>OZ018394.1:24745219-25345219 GCA_963969525.1 Ontholestes murinus
ATATTTTTATTCTAAAAGTTATATTTATAATTGTATATTTTTCTTCGAATACGTTTAATCTTTAAATTATGCCACTTTGTATAAGTGCACGTTTTCGAATATTTTTAGCCAATTTACATAACACTAGCCTTTAGAAACTCATTTAGTTTATTAGGATGTCGTAAACTATAAGATACCATTTTTCTCGCTATGGGGGGTGTTTTTTTGGCCCTTACATATTTCGTGGAAAGAACCATTTAGCCATCTGCAAAAGCTTAAATTTTAACCGTTACAAGCGTCGGCCGATTCCGAGAAAACCATCCCTTTCTCCAAACGAAGGAAAGGATGCGAAAATCACCCCCACGAAATATGACTGACCAATAAGAATGCTCCCCCCACTTAATATATTTTAAACTTTTCTACCACTTTGAGATGTTAACAACACTCTCGCTCAAACCTTAAAACTGTAAGCATCACTAAAATTCAACATATAACTACGAACTAAATCTTATAACTATAACAAATTTGTAAATCTATTTTGTATATAAAAGTGTATATAATTTGTACATTTATGGTGAATAGAAAAATAAGTGCAACAAATCATTTTATTCCAACTTTATTCACCTGCATCGTAAACTAGTGGCGATTTCCGAACCAGTGCAAAAAGAAATTGTCACAGAGATCTTCTCTAAAACACAGCTTTGTGTCAACGTAATAAATAGTTTCCTTACTAGTTGAAGAAGAAACTATTTATTACAATATTATTATATCATTCGTTCATTGGCCAATTGCAGCTAAACTGAAATGAACTTTGAAGGCTGGAGTAGTGATGTTAAGCCGTATAAGTGGTTGAGGTCGAGCGAAGCACAGCTTCAGCAGCATTAAGACGCCGCGAGAGCAATCTTGAGCGCACTGGAACAACAAAACTATAAATAGATACATCGAATCGAGGTTCTTGATGCGAGCAAAACATTATACTAGTATCAGGTGTAAGGTGTAAACAAATAACAATGAAAATAACAAAGAATATCACATTGCTTACCTGGAAACTGCAGCTTAAAAAACTAGATTTGAATACAAACGGCAAAAAAATGTTACAACAGACACTAAAGACAGTACTGCAAGATGAAGGGCAGGATCAAAATACGGATTTTTGTTCGATATCGGCTTCGTCACATTAATATTCATCCTGGAAAATTATAGCAGTTTATAAGAGAGAGTCTTAGTTAATGTTTGTTTATTACTCACACTAGTTCCTTATATACAGTTTATACCTTATACAACAAAATATACGCTGGATTCATGATAACGGTTCTCCTACTGCTGGCCAGAACAAAGAATTGGCGAAATCCTTTACTGAGTCTCGCCGGGAGTTGATTGCGATGTACAACAGCGGTGGTGCGGCCAGATTCCGGAGCGCTGGGTAGGCCGGTGATCTAGTGCTATTTGGCACACATCATTATAAGAGAAAGGCATATCAACTATAACATAGTTAATAAAGTTCTCCCACTACCCTTATATATAGCATTTTTTGCCTCCAACCAACTGATCTTTGGTAACTCTTATTATAACTTCCAGCAGTGACTATGATGATAATGATAGAAGTGATAAGCTACCACTGAACAATAATAAACAGTTTTGGAGAGTTCTTGAAAAAATATAACTGCGAGTAAAGAAAAATCCATTTACAAATGACCCTTCGTCTTCTAACAGTGCACCAATAGTCAATAATAAATTGAAATAACCAGAAGCCTTTATAAATCGCAGTTTCAACTAAACTTAAAAAAGAAATATACAAAGAAAGTGTTTTATTTAAAAAAAATAAGTTGAGCAAATTTTGACAAAATGCAGAAACGCAAAAAAGTGATGATTCCTATTTTTTGCATTGTGTGAAGAAACCGAAGAAGAAGACGTGATAAAATGCATGAAATGTCATACTCGGATATATACTCGGTGAGAATTTAGTGCTGCAATTTAAAGGTTCTTTTGTTATACTTACTTTAACTAATTAGCAGTCCAAATAAGAAAACTGATTTTCTAAATTTAACTGATGACCCATTTTTAAAATGGTATTTTAACTGTTACAAATGACTTTTAAATTTTATTTAGTAGTTTATTTTAAAAATACACTTGGTGAGATTGTTTTTTATTACATAATTCTAAATTACACCTCTTTTATATTACTAAATGGTAAAAAATATAAAATAAGTCCAAATTAGGCAATCTTCGTCTATAATAAGTATAATAATTTTATTTCCCAACAGAATACACTAATTACAGAACAATATAATTTACAAAATAAGTATATATGTATAAATTTATACTAAACTACTACAGATGCAATTAAATTAAAACCAAAATTACTTTTTATAAATGAGTAAAATTAAGTAGGTATACGTAAGAAGATAGTTTAATTGAATCACCCAGATTACTAATATTAGAAAATATTTTTAAATCATCCACATATACTAAAAAAGTTAAGAAACCAATAAGGTCATTAATGAATATCAGGATGATGGTTGCGACCGTTTCTACGTGGTAATTAATAATAAACACTGAATAAAACACATACTATGTTTTGAACCACTATAATTATAGTGGTTGTAACATAGTAAGTGTTTTATTCAGTGATCGTTAATGAAGATTACAAATAATAAGGAACCAAGATTGGAGTCTTGGGGTACCCCCAGACCTTGAATTTAATTCATAAGACCTGTATCTACTTTAGTACACATAATTACTTTGATATGAGAGATATGATTCTATCAGATTCAGAGTGCGTTTACCAAGCCCAAACGTTGCAAGTTTATTTAGCAGAATTGTATGATTTACGCAATCAAAAGCTCGGGAAAAATCTGTATATATTATGTCAGTCTGGTTACGTTTTTCAAGTGACTGACTCACTTATATATTGAGAGACTATTTCCAGATTAGTAACTGTGGATCGACTCATCATGAAATCATGTTGGTATGTAGAGATTGAAGATTTTATAGAGTTATACAAAGTCGTACTCATAATATTTAGTACTTGTTCAAATACTTTGGCAAAATTTGATAAAATAACTATCGGTCTATAATTACGAAATTTGGATTTTTCAACCTATTGTATACAGGAATCAATCTAGCACGTTTCCACAAATCTAGAAAAATGTCCGTCCGAATAGACAGATTAGTTATTGACATAAGAGTTTGACATATATGGATTCGTAGTCTTTTAAAAAGAAGCTAGGGAGGTATTATTATTTTTGAGATTTTTAATAGCAGATAGGATATCAGTTTCATTAAAGGGCGACACAACAAAATAATTACTAAACATTAAGTAGTGGTTGTGAAATAAACATTAAAAATGGAGTAGCCCAAGAATTTACAATATTACCCAGTTTGCTATAAGTTGTACTACCGTCATACATTTGAGCGGGTATTCTTAAGGTACCACGTTTGGTATACACAATTTCTTAGAGTCACTTCTGATATTTTGTTCAACTTTGGCTATATAAGTTCGATATGCAGTTTCTATCATGTAATTTAACATTAGATCTGAGACGATTGTATTCTAAACAGTAATAGTGTAGTTTAGTCGAGCGGTATTTACGACGATAATATTCCTTGAGCCGAATTGTGATTTTAATTTCACATGTAAACCATGGTACCAAAGTAGAAAGACATTGCTCATATTTTGGAAACAGATCTTCAAGTATACTATATAATAAAGAGTGATATGAATTCAATGCGTCATTAACATCCGTATAGGTATCTAGGAAGGACCAATCGACAGAGAAAAGTAAATTGTACAATTCCGGAAAGTTAGCCTAGGAATAATTGTAAGAACTCTTAATACTTACCTGGAATGGTATAGATTTTGTATTGTTATCAAATTGTATGTTAATTACATGAGGAGGATGATGGTTATCTTTCGGAACAAGAGGCAATAACTCACGTTCCACAGAAAATTTGGTGGGCATTTAGACCAGTAGTTTTTTTAATGTTTATAACAGGGATGCATTGCTCTAAATCTATTGCAATTGAAAAAATAATCTAGATAAATTTACTTGGGAGGCACATTAAGCATGCCCAAAGTTTAATTAAATTGTGGTATTTTCAAATCACCTAAGATAAGAACTAGTTTATCGAGTATTGGCAGTTCTAACGATTAAAATAAAACAACACAGTTAAGAGGGTTTTAGATTTATTGTTAAACACTGGAACATGTTTCTCCACACATTGGCTTCATCAGGCAGGTAAATACTGATTTAAGAAAGTAACAATATATATAAAACCCTCCTAACTGTATTGTCTTATTTCAATGTGTTGAGTTTCATCAATATCCACGTCGTCAATTCAATAATTCTAACGATTCCAAAATGTAGAAAATGTATCAAATACATTATCTGGAGGAATGTATAGTACTATAATATAGAATTTGTCTTTGATAAGTATACATTTACATATTACATTAATTAGTAGTATAAGATTTGTAAAAGCCGTGGCATCCATTTGTTTTGCATATATTTTATTAGATAAAGCAAGAAGAACGCCTCCTCTCGTGAAGCAACCTTATCAAAAAAAAAAAAAAACTTATCAAAACGCCGATCATATCTGTAGACTTAGTAGTCGGTATAAATAATAATAATAATAATAATAAACTTTATTGTCCGACTGGAAGAACCTAAATGGGACATCATCAAATACAGTAAACTTAAATAGATTAACTTAAATTAAATTAACATCGTTAATACTTACAGTTAAAACAGTAAGAAACTAATAAATTGTAAATTATTTCATTCTTGAACTAAGTAGTAATGTAAACACAAGGAGAAAAACAATATTTTTTTTTTAAAAGAACACTACATAAGTATACAATTAAGCGCCTTTAAATATATCTTTATAATATGCATTGGCGTTACGGCTCATGTGCACAATAGGGGCCTTCAGCAAAATGTTAGTACATGCAGTTGGTATAAAAAAAGTAAGGGGTTGATTGATGCTATACGGGGAACATTAAAATGAATCAAAGACAATAACTGGGGTGAATCTATAACATTGGTTATTAACTTAAATATAAATAGTCTGCTACACCTGTCTCTTCTCTCTGACAAGGAGGTACAATTGTGTGTCAACAATAAACTATTATAGTTCACAGTCTGATCAGGGTAGACACCGTTCATTTTAAAGCTTAGAAATTTAAGAAATCGCTTTTGTACTTGTTCGACGGCCCAGGAATTGCTGGAATAATATGGATACCATATAAGTGAAGAATACTCTAAACGACTGCGAACCAATGCAAAATATAAAACCCTTATCATCATTGAAATACCTAAAGGTACGTATTAAAAAGCCATGCATCCTTAAAGCAGAAGAACTTATATTATTAATGTGATCTAAGAATGTGAGGCGCGAGTCAAACAATACTCCCAGATCTTTCATCCGTATGTCACGTCGAAGCACTACGCTATCGATCATATAATCATAAGTAGCTGGGTGCAGCTTGCGTGTAAAGGTGACAGCAATACATTTATTAATATTTAAAGAGAGCTTATTAGTGCTGCACCAGGTTACAATTTTAGTTAAATTTGGTTGCAAATCGATGCAGTCTAATGAACTATTTATGTTTTTATATAATTTAAGGTCATCAGCGTATGCTAATACCGGGCATGATATGGATGTAATTAGGTCATCTATAAATAAATTAAACAGCAATGGACCCAAATTGGATCCCTGTGGTACACCTGAAGATGATACAAACTTGTGGGATTTAAATCCGTTAAAGTACACATAATTGGTCCGATTGTCCAGATACGATGCTAAAAATGTTACAAAATTCTCTGTCAGTCCAAATGCAGAAAGTTTAGCTAGCAATATTCTATGATCAATAGTATCAAAGGCACGGGAGAAGTCTGTGTATATAACGTCTACTTGACTGCGATTGTCAAGAGCTTCACTAATATCCTGAGTTATTATTGCCAGGTTCGTTGTCGTTGACCGACCTGCAAAGAATCCATGTTGATTATAGATTATTTGATAAATAAGGTGTTCAAAAATTTTTGCGAAATTGGAGAGGATAGCAATGGGTCTATAATTTTCAATATTACTAGGGTCCCCTCGTTTAAAAATTGGACTAATTACGGCCAGCTTCCAAACATCAGGAAAAGTCATTGTGTTTACAGACAGATTATATATAATCGACAATGGTTTCGCGAGCACATATCTACAGTCTTTTATAGCAAACATCGGGATTCAATCATCTCCACATATGTTTGAGGATTTTATGCGATTGATGCTTTTGATGACATCCGACTCCTAAATGGTTGGCATAACTAGGGATTCCCGATTCGAGAAAATCTCATGAGGTTTCAAAAAATCCTTTTGAGTATATACACGAGAAAAAACATTAGCAAACGCATTAACGTTATCTTGTAGTGATGAATAAGAAGCATTTTCATCATGCAGCTGCCCAGGGATTCTAGATGTACAATTCCTCTGATAGATGTACTTCCACAAGTCTCTAGGATTCGTTTTGAGGTTAGTTTCGAGCCCTTGAATGTAAAGTTTGTACGCATCAGCAATTTGAATTTTTGTTAATCGCCTAAGTCGTTTAAATTCGTTATGAAAACAAAATTGAACCTGTACGCTTCCATTTATGATGAAAGTGATTTTTTAACTTAATGTTACGTTTGATTTCAACGGAGAACCAAGGAGGATACTGTGAGCTATTAGAAGTGCAGGGCGATGAGCGTCTCTTTCTATGTTAACATCAATATCAAAGTTACAAAAAACCAAGTCAAGTAACCTATCATTGGAATTTTTTACATTGTTGTGTTGCCTTAATTTTAAAATATTAACAAAGTTGGATAAGGCCGTTGCTTTTGGATTTCTAGGTTTAGATAATAAATCATGGCTAAATAATGGTGTATTAAAATCCCCAACTGATAATATTGGTTTATCAAGAATAACAATTTCTAAGGTTTCAAAAAAATATCCAGCGCCTCCGAAGAAATATCAGGTGGTATGTAAATAACTATTGCATAAAAACAGAATGAATTAATATGACATTTGCACAAAATAATATCAATTAATGGTACCAAATTATTTATATGCGACACATCAATATATTCAAATGTAATGTTACTATTAAATGCTATTAAAACACCTCCGCCAGTAGCTCTGTTAACAGTAGAAAAATATCTGTCTCTGCGTACTACACTTTTCTCTGAACTAAACAGCTCAGAGGTAATGACAGAATCATGCAGCCAGGTTTCGGTTAGAAATATAATGTCAAACGAACAATTGCAGATGCTAGTATAGAATAAATGAGTTTTTGAACATAGTCCACGGGTGTTTTGATAATAAAAGTTAGATAAATGGTTTCTTCCTGACGAAATTAGTTTTCCGAACTATCGGAAATAATTGTTGGAATTTCACGAACATGCTTGATCCGAAGATTGGACTCGCCTGTAGATGTACGTCGCACAAGTTTACGTTTTGTCTCCCTGTATAACTCGGACTGCATAGGAGTTTGATCTTTAGATAAATTCAAATGTTTGAATTTTTCGTTTTTCTTCAGATTTCTTATTTTACGGAATGCCACATTTATACTTGATTCCTGGGCAAGTTTTAAGCGTAGATGGCGTTTGTTATTATTATTGATAGGATCATATTTTCCCAATCTAATTGGTTTTATTACCTCTTGGTTTATCTGAAGAATTGAGAGAATCTCTTTCACTTCATGCAGATCACTTTGAAACTGCCAAGCCTGGGTATCGTGTGTTTCTTGCAGGCCATAAATAATTATATTGTGTTTACGTATGTCCCTCTCCCGAATTTCTTGAATTAGTTTTTCAGCCTCGGTGAGTGTTGAAAGTGTTGAAAGTGACGAAGGTAGTGATGATTTTAGTAATTTTACTTCATCTTGCAAATATAAAGTAGTCCATTGTCCCTTATTGAAACTGTTGGAGCGCTGTCCCATCCCCCGGACAAACATCGGTCGTTTTCGGGTGCGCCCGCGCCACCATCTTTATTTTGTAAATAGAAAATAGTTGTAAATCTAGTAAATCAGTCTTAAACTACCACCAGTGGAATAAACACCTTAAGTTAGAACTGCAGTATTATTAACGACGAAACCATCCGATAACATTAACTGACATCATATCCAGTCCACACAAAACAGAAACATTTAACCAAGTTTCCGTAAGTGTAATAAAGTTGACTTCAGAGTTAAGCAAAAAGTATAAAGTTCATGAGTTTTAGTCTGAATACCGCGGGTGTTTTGGTTGATGGTGATGGGCCATTTCAGTTTTACACGTTTTGCATGATTGTTGGAAGGCCATGTACATATTTTATTTTGAGTCCTCGTTCACCTGCATCGAATCTTTGTGAAAGTTTTTTATTTGTGTGCTGGTAATACTCAACTTGTGATTGAGTTTGATCACATGAGAATTTATCATTTGATTTAAGTTTACTGTAGTTTCGGAGGGCCGTAAATACCAAGTCATCATTGCTAAGTCGTAATTTGACAGGACGACTATAGCGAGGACGCGTGGAATAATATTTTCCAAGACGAATTGGATTTACTGTGGACAATATTTTCTAAATTATGTTTTTTATCAAACTCAGCCTGCCCAGCTCTCGGTTCACATGGATGTTCCTCTAGTTCGTAAATAATAATATTCGTTATCCGCTTCTCGCGCTCATGAGCAACACTCTTTAATTGTAGATGTTAAGAATATGGTAGGTGGGGAATTAGATTTAATTAATTTTATCTTTTCCTGTACTAATGCATGACTTAAGACCATTCATGTATCACCAAGAACTTTACAATATTTACAGGTCCAAGTCAGACCACATTTAAAGTTAATTTAAGCAATTGTTCATATCGACTTGCAATACTGGTTTTATTATAACAGTTTAAAGAATATCGACTAATTTGAAACTCATATACAGAAAAAGACAATTTTACCCACTTCACACCAAGGAGTCGATCATGGTGACTAACACTTAACAAACACGGTAGACCACGGAAAAAAGGATATTAGTGCAAAGTACAAATTAATGTAAATATTAAATAATCAGAGTTAGAACATATTAACAGAACTTCGTACTCACTGCTAAATTTTTCGGGACTAAGGAAGTAACGAAAATGGTGATAAATGGTACTGTAGTACCCATAGTAAATCTTCATCCCTTTCAGATTCAAATCATATTCAACTTGAAAAATCAAATTCTTCTAATAATGAGCATGTCACCATTACTTATTTGAAGAGCTTCTTGAGCCATTTAAGAAACAAATTGCTGTTTATATGTCTAGTAATATCCAGGAAAATTATTGAAATGAATTCAAACATTGAATCACTTGAGCTCGAGAATAAACAACTTCGTAACGACTTAAATGCCATTAAGCTTATCTCCAGTACCGAAAATATTATAGATGAAATATCTGACCGGGAACGATGTAGTCGAAACGTAATTATTTATAATATTCCTGAGTCAAAATTAACAGATGTTGATGATAGGAAAAAAGATGATATTGCTCAGTTTATTCATATGTCGTGCGCTATTATTAATTCTACCAATGCTATACGTCTTGGTAAACCGTCGGGACAATCAGGCCTCTCAAAATATCGTTACCAAGTCGTGAAAATGTAATTACATTATTAAAGAATAGATTGAATATAACAAGTTTAAGTAACGCAGTAAAAATTAAGGGCAACTTGACAGCTTTACAACGCAATGAAGCAATACAAATTTACCAAGGGTTGGAATCTCGCAAACAAAAGGGGGAAACTGACATATATGATAAACTTATTAATAACCGTCCCACAATTTGTAATGAATCGCAAATCAGCGAAAGTCGAAATAAAAATACTGCTCCAAAAACTAAAAACTTAGAATCTGGGTGGCATGAAAACAAACTGTTGCTCGTATGATATCATAATGGTTGTAGAAACATAGTTGACGATAGTATAAATGATAATGAATTGATTTGATCGTTCGCCTAAAATAAGTCGCAAACATCATGTGGGTGGATTATATATGGTGACTTTAATTTACTTGATTTCAAATTGAAGCTTGTTAGCAATGTTTGTATTCCCGAAAGTCGTAGAAATGAGAACAGTGAACAATTAATTAATACTTACAATCTTATCAATTTAAATGAAATTAATGCTGTACATAATTCGAACAGTAAATTATTAGATCTCATAGAGTTTGATGTCTGCAAGCAAACTCTCAATTCATCACAGTCCAACCGACACTAATTTGCGGATTTCTGACATATTGCCTACTTTAAACAAACAACAAGTTATTCCTGACTATCTTAATGCTAATAATAAAGCTATTAACAATTTCCTGGCATCAATTCAGTGGGAGGACATATTTCTTGACAAGAACAATAATGAAAATGTTGCAATATTCTATACTATTTTTAACGAAGCTATCCATTTATATGTTCCTGTTTGGTTCAACAGAGACTTAATTTGATTAATTAAAGAAAAGGAATTAGCACATATAAATTATAACAAATTATGTCTAGTACCAGATTATAATAAATTCAAATGTTTAGGCGAGCAATGTAAAAACTTAAGTTCTGATCTTCATAATCTATACATGACAAAAATAAAAAACGACATGTGTCTAAAACCACGTATTTTCTGGAAACATATTTCAAAACTTAACATAACATACTGTTTGGAATTCAATTGAATTTTTAATAGAATTCCAAACAGAATGTTATTTCTTATAAGAGGTGTATGAAGTGTTAAAATCTCTAGGCAATAGTGTAACCTGTGGTCCTGATGGCGTTCCAACAATATTCCTTTCTAAATGTGTGTTTACATTGTCGAAACCCTTACACATTTTATTTTCTTGTTCCCTGGAAGAAGCAACGTTTCCCCATATTTGGAAGTGTAGTTTTCTAATACATATTCATAAATCTGATAAAAGAGATATTATTCCGAACTACCAAAAATATTTGACACTATGATTTTCAAGCAATTGGTATTGCTGGCTAAGGAACTAATCGTGGAAACACAACATGGAATTTATCAAGGGAAATAGTCGATCACAAATCTGGAATTCCAATCAACCATTCTATCAGCCTTAGAAAAAAAGTACCAACTTCATGTGATTTACACCGACTTTTCCAAGGCTTTCGACAAAATCCATCACTCTATATTACTCTCATAGATGAAGCTTATGAATTGGTTTAGTTCATACTTAACTTCCAGACAACAAGAGTAGGTAATTTATATTTGACAAAATAGAGGTAATATATGGTGTATCACAGGGTAGTCACTGTGGCCTCATCGTATTTCGCTTACTTATAAATGATATAATTTGGAAAACACCAGATGTTATCTCTATGCAGATAAAATGAAAATTTTAATTGAAGTTAATTCTATTCAGGACTGCCGAAAACTTCGTGATGATCTTAATAACATACAAAATCTAAAATCATTTTTTTTATTGGTTTGAAGAAACATCTTAAGCATATTTTCATATATACCTGTTGTTCTGTGTAAGATGGATTACTTTTTAGATTCCATTCCTTCTACTGCAATAATCAGTACTGATAAGTGTCTCAATTTTATTTTCATTCTCTATAAATGCTTTAAAATAAATTATTATTTCGGTTTTTTTTAAATGACACACACATTTTTCTACTTGTATCATTAATAAGCAAATCTAAGCATGTTGTACCTCCAAAAGACTGGTTTCCATTGGATTACAGATATTTACTGAATAACTTTTTTAAAACTGAACTTGGCCATAATTTACTTTTCTAAAGATACAGTTCTCTTAGTCAAGGTTTATATAACCGTTTCTTACTTTTACGCTATATTTAATCTTACTATTCAATTATACATGTTTCTTAGATTAGCAGAATTTTTTATGAAATGTGTGTATTTAACCATCACAATTGATTATTACTCTTTACGTGGAGTACTTATGACAGACATTAAGATATATGGGTTGTTTAAATGTATTGTTAAATTACATAATTACTAAGTAAAGTAGATAATGCGATCAATTTAGCTGTCACCGATAAAGATCATACATTTATAAACGCAACATTCTGTAATGTTTGTAAATATTAAACACGTAATAAACCTCCGTTTTACCTGTTATCATCAACTGATGCCTCATTATCCTATTTATCAATTAATTGTTACTATATAAATTACTGAAAATACATTGGATAATCAAAATTATATTACATAAATGTAATACATCATACTAACCACTCAGAGAAAAAAGCAATAAATTCGCCTCGTCACTGTCAATTTCCGTAATTATGTTTAGATGCACATATATCTAATTAATTATTTAATTGATAAACAAACACCTAATATTTCATATTTATAAACAGTATATACGATCATCGACTTATAGCAAATTCCGCCATGTTACACTTCCTATTTCTAACAATATTAACGTTAACAATAACAACAATAACAATGAAAAATAATAAAAATTTGGAAACATGCGTGAGTAAAATACTTAATAAATATATAACGCATAATTGCGTTTATTAGTTTAGAGAAACGACAGATATTAATTTCTTTGATGATACTAATATATCATGGATAATCTTTAATGAGGATGGTGATATTAAAACAATCGAATCTTTAAAGTTTAGAGGTTGTTATATCCTACTAATTGATGAATATAATTTACAAGTATTACAAAATAAATTAAATTTGATATACCACACACGATTCTTTAATACCAGCAGTATATTTATAATTATCACCAGAAATCTTAACCACGATTCTACAAACATATTTGAGCTTATATGGGAAATAAATATACTTAACGCAATACTCATTGATGATAATTATAATGTGTTTACATACTACCCGATAAGTAAAGGAAAATGCAAATTAATACGTCCAGAATTTATTTTTAATTGTTTGGGCGATACCAACTACCAACTATTTAACGAAAGTAACTTAGCGCTTATGAGAGGATGCCCAATTCGTTACTTGCAAATTCCAGTAAAACCTTATGTAGGCAATGAAGATTTTGAAATAAATACTGGCTATTCAGTGATTGTTTTAAGGGAAATCGCCAAAGCACGAGGATTGCTTCCAATAAAAATATCACATATATACAATTCTTCTGCAGTTAAATTATCCAATGGAACCGTTCATAATATGTATCATAAGTTACCCAACGGTAGTTATTCTGGATTATTTAAAATGCTTTATGATAGAAAAGCTGATATTGTAATTGGACCTTTAGCAGTTACGTACCTTGAAGATTTTTATTTAACTTATCCGATCTTATTTACAAAGGTCGTATTTTTTGTATCAGCCGCCAGGCCTTTACCAACTTGGATGAATATAACGAAAATATTCACTACGACGGTTTGGTTAGGAATAGCTTTATCTATATTACTCATCACCCCAGTATGGCATATAGTTCATAATTACGAACGCGAAACACACATAATAGAAAGTTTATTATATATCATAACCACATTAATTTCTCCAAGCCCTTATATACCAATAACGAATAAATCCCGTTTTATATATTTAATTTGGATCATATTCGCCTTTATAATAATCGCCTCATTCCAGACACTACTTATGTCATATATGTACAAGCCCGTTTATGAGAAGCAAATAACCACGTTGGAAAATTTAATTGATACGAATCACAAATTATACAGCATCAAATCCTCATCGGATTTTATTAGTAATTTAAACAACCCTCATATACAAATACTATATTCCAGGCTAGAAAATGTTTTGGCCTTAGGTGATAAAAATTGGAAGGATGTTGTAGATGGAAAGTCTTCAATAGTAACAACCACTGCTATTGGTGGGACTGCATTAGCCAAATATAAACCGGGAAGTGTACGTATTTTAAGTTCTACGTATTCTATGTTTGTGGCTAATGCTCTCAAAAAAGGTTCGCCGTTTATTAATGTAATTGACGCCCAGATTATAAGGTTTATGGAGCATGGGTTTTTGAAGAAATGGAAGCCATTTGAAACTTATAACGTGCCTATAATTCATCAGACAGATTTCGAAGTTATCGACATGCAACACATGTTATTAAGTGTTTCTATTTATGTAGTTGGTGTAGTTATATCAATAATAACTTTTGTAGGAGAAATTATGTATCAACGTTTTTTATCTAGTAGGAGTAGGTTCATATTCACTAGATAGTGTCAAATAAATAAGAAAACTCAAATTTTTGCAAATATTTTTTTAGTTATTATCATATTTAACAGTATATTTATCTTCTAAAAATGAGCCATGATAAATGTAACTTAACTAAAAATTGTACTTATATATAATAATAGTTTGTTAGGAAAAAGTAAATTGAAACCACCGACGATGAAAATACTATTTTGTTTTAATTAAATCATATTTTCGAAGAATATAATCCTAACCTTCCCTTAGAGTATACTCATTAATTCAGCGTATAACCAATTCCTAACAATCTTAATATTAACCTAGCGTACTTTTGACCTTTTCGATTATCCTAAGAAGAGTACCTTTTATCTGCCCTTATAGTTTGTAGGTTAACATATCGTACTCTTGGCTATTTCATCTTAGCGTACTCGACCTTTCCCTAGAATCTTTTCAAACTACCATTATAGTCTGTGTAATAACCTATCATTCTCTTGATCTTTCCCAATAGTTTTCGCATTGGCTTAGCGTACTCTTGACCTATCCCAATATTCTATTCATAAATCTAGCGTATTCCTGATCTGCCCTAATGGTCTATGGAATAACCTAACGTACACTTGACCTTTCCCAATAGTTTTCACATTCTCCTAGAGGTTTCTTGATCTTTTAAAAGAGTCTACGTATGAACCCAGCGTACTCTTGACCTGCTTCAACAGTTATCTTAATATTATTTTTACCTTTAAATGGTAATTGTCAGAAGAAAATATACAAGTTACCTGTCGTCCACAATAAGAACTTTAATTGTCTATTATAAATTAATCTTATTATTTAATTATGCATATTTACATATTATGTTTAGTCGCTTATTTTACGCTTATCTATGTGCGGAGTAATTTCCGCCAGATGTTCTTTTCGCTTAGTTTTTAGTTGTATATTGTATAAATAGGATTAACACTACTAGCATTACTACTATTATTATTATTCAAGCCGCTTCCACGTCAGTCGGTATCATTGTCAGTCGTCTATTCAAATGTAGTATTTAATTTTAACAAGTCTAAATCTAAATCGCTTAATTTATCATAAAATTCGGAAATAAATAGTTTTTAAAAATTCAAAGTTCAACCATGAAAATATAATTTACATGTAAGAGCTTTTATTTTCGTTTTCAGAGTTGAAATTACTATTAATAACGCGTAGAATTGGGCAAAAATCATGGCACAAATCGAATCATACTTGCAGTTAAATAAATGGTTTCTTAACGTGAAATTTGAAGATAACGTCTGTTTTTAATTTAAAAAAAAAAACAAGTAGAAGTTATAATGGTGCGCATAGAAGGCATGTAAAAACTTCATTGGTACGAGTTGTGGATTTACGAAATATTTTCGTATTTTTCAATTATATATTTTATTGTAAAATCAACAATTTTGTGTTTTTTCTATTAATAAAATAAGTAAATTATAATAAACAGTATTTTGTTCAAGATGAAGTATTTCAGAGAAAGTATTCATTATTTTTAATTATTAAGTGCATTATCTAATGTCACTTGTTAAAAATTTATTAAATCTATGGGAATATGTTACCCAAATAAATAATACACATTTTGATTGGCAAACTTTATACATATTAAAGAAAAAAAGAAAATATAGAATTTTGATAACAAATTTTAACTACAACAATTTAACTCTCCAAACATAGAGTTTGAAAATGAAAACACTATAAAATAAAAAGTAAAACTGTAACAGTGATTAAAGTACATACGCATTTGTAGTGTGAGTAAGGAGCCTCTTGACCTACCTTAAATAATTTCATTACGCCCTAGCGTACTCTTCACCTACCACAAAGAATTAAAAATTAGCATAGCGCACTGGTGACCAAAATTAAATACTTGACCTATCTAAGATTGTGACAGGTTAGTAATGTACAAAGGCAATACACAATTTATTAAGGTAGGTCAAGAGTACGTTTGATTTATATTTAGGTTTTTGTAGGCTAATACGTTATTCTTTGAGGTAGGTTAAGAGTACGCTAGACAATGCATAATTTATTATATAAGGTCATGATAACAATATGATGGTTAATAATTATTTGTGTCAGAATTTTTCGAAAAATTAAAGTAAACCAACCGCCGAAGACTCTACCAGCTCACACATCGGCTGAAAATACAAACTTTTTGAGTTTTGATATATTTGTAAATTATACAAAATGACACATTCAAATATTTTATTATGATTATTCGCTACAAATGTTTTGCCACACGGTAGCTTCATTAAGCAAAGAACTGTATGGCAAAACAAATTCACTACAATAAAATATTCGAAAATATCATTGCGTATATGAAAAGTAAATAGTAGTATTAACTTTCAAAAAATATCAACCTCAACTATTCACACTTTTTGAGAACTGAAAACTCGAATTGATGACTTATCCGCTGTAGAGCCCTGATTTGGCACTGATTTGGTACACTTCCCACAAATTAAAAATAATTTACAAGGTCAATGTGTTTTTTGACGCCCGAAGAAGCTCAACTGATGCGTTCAAAATTAATGTTTTGGAGGTACCCCATTGAGAATGGAATATTGGTTTTAGCGCATGAAAAAGTGTATTGATATTCATACGAAATACTTTAATAAACAATAAATCTATATACGATTATTAATTTCTTATTTTTTATTTTCTATTTTCGAATTATAAATGGCAACTAAATACCAATCCAAATTTTTCACATTAACATTAAACATTAAAAGAAAATAGTGATCACTTCAGTTTAGATGAAAATAAATGATTTTTAAATAAATATTTTATATAAATAAAACTATATAAGTACTTTCAAATATATATTGTAAAACGCTACAATTGTTTCGCCACACTGTGGCTTAATTAAATAAACACAGTTATATTTCTTACTTCACTATTTTATTTAATATGATAATGGACACATAGTTTTCGAAATGTACATTTAGTGATTAAATAAAATAGTGATCCCTCCCCACATTATTTTCATTATCAAACAATTCCTCTCCAATAGATCCCTAAGAGTCAAAATTCACAACTCATTTTCTTCTTCCTTTACCCCCGAACAAGGACTCCCTCAAGGCTCTCCTCTCTCACCTCTGTTATATAACATTTTTTGCGTGGATGTCTACAACCCCGATCCTTTCTACTTTAACCCATCCAAATATCTCCTGCAATTTGCAGATGATACGGCCTTGATCACACATGCTCCCACACTACCAAAAGCCCTTCAATTCCTTCAAGAGCTTATTGACTCCCTTCAACAATGGTTTGAAAAATGGCGCATTAAAATCAATCCCCACAAATTACAACTCCTAATTCCTTATCATCGCACTAATAACTCACCCCATAAAGTCTTTATTTCCCAAACTATGATCCCTCCTTCAGTTTCCGTTAAATACCTGGGAATAACCATAGATCAAAAGATCAATTTCAAAAAACATACTGCTGCATTAAAAAATATAATAACTTCTAGGGCAAAATGCTTTAGAAGCTTAACCTACAAGAACAATGGGATTAATACTAACACAGCTGTTAGAATTTACAAAATGATTTGCCGCCCTCTACTTGACTATGGTTGTGCCCTCTATACCAATCCCAGCAATCCAACCTCCCGTAATATCGAAGTTAGCGAGCGAGCATCCCTCCGCACCCTAACCAAACTCCGACATCCCCTTAATCCTCTACACAATCCATCTAATCAGCTCCTATATGATACCACTCTAGTTATCCCTATCCTAGAACGCCTTCGATTCCTATCAGAAAAATTCTCCAAAAATCCTTTCAACTTCCATATATTATCCCAATATTGTCTTCCTAGAAACCCTAGTATAAACCCTAAATTTAAAAATCCCAATTCAACCATATTTGATTTCATTTCATCATTTCATCCTTTTACGCAATAACGACTGACGCCATATGACTGGACAGCACAAGGCAGAAAGACCTCTGGTCTATAGCCTTTTGACAAATTAATACATTAACACCTCATTCATTATTCATTATTCCAATGTAAATATGTACAAATATTTGTCAATTAATATATGTTACTACTAAAATAGTGAAGTAAGAAATATAACTGTGTTTATTTAATTAAATAATAAACTTCACATAACTCGCAAATACATATTCACACTGTGGCTTCTTCAGGCGAAAGATGGTATTACAAAATTGAAATTTTCATCAAATTGGTGGTTTTCTTCGATAAGGTGGTTAGAGTGTGTGGAGTTGGTTCTGTTTTGTTCGAAGCTGATTTTATATTATTTGATCCTTTCGTGGAACGACCTTCAGGTTTGCCCTACATACACATTTGGACAGTCTTTCCAGCCTAGCAAATTGTTTTGTTAAGTTTTGCTAACTTTGCCTTTATTATTTTTGATTATTTCTCTTAGGGTGTTATTTGTTTCGTAAGCTACTTTAATATTTCATTTTTTTCTACTTGGGTACTATTTTTTCCTGTGAATGTTAATGAGGTAAAATATTTCTCATTGTTGTCTTTTATTATGGGGTAAATAGCATTTTTTTTATTTCTTTCTTTTTTATGTACTATTTTTTCTATCATTGATATTTTAAAACCGTTTTTGTGTTATTTGAAATATTACTTTTTATTCTTTATCAAAATTATTTTGCATCATTGGGACTGCTAATAACCTATGTACCATACTGTGATAAGCCGCTAATTTGTGTGATAAGGGGTGATTAAATTAATAAATAATTGTCGTGTCTGTGTGTGTTGGTTTGTGAAATATTGAAAAATCGTGTTTGTTATTTTTATTGTTAAATCAAAAAATTTAATGCAATGATCTACCTCTATTTCTTTTGTAAATTGGATTTTTTCATGTTGTTAATTTAATAACTGTAAAAATGAATGTAATTCTCTGTCAGAACCATTAAATGCTAAAATCACATGATACCAATAAACATAATGAGATAATCCCTCTTCAACATTATCCATAAATATCTCAGCCAACAGGGGGATTAGTGGGTTTCCCATGGCTAAGCCTTCCTTCTGGCGAAAACTTTTATAATCAAATTGTAAATAATTCTGTGACAGGCAGATTTCCAAGAA
Source organism: Ontholestes murinus (assembly GCA_963969525.1). Lineage (NCBI taxonomy): Eukaryota > Metazoa > Arthropoda > Insecta > Coleoptera > Staphylinidae > Ontholestes > Ontholestes murinus. Next base: position 24,764,414 of record OZ018394.1, read on the forward strand.
GTTTAAAATTTATGATTTTATTATCGGGTTTGTATTATTTTTTTATAAGCCTATCTTCTTTAATTATTGTGAACACTTCGGCGGGAGGCACGTTTGTGAATAGGTTTTACCTACAAAATAATTTTTTGTAAAGATCAGAAGTAATATTAATAAGATATGCTAAATCTAACTAACGTAAAAAAAACTAGGCATTTCGACTAAGACCGTCGTTAGTATTTATAAATCAATATGCCGCCCCCTATTACACAATGGCTAAATCATTTTTACATAATGCCGTCCCTCCATCCTACATCATATCCAAGTAGCTGAAAGATCCGCACTCCGAACCCTTACCAAAATAAGACCCCCATTATCCTTCTCCATCAACCAACGTACACTAGCCATTGGTGAAAAATTTGCAACAATACCCTTTAACCTATCTCTTATCAATAAATTTCGAATCCCTCGAAATCCCAATATTCCTCCAAAATACAAAAATCCCATAAGGACAATTCACGAATTTCTTAGATTCCATCATCTGGACAGTTCCCTTAACTAGCATTTAATTTTTACCTTTTAATATCTTTTTCTGACAGGGCAGAAAGACCTGTGGTCGATAGCCCAGACAGTGACGTACTAACCGCAATTAGCTAGAACAAAATGTATCAACAAAATTTTATGTAAGTTGCTGTAATAAAGATAATAATAATATCATAAGGATTGTGGTGACCGATACTACGTGGTAATTCATGATAAATTCATGCGTTAGTTAAGTGTTTATAATAATAATAATAGTTTATTGGTGGATACAATAAGTTTACACAGGTCACTACATCCAATATATATAGAAAAAAAACAGCTTATATTATTAAATTAAATTATAAATATTCATAAAGAATATCATATAACAGATTTGTACAAAGATTTAAATTACATATCGCTGAAATCATTCACAAAGAATTCAGTGAAACTGTAGAAACCCTTAGTGTAGAGATACGATTTAATTTTTTGCTTTTTTAATATCACTTGGCAAACAATTGAAAAATTTTATTGCACAATAATTACCTTCCTGTCTGGTAATTATGAATATCATTGTGCGTTGAATAGTTGTCTTCGTGTTTTTTAATATAGAGTAAAAATTCTAATATGTACATGCAGGGAAGAGTTAATATTTTAAGTTGGATGTTGTATTTATATACAAAAATATTATAAATAACAAACAAAAACTTTTAATGGATGAAGCTGGACAGAGTTCATGCAGCTGCGATGATTTTCCACTATCATAAAAGCTTTTGGAGGGATCCTAAAATTGTAAGTGCTCTCACAATATCTGGAATAGTTTTTCTGAACATTTCTGTGAAAAAATTTATTATTTTCTAGCTGCTATCTGGTAGAAACCAAAAAAAATCTTTATAAATTGTTTGATACAGATAGCACCAACTTTATTATAAATAACGGCTTCTATTTGTTCTTGCGTTTTATATTATTATATCAAACCTATGTCTCGTCACTAACTTGCTTGCAGAACGTGCAAATCAAAATTGCTGGATCAAAATTTGGAAAACCAATTTTTGCAATGGAATTCTTCTTCTACTAGCGTTTTAAATTTACTAATCTTCACATTAGAAAAACCAATATTAACAAAATTCATGCCGTCTTCACTTGTAAATAAGATTCAACTGTTTCAACCGTAAAGAGGAATTTTTGATTCATTTACGCTATATTATATCAGAAAAATGATGTACTAATATTAAGAAAAATATGTCTGAAACCCTAGTGTATAGTATCAAAATAATCAAATAATAAATTAAACAATTTCACTATTAAGTTAAAGAATAACATTAGAAAACTTACTTGATTTCTTGTTATACAGCTTAAGGTATTCGAAAATATTAATGGTGCTACTATACTAGGAAGCATTTAACTTTTATATTTATCATTTACTTAAATTATAAACAAAATTAATGTGTAAACGATTACAAGCATAATAATTGATATTTGTTGATCCAGTCAAAAGTTTTTACCGTAATTTTGTAATTTTGAAGAAAAATGAGATATCTTCTGAATTAAGTAAAAGGGTGTATTAGATATATCATCGAAATTTATTATTTGTTTGAAATGCCTATCGATGCTATTATGTATTGAATATAACATCATGCAAATGTCTATTTTCCATGACTCTTGAAAATAAATCAAGCTGAATTTGACCGATGACAAGGGTTATGTTGACTGTTACTAGTTGCTTGTGTTATTGTGGAGTTTTCTCAAGTCGCAGGTCTATAAGCCACAAATCAGCGTTCTCCAGTCATTAAAACTTGGACATTTCGGGTGCGTGCCACCCAATGAAACTGAGGTCAAATTGCACGAACTGGGTAGCCAGTTCACAACATCTCCACCTGAGATGACCATGCCCTCAAATCGCTCGTGCAGAATGCTCAATGTAGTATGAGTTGCGTGCCACGTAGCACCCTCCTGTTGAAACAACATGCCGTTGGTTGTCCATATAATCCATTTTAGGCCAAGAAAAGTTGGTAATCATCGAACTATAAGGCTTGCCATTGGCGATGGCCTAGCCAACGTCGTTCTCAAAGAAGTATAATATAATATAATTCAACAATTTTGTTTGTTGACGTACCCATTCGTTCAGAAATGGGCCTAATCGCTAAAAATGATTTTTTGATGAAAATTAGGGCCAGTTTTCAACTGCTCTAGGGCCCATTTAGCGAACCGAAGTCGTTGACTATGATCGTTTACCTTCAGCTCCTTGGCCAGTTAAATTTTGTACGGCTACAGGTCCAAGTCACGACGCTAAATTGACTGACTCGGATTCTCCTGCACATTCTCACGGACAGCGGCGATGTTTTCGGCAGATCTTGCAATTCGTCGTCGTACGGATGTTGGTTCATTGTTTACTGGACCAGTGGACTCAAATCAATGATTATGGCGACCGACGAATTATTGCCTGAACAGAACAATCATTTTGATTAAACAATTTTATGATTAGTACGTATTGTTGAACGCTATATCCCGCCATTGTGATTTGGTAAAACAAACTAAATAAAAGACAGACAATTAGACAGATGTAGCTTCAACAATATGGCCCCTATCAACTGTCAAGGTACAAATTCCTATTGGAAGACTTAAAAGCTGTAAACGATTATGCCAAATTACCAAACTTATATAAGATGCAATGACAAGATCTGAATATATAAAAACTGGTCTGTTAACAGAAACAATAATTTGCTTTAGTCGCTTGTTTTTATAACAATAAAAATTATGGTCGCAAATATTAATCAACGTAATTTATTTTTATAAGTTTACATGTTTTATTTGTATCAAGGGTACACTAAATGATTAATAAATAGGATTTGATGCAATAGTGCACCTATTAATATATGAGGAACTAGCAAAATACATATATAAGTATATAAATAATATAAAAAGCAGGTTAAAATGCAGACTTATTCCTTCTTCGCATCGCCACATCCACAGTTATCACCTGAAACAGAAGATAGTACAATTACTTAATTGTATTTATTAACCTACAAAATAAAATATGTTTTTTTAAAATTTATTATAAGAGAAGTTGTTTATTGAAAAAAAATATCTAGAACACAAGATATCTTAAATAACTTATTTTTAAAGACAAAGATTTGATAAAATTTATTATATAAAATATATACAAGAAAATATTTGCTATTTATTTTTTTGAGTCCTGGTGGAAAATTTGCCTACAGATATAAATCTTCTATAGTTGTAAAATGTAATGACAATAGTAAAAATCTTTTTAAGACTATTTATTAAGCATTATTTAATTTGGTAGATCAAATAAATTGAAACATTTAAAGAATATGAGCAGATGAACATTAATGATAAAACAAAAGAGCGTATGTAATTTAAAAATGTCAAATATCTCTATATTTACAGTAATCGTTTAAGACATTATTATATGGTAATTCGTTTTCATGTCTTTGGGAAACTATAAAAGGCAAGCAAAAAAAAATTAAAATTACGAAAATATAAATAAGTACTTTGCCTAAATAGATTTTTTTTCTACTTATCACAGACTTAAAACAGATAAATTTTCAATGTCTTTAAAAGATACAAATTTTATTAAGGCGTGATAGAGAAGAAAAATATTAATTATTTAAGTTCAACAAGTAGGAAAAAACAAAAATTGCAGGAATAAATATTTGATTGTCTTTATATCTTAGTCTTGAGTTTATAGCTTTGTTTTTCCTGCTAAGATATTTAATATATAGAAATTTAGTCCGCAGAAATAAAAGATGAAGTCCATTGCTTCTCAATAATTTTCCACTCGACCCGTATCCTTCCATAAACAATTGATAGCATGATACTGGATTCATTGTTAATTATTAAGTAAACGCATTGTTAGGTTTTGTAACTTAAACCTAAACTTTTAAAGAGTATTGTTGCTTTTATTTATCGCTACAATTGTTTCGCCACAATGTGGCTTCTTCAAACGAAGAATGTTACAAGTTGCATTTAAAATGAACTTTCAACAATTAACAGCCAATACAATCAAAGTATTAAGTAAACTACTGTATCTTCTTCTTATTTTTATAAATCAACAAAATAATGTATTGTTTATTGTAATTGATATTTTTTCGCAATTACCAATTATCCAAATCTTGAAGAAAAAATCCAAATATTTTTTAGAAAGATTGTTTCTTACTTATTAGCTTTTAGAAATTTCTATTCATATTAGTTTAGTACCTAAACCATTACGCAAACAAAAGTATAAGATAATTATATTTTCCAATCCTTCTTATAAAACATAATACTGAATTTCCGGTAACAATTAAATACCCTTATAGAGTAGACGCACGTCTCCGAATCAATTATCCAGTCGACCGTCCCATAATGAGCCTCAAGTGGTTACCAAGCTCGCTGGCAATTTATCGTTTTATCTTGATACATTTCAACCACGCGTTTAATATCAATTAGTGTCATTTGCAGGGCGAACGTTAAGGAACTGCATGAGTGATGAACTGCGGACACTCCTCTTCTAAGTAGCCAATTTAAATGTCCGAGCGCTCGTTATTCGCAATAAAAACTACAGTACATGAACCAGTTTTAATGGAAACGAAAGCAAGCCGAGCACGCTTGTAGATTCTCGCGAGCCTACTTCCTTTCATAAATCTCTTCGGTTAGTAGGTGTGAGATACAACAATCGTTTATCACGATAACATAGCGACGGTGGTTTGTAAATGCTGACGTTTCCAAAGTGAAAGATAAACATTATGATAGGTTTATGAATTCAATGACTGGAAATTTAAAATTATATTGTACTTAACGTGTCTTGGAAATATGTTTGTTATCTCCAATTTATATATCTTGTTTTTGTTTTGGTGGATTTTTAATTGATTTAGTTTTAATTCTATATTAACGAGGACAATAATTTACGTGATGTTACAAAAAATCTGTGCGTAGAGAAATGGGGAACAGATAAAAACAGAATTTAAATATTTAAGATGTCACGAAACTGCTGATAAGAAATAGTATAAGTTTTTTTAAACTTTTTCTGAATGAAGATATAAGATCTTAAGAACTAGTAAAGCCAAAATAATATCTGAAGTTTTTTTGCGAATAAAATATTTTAATTTGAACTTGATTTATATTGATCAATTAAATCCCAATTGATACCAGAGACTGTTATATTTTTCTTTCGGTAATTTTTATTTGCATAATTTTGGTTTATTATTATTGGTCTATCAAACTTTTTTGGTAACCATTCTTTGAAGTTAATGTTTGTAATTCCTTCAAAAATGATCGTCGCTGATAGAATTATATGTGAGGAAAATAAATACCATAATATGAATATTATATTAATAATAAATATCTTTCGTCACTCTTTCATTTAAGCAATAGATGTATATTTCGGACACTATGTGTCCATTATCAATAGTTGACTAACACTAACAATTAACATTAACAATAATATGAAGCTCTAACTTAGAATTACGTAATCTTTAAATTATGTACCACTTATTGATTTTGGCTACTGGGTGTCAGAATTGTTCAATGTAAGAAAGTATTGCGACTGTGAATGTATGATTTCCCTAAATTTCGAAATATTTTTATTCATAGATCTACAATTAGAATTAGCCATCACATGTGAATATTTTATTTTGTAATTTATAATTGTATTTTTCGGTTTAAAGAATTTTTTATGCAAAGAATTAAACCTAACCCTCTGAACCTCGTTTATTCAATAAAGTAACTAACTGAAACTAATTAGCCATTAAATAACACTCAATAATATTTGTACCTAAAGTAAGGATTTCTCTTTGGTATCTAATCAATATTAGTTGTATAACTACCTGCATTTTCAGCACATTTGCAGTCGTCGCCGCATTTGCAGTCACTTCCACAACCCTTTCCAGAGGAGCAAGTATCTAAAAAGAAAACATATATTATTTAATGTAACATTGTTTTGTATAATCAACTAATGTATACTATACATAATATGTTCCATAAAATCACTATGGTTAAAAAAGGATTGTAGAAATTTAAATCTTAATAACTTTTTTATCAATTATTGAAAAATATTAGTTCCTGTTTTCTCATTATTTAAACATGTTAAGAAACACCATACTAGTTCCAAATTGCACAATGATAACATTAGTTATTTACAAAATATGAATGTTGGTATTAACAATAGATTTTAATTAATTTTCTAGTAGCTTGCTGTCAGAGAAGTCATTTAAAAACCATTTTGCTGGTGTTTTACTAACCTGGAAGATTCAGTTATGTGATGGATTTAATATGTTTCTAATTACATTTATATGGCTGCATGAAAAAGATACATTTGATGGCGATCGTTGAATCTTTTTTTCTTAGTGTTTAGCTGTATTTTAATTCTAGGATTTACATTTTTAAAATATGACGTTATCATTAAGAGGAAAATTAAATTTTAAATTTTAATGAGTACTCTGTATACTATTCCGTATTTTAACAGTCTGTGCATATTTCATTTTATATTGTTTTACATGTACATACATATTTTTTAATATCATGTATATCCAAATTTTGTTGACAAATGTAAGGCTTACGCTAATAGCATGACTAAAGTGACATTAAGAATAATAAACATATTTTTACTTCTTCTTCGAATTTAAGTATTTTATTTTTTATAGAATTAAATTTCAGTGTTTATAAATATAGTAAATAATTTCATTTAAGGTTTAGTTTATTTTAAATTAGACTTGAACAAAATCATAAGTATGAAAACGCCCGACATTACTTACAGATATAGTAACTACGTTAAAAAGGCTGAAAGACTAGTAAAGGTAAATATCAGCAACATTAAAAGTAATATAACCGGTTTCGATCTATTTTGATCCGTGGTTTTTATTAACAGGGAGACGTTTTCAAAATAAGAATTTGTGTGTGATACATTTTTATAAATTAGAAATACGAGTTATTTTTTTAAGTGTTTGATATTAAAAAACATTACCTGTATTTCTAATTCACACACGTTTTCACATTATTATTCGTTATAATAGTAGCTGTAAACAGTTCAGCATGATTCTTTGTAGTTATCCACTCAATTAGAATAATCTGGTGGAACGCTTTAGACAAAAAATGTCACTATAATCTTGGAATTTGCAAGTTTTGATGGTTCTAGGAAGAACCGATTTGCAACGTTTCCACCAAGTCGCCTTGGTGGTTATTGATATATATTGATAGATTAACCCTTTTCTTTGGAAGGCTGCTTCTCTCATTATGCTTTTGAGGACTATGTTAAATAAAGCAGTTGATAATGGGTTTCCTTGTCTTAAACCTCTGTTTACTGGGAATGGCTTGGATACTGCTCCTTCAATCATAACTTTGTTCATAGTGCTTTCCAGGGTCATATGTATTAATTTTATTAGTTTTCTCGGAATTTTGAGTTTTTCCATGGCCATATACATCCTATTTGTGACCCAATCTACCAACTAATGTCAGAATCCTTAATATCGGGAACTTTTCCCAAAAAATGGAAAACTACTTATATCACCCCAATATATAAAGCTGACGACCGCAATTTAGCGGAAAATTACAGGGGCGTTTGTGTGCAGTCAGTTATTCCCAAAATGCTAGACAAATTGATCGCAGATCAAATAGCATGGATGTCTACCCAAATTATATCCCCTCAGCAACACGGTTTTGTTCCTAAAAGATCAACTGTATCTAATCTGCTTTGCTACGAACAGTACCTTTCAAATGCCTTGGAAAAAAAATACCAAGTGGACTCAATATATACTGATTTTTCCAAGGCATTTGACAAAGTTAATCACAACATTCTCTTAACCAAGCTGAACGGGTTAGGTTTTCATAAATCAACAGTATCATGGATTCAGTCTTTCTTGCAACATCGGATACAAATTGTGCGTATTAATAACTTTATGTCCTGTAATATTGAGGTATCATCGGGGGTAATTCAAGGCTCTCACTTGGGCCCTATATTATTCCTCCTATTTATCAATGACATACACACCGTAATAAAAAACTGTCATTTCCTAATGTATGCGGATGATATCAAAATATTCAAACACGTCACCACAATAAATGATTGTAAGTCCATCCAAGATGATATTAATAACATCAATGACTGGTGTATTACAAACAAATTATTTTTAAATATAAATAAATGCTGTTCAATATCATTCAGTAGAAGTTCACAAATAATCGACTACACTTATAGCATTGATTCAAAACCACTTGCAAAAATATCTGAAATAAATGATTTAGGTGTCTTATTTGATCGCAAGTTAACTTTCAATGCACATGTTACTAATGTGTGTGGGAAGGCTCTAAGAATGTGGGGTTTTGTATGGCGCAATGCTAGGCAACTCAACACAAACTGCATTAAATCTTTGTATTGTGCTCTAGTTCGCTGTCATGTTGAGTATGCGGCTGTTGTTTGGTGCCCTCATACACTAGGCAACATAAATTCTTTGGAAAGAGTGCAAAACAAATTTTTTAGGTTTATTGAATATAAAAGTGGCATTTCCCATAATCAGGGTGATTATTCTTATATTATGCATGCACTTCATATGCCTAGTTTAAAGGACCGTAGAAACTTTTCGGATATGTGTGTATTTTATCGATTAATAAACGGATCTATGGACTGTCCTTACCTTACGCAGCAACTTGATTTTCATTTTGAAAGCAATAATCGATTGTTAAGAACCAGACCATTGTTTCGTATAAATACATTTTTATCTAATAGTAGCTCAAACAACTCTATTAGTAGAATGATGCGATGTGCCAATTTATATAATAAAGATAAATGGTTTGATTTATTTAATACGTCATACAATAGTTTTAAGTCTAGGTTTAAGCGATATGTAGTCTCAATTGTTAATTAATTTTATGTTTTTGTTATAATTATATATTTGTCTTTATTGTAACAGGGGTTTCCCGTAATAAATAAAAATAAAATAAAAAATAAAAAAATAAAAATTTCTATCCACGGAATCGTACGCTTGTTTGTAGCCTATAAACAGCATATGTAGCGCTAAGTTTTGTTCATAGCTGTTCCTTTGGATTTGTTTTAAAGAAAAAACTTGATCTATAGTTGATCTTCCTTTTTTGAAGCCTCTCTGGTATTCCCCTATTATTTCATTCGTAAAAGGTTCATGCTTTTCTCTTATAATTACACATATAATTTTGTACGCTACATCCAGTAACGCAATACCTCTATAGTTATTACATTCGGATTTATCCCCTTTCTTGTGTATTGGACATATGATGGCACTATTCCAACTACTTAACATTCTTTACTCCCTCCATATTTGTCTTATTAATTTTATTAATTTGTTTTCTAAACATTTGCCTCCGTATCTGAATATTTCTACTTGCATCCCATTTTCTCCTGCACTCTTATTATTTCTTAATTGTTGAATTATGTTCTTGATACAATTTTCTGTCGATTCTTCTATTTTCTTTCCCTCTTCCTCTATTTGATCAATCAGTATTGTTTCGCTGTTTTTATTCAATTCATTATCATTAGGAAGTTCCTGAAAGTATTCTATCCATCATCATCTTTACATCACCAACTAACTGTCCCTTCTTACTTTTACAGTATACTGCTCATTTTGTTTTTTCTTGGTTGCACTTTTTCACTTAAATTAAATTCTTAAATTTTTGTTTATTAGATAGTCTTCAATAGACTTTAATTTGTTCTCCCAGAACTCTCATTTCTTTTTTATGCACAGGATTTTGGCCTCCTTTCTACAGTGTTCGTAGCATCGTCTATTCACTTCACTATTTCCCTTGAGCATTTTAGTCCTAGCTTGGTTCTTGCAGTCCAAAACTATTTGCTTATTGTTAGGGTCTCTCGTTAGCCATTTTTCAGCTACATCAGTTAGTAAGGATTCAATATGCTGCCACTCACATTCTATATTTCTTGCATCAATTACCTTCTCCAAGAATAAATGTAAGTGCTATTCCAACGCGCATTTTACTTCTTCGTTGTTTAGTAGATCAAAACTGTATCGTTTTATCCTTTTAGTTTTCGTCCTTGGTTCCCTTGGTAGCTCTTGAGTCATTTTCAGAATAACTATGTTGTGATCAGAGTTGATTTCAGATCCTTAACAGATCTCCAGTGCTTACTTTCCATTAATATGTGATCCATTTTATTTTTTACTTTTCCATCTGGGAACGTCCATGGATGTCTTTGTGTTCAAAATAAGTACTCATTATCTTAAAATTATTTTCCGCCGCTATTTCAATTACCTTTTTCCCATTTTCATTACTCCGTTCCTGTTTACTCTTTATACCTATTACTGTTTTATACATTTCTTCCTTTCCAATCTTAGCATTCATATCGCCAATGATAACTTTAACATCGTATTTTGGAATACTTTCTAGTATTTTCTGAACTTTCTCGTAAAACTCCATTTTTATTTGAATGTCTTTATCCTCAGTAGGCGCATGTACGTTAATTATAGTTACTTTTCTATACTTTCCTCTCAACCGAATCCAACAAATTCTTCCTGAGCAAGCTTCAAAATTCACAATTGTTTGTCTTTCAGAAAACTTGTAATAATTTAGTTTATGGCAGACTTCCTTAAGTTAAGGCTTATCTCTAAAGTTTATGTTTGTGATCATTTACTTCAATTCTTTAAACTATTATCGCTAAAAAGTAATAGTTTTACGTTTATATGTGTTTTAAACGTAACAATATTAACATCAACGCATTTATTGCTTGCAACTACTTACAACTACATTGAAATTTGGTAAATGTGCAAAATTTTATCTGAATGAAGTTATAATAATGAAGAAAATAGTACAATATTTGAAACCGTAATTAATTGTTGTAGTGGTCGAACCCTTAACAAGGATGTACTTGCTTTGTTAATATTCAGTAACGTTAAAATACAAATTCAAAATTGGCCCAAGAACTACAATTCAAAAGTGAAGATCTAATTTCGTTTCTAAAAAAGTGCTTTTCTCAAAAAGGCGTTACCCGATAACTGAGTAGTGAAATCAGCAAATTAAAAAGTGAAATTAGTAACTTAAAGATATATATTAGAAACCTTAAAGAAGAGAATAAAAGTGCAGTGAAGGATAAATCATAAAAAAAACAAGTTATATAAAAGGAAAATAATTTTATTAAAGATGCAACAAGCAAAGTAGTTTATATATGGAAACTATTGAAGCAAATGCCTCAAACATCTCACTCCAAGAAGGCGGCATAATCGAATTCACGTGTGTAAACTGCATCCTAAACTTAGTGGAGATAGCTTAACTAAGTATTTGAAGAACAACCCTTTGACACTGCCAAATGGATACTAAACAATAAAGTTAATGCTTGTTGCGCTACACTCTTGATAGAAATAGATATTAATATTAGGTGGAGAGTTTACTCTCTACCTAATGGATACTAAACATTCGGAAGATTACTCCTCGTTAAAATATCTATCCCCTCGGAAAAACTTAATGAATCCTAAACTCTGGGAAAAATACATATATTGATACTTTTTTATTCCATCTCAAGAAAAGACGGACCCAATAGTAAGTACAATAATTGTTCATCAAAACGTGCAGTTGATTGGAAATTGCAATGACATTCTTAGTGAGGAATTAAACAAAATCAACTGTAACATCGCCTGTATAACCGAACACTGTGCAATTGGAATGAACTAGAATTGAAAATTTCACTTTATCATCAGCTTACTTTAGGAAATAAAATCAGCATGACTGCTATGGAATATACACCAAAAACAGATTGAAATACCAAGAACTACATATAAGTATTTACGATGAGCAAAACATATATTTTTGAATGCACTGCTATTAGTATTGTAAATAATGTAAAGACCTTTATCGTTGTAGTATTATATAGGCCATTGTTTGATCAGATTTTAATATTAGTAAGTAATGAAAATAAGTTTACATTTATTGTCTTGGATTTAAATATTAATTTTCTTGTTGATACACCCCAAAATCATAATATCCTTCAAATACTTAGCAGTTATGGATTTTGTAATGTATTTACTGAACCAACAAGAATCACGCACGTTTCTCAAACATGCATTGATAACATATTTGTCAATCAGTTAGGTATTTGTGGGGCTAGTGTATAAAACATGCACTTAATCGATCATATAGGACTAAAGCTTGAAATTACTTTGAATTTTATGTATTACTTGAATCTACCTTTTTAAAATATAATTACAATATTATAAATCTTACATGTAATTCACTATAATAAAATAACAGTGACTTTATTCCTTACTTCACTTATTTATTTAAGCATTAAATCACACGGTTGATTGATTGATTGAATTGATTTAAAACCCTTCACGTAAACTCAAATTCATTTTTTTTCACATATAAATTTAATTAAAAACAACTCGACATAACTGTGGCCTTAACTCATGTCCTGCTACTTTAATATAAATACAGCATTTTTTACTTTCCCTATATACGAAGTATATATAGGGGAAGTATTGTGATCGTGATTTTTTTTTGAAAATTTTTTTTTTGCGGAAATATCCGTTTTGAGGTCCCCTGAGTCCATTAAACTAATTTCGGGAAAAAAAAAATTTGTGTCTGTGTGTGTGTCTGTCTGTCTGTCTGTCTGTCTGTCTGTCTGTCTGTCTGTCCGTGGGTGCTGTATCTCAAAAACGACTGATCCGATTGAGATGAAACTTTAAACGTAAGGTTTTATCGTTAAAAACTGGAACTGAAAAGCTTTTGGTAAACATTCATAAACCGGAAGTGGGTGTTTACTCGAGGCGTTTTTTGTTTTTTTCCGATATTTTTTTTAATATAAAAAATATTACAAAACTTTTCAAACAAAAGTTAAAGAGAATGAGAAACTGAACAAATTTTGTTAAAATATATTTTTCATAAAATTCTTAACTTTCGAGAAAAAAAAAAAATTGAAATTTTTGACATTTTTTGCCAATTGCTAATAAACTATTGAAGCAACATGAAAGTTATATAACAAATAATTGTAGAGAATTCAAAATTGAATAAACTATTAAGAATAACCTTTTTGCATAAACCGCATAGTTTTCGAGTAAAATATAGGGAAAGTACTATGATGGCCACATCACCATTTTTTTTTTTATAAAAGTGTTTATGGGTTGACTAATACAGAATTTAATATCCATAAAAGAGCAAATTATAAAATAAAAGTAAATTGTGTTAACAGTGGGTGATATAGGTCTATTAAACCTCCTCATAGTACTAATAATGAACGCTTATTAAGGTATGAATACGTGATTGAGTGTGGAATGCGATTTATACAAAACGTCGTAGCTAAAGATGTACGCACATGTTCTGCGCATAAATCAAATTTATTGAGCTGTTTTATTACAGTTAACATTATCGTTAATCCCGACATGGAAATAATTTGATATTAAAATATTGAACAGGAAACGCATTACGAAGTTATCTTTATGATCTATCGCTACATCAATGGCCTCAGGTATTATATGTGCACGTGGGAAAGACGGGAATAAATGCTATAGATTACATTGTAACCAGTTGTACTTGTTTCGATCAATATCCTATAAAAGTAGATTAATTGATGGCCGGTCAGTTATGACCGTATTTTATAACGATTTACAACTCATCTCTAATGCAAGTGTAAAAATTTTCAAATCACAATTCATATCATATTTTATTCAAACGTAATATGTTCGTATCATCATTATTATAATAATAAAATGTATAGTTGTACTATTCGTAACACGCAAATTAACTGTGTTTTATTCAACGTCTGTCGAGGTACTAGCCAGAGAAGTAGTTGTTTCAAATTAATTTGTTTTGTAGTCTTAGTAAGACTCACTGTTGTAGATTCACGAAATGTTTTCGTATTTTTAAATTTATTATTATTATTATTATATATTCATACAAAATAATTAAAATAAATTTTTCAACAAGATGGAGCAATGTATCATGTATGAGTGTTTATAAAGAAAGAAAGAAAATTCATTCTATTTATTGCCCACTGTGATTAAATTAATGGACGTGTGTATTACACACAATTATATCCTATGTACATATTAACAGTTTATGTAATTAATAACATTACAACGACATGTTAATAAACGACTTCTTAAGGCAGACGCATTCAATTACAAGACGGTACGGAAATTATGATTAAAGTCATTAGTGCATCATGGTAAATTGTAATTGACTAATAATTATATTAATCGAAATAATAACTTGTAAAGCGGAGAAAGTTCAAATTACACCCTGTCACGTATGCAAACTTCAAACGCTACTATTAAGGTATGAATGTAATTATTCTAAGCGTGCAATTAATTCAACAGAAAAACAGCAATTTCGTAAATGGATTAACGTTCTTAATGATTCGATTTGATTGTATTTAATGACTCACGTGATTCTACAATTTGAAATAATGACTGTTGTTGCCATTATGTCAAATGATGTTATGTAAGAATAATTTATTAGTGTATAATGCGTAACTAAATAACATGTGATGAAATATGCATAAATAATAATAATAGAGATGCATAAATATTATTGTTAAGTATAATATAATACAAGTTTGATTAACTTGCAATATTTGGTTACAACAGTATGACTTGTTTGGATTTATTATGCAAGATATACTTTTAGCTAATGACCAAGTTATAAGTAAAAATAAGTTGATTTCTCTTTTCTTATAAGAACGTCCTATATAAGACTGGCACGAGATAAAATAATCATCCCGTGTCGCTTACGTATTATATTTTTCGATTTATAAATTCTATATAATAAAGCAATTATTATTTAATTTTAATTCCTCTGCATATATTCTTGTAATTATAATAAACCAAATTTTTAATATGTGATTAAAAAAAATATATAAGTGATATATAGATTACAAGTTAGAAATGAAGAATATTTCATTGAGATTTAATAAAGAGATATAAGATATGATTTAATTAATATGTAATCATTCAAGCAATTTTATTCCTATCCACGACCATTTCACATATACGTATTGTTTTATTTTAAAAAGATATAAGTATTCCAAGAAATAAATTGATTTGCTAAAAATTTGTATTTTAAAATAACAATGTGAAGATATATAAAAGTTACCATGAATTCGATTTTATTTCTTCGATTATTCGAGATCAAGAAATGCCACGAAATTAATATAATTGCCTTACTACAAAATAAGGCAAGCACAAGCTTCCATATCCATTTTACCATTTGAAGCAAAAGATTTCATAGAACAAATACCACATTTAAGGCTCTAAAACTGGATGCATACTCGGAGTTGCATTCTTCTCATAATGGCCACCAGACGCAATCCCAAGTGACCATTTTTGTAAACAGTATTGGCAAAGGTAATTTTATTGTTTGACCAGCAATATTTGGCATTTTCTAATAAACTATGGTGTAAGTGAATCGAAAAGTATAGTTTGAATAGCACACTTTAGTTCAAATTTTAATATTGAATTAATAAAAAGCCACAAAATTAATTTTGGTCACAATATTCACCTATGAATATACAATGTTTTGAGTAAAAATATATGCACTATGAAATTTTAAATTTAATTCTATGCTTCTATTAGATTTAATTTAAAATGAAATCAATTGGTTGATAAACTAAAAATAATATCCAAATTGTGATTCTTAATGAATACCATCTATAGAATAGTGTTGATTAGATAAATCATTTTTAAATAAATTTATCAAATATTCTAATCATTGAAAAAACACAAAAACATTTTATAAATCTACAACAAATGAGTTGTAAGACTACAAAACAAATTGCTTCTTAAAACAACTACTTCTCTGGCTAATACCTTGCAGACACTGAATGATACAAAAGTAATTTACGTGTTACAAATAGCAAGGCTATCAAAGCATAAATTGTATGTTATTTTGTTAAAAAGGAGTGCAAAGAAGCTAATAAATAATACATAAATAAATAAATATCGAATATTCGTTTGCTGTTAATGACAAATCATCTTGGAGAAACTCTACAAGTTCTTTAACTTCATTACTTCATTCAGAAATATACATACATTTGAACTATTTGATATTAAGTTAATAATTTTATGTTTTCCTCATCAACTTCTTTTATTTTCAATTACAAGAAATTACATTTATACTGGAGACTTCTATTTCGTTATACATGTCGAATAGTATCGAAAACAGTATAAATTTATTCTGTACAACGTTTATTAAAAGTCATAGTGTTTTAGTTTAATATTGAATTCTGAGAGTACATGAAAATGTTTATATTATATTTAAATAAAACGCTAGTTTGGCACTTTTTCACTCGGTTTATTTCTTTCTAAAAGCACATTTCGGTCATAAATTAGTCATTATCAATAACCACCACCAATCATTGTCAGTTTGCTATTGATAATATACACTTTGTGGCCGAAATGTGCTTTTAGCAAAAAATAAACGGTGTGAAAAATGTGCCAAACTAGAGTTGTAGCTCCTTTTCTGATTTTTTTTATCGTTTCTGCTACCTCGCATCTCGTAAATCATTTGCATATTCTTATTCGTACTTAACATCCCAGACCACATACCTCGCATACGCTCCATTGCCACTCTTGCTTTCTTGCAAATATATTCAACATAATGTATTAAAAAACAAGTTTTCTTGTCCTATAAGAACCTATCTGACGAAATAATATTGTTAAGATGAATTAATATTGTTAAGAAAACATGACTCTGAGTAAAAATATCCTGGAGGTGATCATGATAAAAAATTTTTCGCTTCACGAGGAAAAAAGTGTTTTGAGTAACATAGATTTAGTGTTTCTCTAAACTATCATCAAAATGAATTCCGCTTAGTTAATAGAAAATACAGCTTATCCGGTTTGGTTTATATACGAGATAAAGATAATAAAGATACAATTAGAAAAAACACGAAGTTTGAACGTATTTCTTTCTGTAAAATGAACTAAAAGAAGAAAGAAATACGTTCAAACTAGTGTTGCTTTGATAGCCTTGCTATTTTGTAACACGCAAATTACTTTTGTATGATTCAATGTCTGTCGAAGTATTAGCTAGAGAAGTATTGTTTCAAAAGTGATTTGTTTCTTGTAGTCTTAATAAGACTCATTTGTTCTAGATTTTACGAAATATTTTCGTGTTTTTTCTAATTATTAGTGAATTTTCTACAATGTAAGGACTTATATATTTTATTGATAAAGATACACTTTGAAAATAAAGTATAATTGAATAAAAAATGGCTCAAAACTTAAAATATATTTTATCTAAATAAATTCAAACGACTAAGATCTTTGTACAAATTTCTAATTAAAGATTCATACAATAGATATCTATCAAACGTTGAAAACAGTATTAAAGATAATCCTACTGAATTATGATAGTTACTAAATCGTAAAAAACGATAATTCAGAATTACAGCTAAAATATGTGATGACTCTATGGAATACTCTGATCCACAGAGGATTGTTAATGCATTTGCTGGAGTTTTCGCAGATAACTTTTCCTCAGATTCGTCAAATGTTAATAGAGAATTTCTAAATCAGAACTCATCATTCCAGATCTCCCCTATCACTTAAGATGATCTGATAAAAATTAGGTCTCGGTGTTCTAACAAATTTACTGCATGTGATGATTTAATATCTAGTTTTCTTGTTCGTGTTAATACTGACAAAACCTTTACCTATAATTATTTTAGAGCGATGAGCATGAGTGTTTTCCAGAGGCTTGGAAGGTAATCATTAATTTATGTATTCTTTTGTAATGTATGTTATAAGCAAGAAAAACAAAGATATAAAGAATAAAGATAGCGAGAATGTGTCTGATTCACAAGAAAGGTGACAAGTCAGTTTTATCCAACTTTGCAACAGTGTTTGAGCAAGTGATATATCTAGACATTTATTTTAACACATGCCCGTACATATCAACTTACTAACATGGCTTTATGCTAAGAATATCCACAGTTACCAACCTGGCCTCAATTAATATATACATGTATGCGAAATACTAGATAATAGTGGACAGATTGATGTATTATATACAGATCTGTCTCGCGCATTGTTACACTCAATCATAAAATGCTGACGAAAAAACTTGACTTTATAGGTTTGGGTTCCTCGAGTATTGGGTTTTCCTCAATATATATTAGCGTCGTTTTCTCAAAGTAAGAATCACTGGCACTCTGTTTTCAGGCATAGCACAATTAACCATAATTTAACCTATTAAAATTTGCTTCGGAAATTTAGCAACGATATTAATTAGTCTTAAGATCGCGCTGCTGAAACCCATTGACAATTCATAGATGTATTTGTAAAAGGTGAGATTTATAAAAAAATGGGCTATTGGTAGTAGCGGAAGAAGATACATTCATGAAGCAAACTACGCAACCGTAATTGAAACGAATTGAACATTGACGCATATATTCAGCAGAACAGGCGATTCAGTAATAATTGCACAATGTTTTCCAAAATATTCTCTGTTACATTATCAGCAACTATATGCATAATAAATATCATACATTTTTTTTTCAGATGGCTTTTAAGAATGCTAATGCAAGAGCCCTAAATATAACACGTAGCTTCTTCCCTGACTTTTTGAAACGTTGTGACTAGGTAAAAATGTCATTGTTGAACTAGACTGTGGAAGGCGATGAATCTTTTGTTTCGCATTGCACATCCGAGATTAAGCAAGAGCTTCTTGAGTATACTCACAGTCCAAAAAAACATATCAAAAACCGTTGTCACCATTAATGGCGAGTGAAATGGGATTATGGAAGTCAAGGATCCTGAAAAAAAGTTCATAAGTTAAAGATAGTTAAGAAAATTGAATGTCCTATAAGTACGCATCGCAAAAGGGAATGTAGAAACTTGTGGAAATATGTCAGTTCCAAATATAATTATATAGAAAAGGTCACACAAGCAAAGACAGATTTGGAACAAAAACAGCGAGATGAGGCGAAAAAACGCCAGAAGATCTATGGCTTAAAAATAGTTAAGTAAATTCATTTAACAACAAAACTTGGTTTGATATATGTAATAACTCCTATGACAATTTTAAGTCTAAATTACATCGTCATGTGTCGTATTAGTTTTCCTTATTATATTAAATTTATTATTATGTTTATAGTTATGTTATATTGTTAAGTTAAGTTTATTATGTATCTATGTGTGTATATATATATATTGTAAAAGGGGCTTCCCGTTTATAAATAAATAAATAAATAAATAAATAAATAAATAAATTGTACGTTCCATAAGCTAGCAACGGGAAAATGAATCTAGGGACCTATGGAAAGATGTTACCGCCGGTCTCAAATACAATTATATAGAAAAGGCCACATAAACAAAGACAGATATGGAACAAAAATGATCTATGGTTCTACATGAAACCTCTCCACGACCGACTGACGAAGCTATCGAAAACCTGAGCACGACTGTTTTAATATGAGATGTTTACTTAAAAAAACTTGTGCAAGTTATTAATCCTATTCTCTTTTGAATAATAAATTCTATTTTCAAAATCATGATAGTGAACTATGATAATAAAACAAAAACAAACGTGAAGAATTGTATGTAATTTCTTATGAAAAAAAAAGAAAATTCAAGCAAGCAGTTTGGGTGACAATCTTAGGACATGATTGATCTTATTCCTCGTAGGATGTATGCCTTGAAGAGAAGCAACAAACACTGACCAGTATTATGTTAACTTCACCACCAAATTTATAGACCTATTTGGCACCTTGCGTTTATAACCTATCTACTTTACAAAACTGCAAAGAATTTTTACGTGGATATTTTACGCGGTTGGTTTAATATTCTGACGGTCGACATATATAACAAAGTAATCGTCAAACTCAAGTCGCGTTCAGAAAAATTCCTTCAACTTAATGGGGATTTCGTCTAAAAATAGCGAAAGAATGTTGATTATTTTAGAATTAATAATTTCACAAAAATGGTGTCATTTACTATTAAACCAAAAGAGTACTACTTTGAAAATACTCTTAAAACTTAATAATGTATTAAAATTTCACCTGAAAATTCTTCCATCATCAAAAATTTAGAAGATAAATCTGAGAACGTTAACTTTAAATAATTGTTGAGTTTTACATTTTATTCTTTGATTTTAGAACAAGGGATGAGATTATAAATTTTTGGTCAGCATTCCTTAAAAAATCAGTGGAGTTCATTTGATTTTGAAAGTTTTATTTTTGGAATAAAATAATTAAAGGAAACGTATAATTTTTTTTTATATTTAAGGTAAATAAATTATAATTAGAAGAAAAATTAAATTTCTGAATAACGATAAGTAAACATTGATTTATATTATAGTATTATAAAATAAGAAAAATCGAAGAATTTTAATTCAGACCGTAATTTATTCGAAAATATTATATAAGAGCAGTGAGGGAACGCGAAAAATTGAGAAGACAGCATAAAAGAAAAAGTCATTAAGGATCGAAACCAAAACTGTGTCAATAAAGAAGAGCTATATTTATGGGTGATGGGTTTGGATGTGAGATATGAGTAATAAAAAAGTGAGTAATGATAACGTTTTTAGAAGACACTAAAGACACAAAAAAAAAAAAAAATAATGTTGTCACCGAACTTGCTATAGCGATAATACAGCATCGTTAGATTGCTTCATCAATTAGATGAACCGGTACAATTATATCCCAATAATTAAAAATATAAAAATAAATAAACAAACCACGAGGGAAGGGCCACGTTGTTGTTAGACAAACATAACTATTTCTTAAAATTTCTTAATTTTAAAGATGACACCTACTATGGTTTCTTACTACAAATAGTAGAAGTTTCGACGTTTTAAGGTCATTCAAGTTACCTCTTTGCGGTTAGGTAAGTTAGCTTAGCTTTTAATGCATTATCACATTTTAACCCACCTCGAAAAGTTTAAGTTTTTCATAGTCATACAGTTTAATATGTTATTTGTTTTTTATTCAGTAGGCAGTGCTATGCACCAATACATTCATGAACAAGTAAAAAAAATGTTTATTTGCTTTTTATATAAGGTTATTTGCCCTTTATATTCAATATAGCAAACATACATTGCTGTCTAATAATGACATTATCGAAACAGAAATTTCTGAAAAAATACCTTCAGATCCTGAATCAAGCATCGGGTCTATCAGGATCTTCTGCGATGGGAAACAATACCACTATAGTAGGTAGTAGTTCATTTCGGAGAAAATTCACGTAACGTTCACCATTTAGTGAAAAAATATGGTCCAATATTTCTAGAACCCACCACATCAGTACACACATTAAGCTTTTGGGGATATTGTGTGTTCATTTCCATCATCCAATGCGGATTTAGAAGGGCCCAGTAACGGCAATTTTACCGTTCAGACAAAATGTTGCCTCATCAGAAAATACGATGTGTCTAATTAAGCAAGGATTTGCATTAGAGAGTCCCATCATTGTCTCACAAAATTGCACTCGTTGATCAAAGTCATCATTCTTGTACCAAGTGCACTTTATACGGGTGAAATTTCTGTTTTCCAAATAATCTGGACCAACTTGTGAAGCGACCTCCGCAAGAGTTGAATGTATAGGTTCTTGCACCAATAAAATAACATCCAATTGTCAGTTATCATTTAAGGCCAATGGACATCCTGCCTTAGACTTATCCCGTACATGTCCGAGATCGTGAAATTTATTTTCGATTCGACTTACTGTAGATTGCAATATTGGTCCAGGTGCGTTTCATTGAACCAAACTTCTTCATGCGTCCGGCTTCTATCTTCAAACCCAATCATAATTAAAATTTCGATTCTTTCGGTTTCAGTAAGTCTCATTTTGCTGCTATTTAGTAGAAATAAGTTGCAATTGTTTTAACGATATTGCTATGCCTACTTCAACATTGCCTACTCGAATATTGAATACATTTTGGTAAATATCGCCGTTATTTGTCAACCGATTTTGATAATTTTTCGTTGTGTTAAAAAAATCTTTCAATTGAGATATCGCAAGGGTTTGAATTTTTAAAGTTGGGATTACTACCATTTAAGGGCGAAGAGGTAGAAGGCTGATAAGTGTATGTTAGGATAGTAATTCAAAAACAAAAATCGACGGGTCGGAGCATTTTTCTGAAATATTTTTATTTACGATTTTATAGAATTTATCCGTTACTTTTGGGAAGCACTGTACATGTTTAAAAATACGAGTACCTGTTTTAATATCACACACTAAGTGACATTATATATCAAAGTGTATGATATTAAAATAGGTACTTGTATTTTTAATCATATGAAGTAGATAAAGTTACACAAAGCAAGATGATTAGACGATGAAGTAAAACTGCCAAACAAGCATCACCTGGAATATTTTCTTCTAATTCTAGCCCAGCTCAACACATCATCGATCTTTAAAATCCATCAATATATGATAGTGATCGTCAATTTATATCTAATGATATCATTGATTTGATTGTCTTTTAAACAAATTTATAAGCCGAGTAAGAGGAAAAAGATATACTCTAACTAATGTTTGAAACATTCATAAGAATGCATTTTCTAAAGGGAATTCATAAATTGAGATATATCAGTAAACTAATCAATGTAAATAGATTTAATGCCTCCTGTCCTATGTCCATCTAAATGACAATGTATTAATGCCCAAACAGTTCTAATTACGAAAGTTGGACCTTTCGTGAACAAGATGGGAAACAATTTCATCAACAACTTTCATCTCATTGAAAATTTAGGCGTTTATTATTATTATTATTTATTTATTATGATGCTTTGGATTGCCTGTTAACAAAATATATCATTAGACACATACGTAAGCAATACACATAATTTTGAGTACAGGAATCACAGGCGAACTTCATTCTTCAGAATGTTCTTCCAGTCAAGCCCAGGTGGAATGTTTCCACTTATTCCAAAATATCTTCGACTTAAATATTCGTGAATGTTTTAGTAAAATTATACACTCTTAGAGCTCTTTCTGCAAATGCAGAGATTTATTTTACTTGATACCTCAGCATTCTGCTTAAAATTTGTAAAATTTGTGTAAGTATTTAATTAATGCCAACATGATGTTATTAGATGAATATATGATAAAATTTAAAGGACGTAATAGCATCAAACAATGTCTTCCCAAAAAAAGGTATGTATGTTCGCTGATAAATCTGGCTACTGCTAAAAACAAATAATTACGAGTACATAGGCAAAATTAACAATAAAATAACAATTAAATTATGTTTATGTCAACGTGACATAATATATAAGTTAGGAATTTTAAATGAAAATACACTTCGTTGATATCACACACAGGCGTTTATTATTATGTGTGTGTGATATCAACGAAGTGTATTTTCATTTAAAATTCCTGATTCAAGATGTATCACAAAGTGATAGCTTCAAGCATTAAACATAATATATAAGTTTTCATTGTGAAAACTAATAAGCCACATATGGCAAATAAACTGGTAAAAAACCACCAAAGCGAACTCCACTGACAGCAGAGTCATGGTCAGCATCAGGCGAGAGTGGAAGATCACGTGGACTTGAGCCTTTCCATGTGAAGCCGAAATTTTTGTATTTTTGTATTCATTTGTAAGTCTTGAAATAGTTATATTCACAATGGAAAAATAAATAAATATCAAATATCAATACATTTTGGGATAAAAAAGTAAATACAAGAATTTAAAGAAGAATACAGATATCCAAGAGGATATTTGCAGCATCATAGACAAAAAAAGGGTTAGAGTGGAAGAACGTCGCAGATGCACGAACTCCGCCCAGCTTCATCCATCCAAAATTTTTGTACGTTTTGTTTTATATTTGTGTATAATCATATGTATTTATTTTTTTGGAAATAAAGCTAAAGACTAATAAACATAAACATAAGCATAAACTAGTATTATTCAATTGGAAAATTTAAAGGTAAACAAAATAAATGCTGTAAAATAAAGATTCTAGATAAAACAATAAAAAATTTACCATCGTTCGTTTCTCATAAGAGCAAAAAATGAGGACAATACACTCGTATGCCGTTTGTTACTTACACAGAAATTAATCGCGCAAAATGGATTGATAATAGTGAAGTATATATTTTATCCAATTATCGTGCATCAAAAACAGATGGAAACAGTAAAGAGAGAGGTTATAAATGGGGATAATATTGTTGCTAGACCCTCGTTAATTATTAATTATAAGGTGAATATGAATTATGTAGATAAATTCGATTATAAATTTGATTAACGTAGTAAAAATTGGTGATATTGTATACTGTTCTATTAATAACAAAGTTTATTCTAGAAATAAATAAGCCATATGTGGCAAGTAAACTGATGGAAGATCATCTAAGTGACCTCTGGCAGAAGATGCTTGTAAGAATCTTACGCCAGTAAGCATTGGACGAGAGTGGAAGATCAAGTGGATGTGAACTTGAGCCTTTCCATGTGAAGTCGAAATCTTTGTACACATTTTTTGAATAATTTGTGAATTTTCCGAAACAGTTATATTCACACATAAATAAATAAATAACAATATCAATAATATTTAGATGTAGCTGTTGTTAGTTCATATATTGTTTCTTAACAATTGGGTCAAAACATGGAGCTTAATTATTTCAAGGGCAGTGCGCTAGAGGATTTGTTGCTTAGACTTTAATTGAAAAAAATCATTATCAACATCTGAACTTTCACTCAAAATAAAGAAATCGAAACCAGATGCAGGAAATATGAAAACTACTTGAAACAGCTACTAAAACGTAATACTCAAAGAAAAATAGAAAAAATAAATTCGTACTGTACTATCTGCAAAGTTCGAACTTTGGCAAAAAGTTGTATTTCATAATTTAAAGTCTTAGTTGCATGGGATGAGTGGAAGAGCCCATGAACTTGTGAATTTCGCCTTCAAGTTCTATGCCTTAAATTTTTAAGTTTCTGTATTTATGTATATTGCATAAATAAATAATATATATCTCACCTTGTAACAAAAAATACTTATTGAAATGTTGTAATTTCTTTTTCCTTTTTTGTACGTTTTGTTATATATTTGTGTATATTCATATGTATTTATTTTGGAAAGGAAGCTAAAGACTAATAAACATAAACTTAAACATAATGAAAAAAATCTGTGTTTTTTTTTAAATCGTATGCCTTAAAGAGCTAATGAACTTTTTTATTGTGCAACAAATATATAACAATAAATTATTTGTGGTAAAAACATAGTAAGTGTTTTATTCTGTGTGAAAATATAGACTACCATTAAGTAACGGTCGCCACAATCTTGATGATAAACACATGTCCATAATATCATAGTCACAATGTTACGCAACATCAAAAATACAGAAAAACTGAATCGATTTTTCTTTTACATTTTTATGTTGCTTTACATTGTGGTTGTTACGTATTTGTAAATTGTTGGTTAGTGGCAATGAAGGTCACAAATATTACCAATTACCCAAGTGTGTTCAAGCATAAATAAGATTATTTATAAAATTTTGCACAAAGATTATTGAGAAATGAGTTTATGAAAACGAATACAAGACGTGGTTTTTCATTTTAAATTAGTATTTCTGACTCACTCACTCATTTAAGATTTAAATCAAAAGATGAAAGTAATTTTGTCAAGACAGGGTTGAAATAATTAATAAAATCATATTAGATCAAAAAAGTAAGTGAAACGACAGTTTTACCTTAATATTTAATTTGACATTTAAAACTCAATCAATATAATGAGATAGACATAAATTAGAGGGGGTTTGAAGGGCGCATAAATTGGAAATAGAAAAATCAATTAATCAAAAATATGTTGTAGTTATTTGTAATTGAATTTAATTAAAATTATTAATAATATTCACAATATTTCGTTCTTTTTATTTTAAGTAGAATTACTATTACATAAGATATTAATATTTTTATTTTACACTTTTATACAATTTTATACGCGTATGTTTTTTAATACAAAATAAATTAAACAAGTTATTCGCACTCAGGTAGTAAATTGAAACGTAAAAGATTTTTCCCATATGTTATGAAGTAAACTTTATTGTGTATAGTACATTTACCTGGATAAAAAACAATATTGCAACATTTAATATATTAAGAAAAAAAAAACAAAACTAAAATATTTAAATTGCTTTGTCTTTAATTGATAAGGCTGCTATTTTAAAAATTCATTTCATCTTTGAAACGTAAATATTAAAAAAAGGCAAATATAAATACATTATTTGAAATTAAGAGAGACAAACATCTTTATTTTTTTTACATTAGGTATTTACAATAATATTGGTAACTGATTTATTTTACGGCTATCGACCCATGGCCTTTCTGGCATTGGAAATTAATTATCAATCATTTAATAAAATACAAACGTGCCCTTTAATAATTATTTTTGTATTAATACCATGAACTTGTTAATAATAAAATAGTCAAAATGTACATTTATTCAATAAAAACAATATGTGAAGAATGTGTTAAGGATTTGCGATCGAGAGAAAAAATACACATGCACACAACTCTTCATAACAATTGAATACATTTACACTAAATAACCGGTGCCAAACATTATAAACGAACTATGCAGAACGCTTACCTTTGCAAGCTTCACAAGGTGACGGCATCTTGTCGAATATCTGATCTGAGGATCACTGTTATCTGTGTTACTGTTTTAGCTGTTAGCAACTGCACCCAGAATCTTCCTGCTATGACTTTATACCGTGCGCAGTCTCCCTCCCAGCGACCGATCGAACATGCGGACGTGCGGAGGAGGAAGGAAAGCATGCCGGCAGCCGGCATTCGAAAAATGCCGGCAATAAACGCGCGTTGCCGGCGAAAAAAAAAACCGCCGTACACCATATTATGTTTCATGAGTCTTCTTTTTGAGATTAATACGGACCGCAGATGATATAATGGCCCCAGCAATTACAATCATTCCGAAACTGCGCAGAAGCCGCGCTTACCGGTATGTAGGTGTGTGTAGAGGTATCCGTTAATTTTTTATCAGACTTAAATGGTATTGGACTACTTGCTGTACCCCCTTGTAACAATTTATTAATTCGTTCCGCATATTCATATGGTGCAAATAACGCAAGGATACGTTATTTGTTGTGCGGTGGGTTTTCATAAAGTGCATATTTTCATGCCCACATTATCGTTTCATTTAACGCTAGGAAATATTTTGATGCAAATGGCACAGGGTGCAGTATTTCACCTCGGACTGTAAGAATTAATTAAGGTCAAAATAAGATTATAATTAAAAGCGTTTAAATTGAGGGAAAATTCATACAAACATTTTTTTTATGTCAAAGAGTTACCTACTCAATTTTCAACTACCATTTCAAAAACATTTAATTTTTTATTAAAATTATAGCTAAACTGTTTAAGTTTAACACTTATTGACAAAAATACTTTATTGGGCTAGTGAGCCATTTGGAATATAAACTTGTAAAGTATATTTTAAAGATGTTTTAGTCAATTATCTTATAAATGTCAACTATTTTTCTCTTATATATTGAATTATTCTAAACTATTTAAACGTCTTAATTACTCATTTTCTAATGTCTACGTTAACCTAGCGTACTCTTAACCTACCACAATAAACTATATATTGGCCTACCGTACAACTGCCCTGGGTTAATTTGCGTTTTATTGGGGCAGGTCAGGATACCGCTAGGTCAATAAACTTTGTGTTATGGTAGGTCGGGAGTACGCCGAGACAATATATTACTTATTAATACTTGTATTAGCGCTAATATAAAATTGATTGGGTTAGGTCAAGGGTGCGCTAGGTTGACACAAAAGTAATTAAGGTAGGTCAAGAGTACGCTAGGCTTTATGTAAATTTGTGAAGATACTTGTACTAACAATTGGTATTGATTTTATTCAACTAACAATCAATATAAAATTTATTGGATTAATGAAATTGAAAACAAAAATAATCTAAAAAAACTACGAATCAATTCTGCGAAAGATGCATGAAATACGTCATTTTGGATAGTAAAATTTCGTGATTGACGTAATCGAAGGCTCTTGTGAAGTCAAAAAAGTAAATGAAAGCATTTATAAATAAATCCGGATGTCCAAGAGGATACTTGCTCCCTCGGCATCATGGCAAATGATGGGTTTGAGTGGAAGAACACTTTGTAATTGTGAATTCCGCCTGTGCTTCTTTTGCCCAAGTATGTTGTTTTTAATTGATTTTGTAGTATATGTATTTTTTTTAGAAATTCAAAGATAAATAAATAAATAAATAAAGTCAATAAACTTTTAATAATAGAAGTTTTGTGCGAAATAAGATTCATTATTGTTGAAGACAGACTGGTGCGAAAACTATATTGTTGTCGGTAAGAATAATGTGTTTATACATCCTACTCATTTTGACACAGTTAAATAATTTTTGAATAACCGATTTTTGAATAACCGATATTCTACGATATTTTTTTTAATATCATCCCTTTTGAATACAATCAAACTAGTCATGCTATTTTCTAACACCTAAATTTATGGTGGGTCAAGGCACAAAATAAGCTTCAAACCCTTCAGAGAATGGCCTGTCTTGATATCACGGGGGGCTATGCATACCATCCCCTCTGTTGAAATGAAAGCTTTATTAGACCTGTAGGATTTGTGTTGCCTCGACAAACCTCTACTCATTTACCGATGCAGGTTTAATTATTAATTACTCAGGAAATTGTAAAAATAGAGATTATTTCTTTATTCTAATGCAAAGAATGTAAACTAACGTTTTACATGCCAAAAATCTCTATATGTTTAAATTATTAATTTTTTTGGTTTCCCTGGTTTTTTCGTCCGCCTCCCTGATGCCTGGAGCTTCTTGTTTGCCGCGCTCTCGCTTGTACATTCCTCGAGGGTATGCCACACTACCCCCCCTTAGAAAAAGGAAGTAAAAGAGAAAACTAGGAAAGGGGAAAAGAGAAGGAAACCCCTCTAGTAGGAGTAGTTTTTTGGTTACAGATTCATGACGTTTAAGAATAGACCGAAGAGGTATAGTAGGGAACGGAGAAAAGTGTAAAGAATTTGAAGATGAAGCAACAGAAAATGTTGGTTGGAAGCTAGGCTTTAATCGGTCAACGCTAACATTTGTGATTTTTCCGTTAACAGAAATCGTAAAAAAATTTGATTGTCGCTTTAAAATTTGAAACGGTCCGTCATACGCGGGTTGAAGAGGATGCTTAATACAATCCTTCCTAATGAAAACGTGTGTGCAATTACTTAAATCGGGGTGCACAAAACTTTTGCGAGAGGCTGGGCGGCTTAATGCAGGTCGTATTATCTGCATTTTGACTCGTAAGTCATCAATAAATTTTGAGCCTGAAGGAAGGTAACCGGAAATTGAACTTGGAAACAGGAAATCGCCTGGTAAACGTAATGTTCTACCATAAACGTATTCGGCTGTTGTGGCCGAAAGTGAACTTTTAAAAATAGTGCGTAAACCTAATAAAATTAAAAGTAGTTGTGACACCCAGTTCTTTGGATCGTTACTCATTCGGTTCGAGTCTTTTGTTTGTTTATTGAGCCGCTTTACCAAACCGTTACATTGCGAATGATAGGCGGTTGTGGATTTGTGTGTAATGCCAAAAATTTTGCAAAAATGTTTCCAAACGTGAGATTGAAATTGACGTCCACGGTCACTGAGAACTGTAGATGGTATACCGAAGCGTGAGATCCAACAATTTAAAAAAGCTTGAGAAACAGAGTCTGCAGTAATGCAGACTAAAAGATATCTGTATGTGTGACAAACTGACAAAGGGCCGATAATGTCGATGTGGATGTCAGTGAATCGGTCGTCCGGATCAGGAAACTTAGCAATCGGGGATACTGTGTGACGGAAAATTTTGACTTTCTGGCACTGCAAACAGGATTTGACAAAATGTGTGATGTGGTGGTTCATCCGAGGCCATACATAGCGTGAATTTACAACCTTAATTTGTAATGGTTTGATGCCTGAATTGTTAACGCTATCTATGACCTAAGAAATCTAATTTTGTTTCACCGAAAATACATTTGTCGTTATTAATTTTGATTACAAAAGTTGTTAATCGTTGAAAAATTTGTCGGAGGTGTTGCACGTGCTCATGTTCGTCTTTACTGAAGACTAAAATGTCATCCAAATATACGAAACAAAATGGAAGCTCGTGAAGATTCGAGTACATAAACCGTTGAAAAGTTTGTGCGGCGTTTCTCAAACCAAAACTCATCCGCGTATACTCAAACAAGCCAAATGGTGTTGTGATTGCAGTCTTCGGTATATCATTAGGGTGAATTGGAATTTGATGATAAGCTTTAATCAAATCGATTTTAGAAAAGACTTTGCAACCAAAACAGCTATACGTAAAATCATGCAATATGGGCAGAGGGTATCGGTCAGGAATTGTAACCTTGTTAAGTGCACGGTAGTCTCCGCACGGTCGCCAAGAACCATCGGATTTCGATACCAAGTGCAGCGGTGATGCCCAAGGGCTTGATGAGGATCGAGAAAACCAAGTTTTAATAAGCTATCGAATTCTTGTTTGGCAATTTTGAATTTGTGTGGCGGTAAACGCCTTGGTTTGCTGAACCAGGTGGGCCGGAAGTTTCGATGCTATGTTGCACTTGATGTTTAATTGGGTTAGTAAGGTCAAAAGAAGTGGTGAGATCGGGAAATTGATTGAGTAATTTGGAATATGTTGGATGATGATTGGATAATGAATTTATGATCGGCTGTTGCATCAGACCGGACGGTTTCCTCATTAATCGATTATTGGCAATATCAACAATTATGTTGAAATGCCAGAGAAAATCTGCACCAAGAATCGAGTGGTTTACGCGTGCAAGCATGAAATTCCACTGAAATGTTACATCTAAGCCGATGTTAACTGTTAGTTTAGATAATCCGAAAGTTGAAATTAAATTTCCACTTACGGTTTGCAATGTAACTTTTGTAGGGGGGTGAGTATTGGCATAGAGTTGATTCACCGCCAAAATGCTGACCTGGGCGCCAGTGTCGATAAGAAATTTAGTGCGATATCAAACCCGTTCTGAGTCGTTTCCCCAATCGCAAGGTTTGGTGCATTTTCGTGCACCGTCTTTAAAATTATAGTCATACCAGCACAATTTGTGGTTTGGGTCATCACGTTGTACAGAACGAGACCTGGAAGAAGAACGGTTTCGACTTGGATATTTGTTTTTAGATTGTTGCAAAATAGAGGTAGTTAAGGTGGTTAAATTTTGAGTCAATTCCGAAATTTGATTCTGTAAACTTTGCACCGTTGCTTCGAAATTGCTAAATTTCGTGTCTAATTTGGTGTTATTCGAAACTTGTTTTGAAATGCCAGTAGCACTGATGGACATAGGTGCTGAGATTTCCATCACGTGATCTGCCATTTCTGCAAGATCTGCTAATGACGTACCACGTGATGCAACTAGGATCTTTTGCACATCAGCGGGAAGACGTTGCAAGAAAATTTCGCGTAGTAAGTTCTCATCGATTTAGTTATTCCCCAAAAGTTGCTGTAATTTACGTAGGAGTTGGGAAGGAATTTGATCTCCGAGTACCTCGTTCGATAAGAGTTTTTGTAAACGTTTCTTTTCAGAAATCATTGTCCGTTTAATAATCTCATTTTTTAGTATTTCATAAGTATCGATGGCGGGTGGTTCCATTAATAAATCCCTTACCTCCATTGCGATATCTGGAGGCAAGGAAGCGACAACTTTATAAAATTTCCGGACAGAACTGGTTACGCGTGAATTTAAAAATTCCGCCTCTATTTGGATAAACCAAATAAAGGGGTCAACACGCCAAAATGGTGGACGCACACATTTAATATTACCGATCGTTTCCTCAGAGGTACTTTGATCTTCCATACCGTTTGAAATTAGGAAAAGAAATTAGAAGAAAGAAAATCAAGAAGGAAGAAAATGTAAGGAGAAAGTGAGGATTTTCTAATGTGAAGAAAGGTTAATGTAGCGTCACCTTCGAGGAATGTTTCGTGACTTTCGTGCTTCCGTGTGGCTTTCGTGTTATCTAGACGAGTACAGGAATGAAGGATTGTAGACAGCTGACAGTTTTGATAGCTCTCGATATTCCTCGATGTGATCCTGCTCCTCCTGCTGGGTTGCTTACTACAGCAGCGTGTCCAGGGGTCACCAACATAGGCCCTTCGGGGTCACTAATGTAGGATTGCCGTTTGTTAACGTCGGGGTCACCAATGTAGGATTTGTGTTGCCTCGACAAACCTCTACTCATTTAGCGATGCAGGTTTAATTATTAATTACTCAGGAAATTGTAAAAATAGAGATTATTTCTTTATTCTAATGCAAAGAATGTAAACTAACGTTTTACATGCCAAAAATCTCTATATGTCTAAATTATTTATTTTTTTGGTTTCCCTGGTTTTTTCGTCCGCCTCCCCGATGCCTGGAGCTCCTTGTTTGCCGCTCACTCGCCTGTACATTCCTCGAGGGTACGCCACAGACCTACTTACCCTGCACGAACAAATCAAAAAAGAAGGTTTTATACTTGCGATAAGTCTAAACTGACATGGTACAAAACGTAGAAATTCTGAACCTCATTAAACCAGAGTTTCTATAAACATCATCGGACGTAATGCCGGCCAAATTTGATTTCGTATCGCGCTTTGAAGTGTTTATTCTCAGTAGCCAAGATAGCCTGTACCGAATCAAAGTACGAAACCATAATTCTGTAAGCTGTCATATACGGGCCTAAATTCAGAGAATCGGTTTCTCTCGGACAAAACCCATCAATCTTACGGGCTGAAATAATAGATTTGGAATGATTTATCAAGGTTTGTAACAAAAAGAGCTTCAAAGGAAAACACATGTCGCTGATTTCAGACAGCGAGACTGCCCTTAACAACCTTAAAGCCTACAGCTTCAATTCCAAAACTACTTGGAACTGTAAACAAGCTCAGAATTCAATTGACCAAGGGCAACAAGCTTACTCTACTTGATATAATAATAATAGTAAACTGTTTAGGATTTTTAACTTTTTATTTTAATGTTTCGAAACACTGTAGCTTCTTCATTCTAATGTGGGTAACGCAAGTATAATGAGCAACGAATATACCGATGTATTTGAAGAAGCAGCGACTCCTATGATCGGTTCAAAGCCTACATTTATACTATCAAACGCACATAGGAAGGACGTGATCCAAAAGTGGGAAAATAAAGTGCAAACAGAGTACGGATTAAACACAGTAGGTCAAAGACAAGGAAGAGCTAAACAGCTCTTGCGCCTCACTAAAAGCGAGATAAGACTAGCCACGTGTGTCCTTGCAGGATATTTCCATGTGAAGTACCATCTTCGCTTAGATAGGTAAAGTAGACAACACTACTTGTAGACTTAGTGAATTCGTATTGGCAATGGCCGAGAACACCCTATATCTGGTAACCACCAGACTAGCCTTAATCTGAGAAATGGCGATAACGCAAGAATGGATCAGGGCATGGCCTCCTAGTAAGTAAATTGACCTTACCAAGAAAATTGAATTCCTGAGATCATACTAGTAGTAGGGTATTAATACAAAAGATCTAAACAGGTGCAGTGCTATAAGGCTGTCTATAGCCAAACGACCCATTCTAATCTAATCTAATGTAACACCTAAATTACTTACGTATAAATCAATAACTTTTATGGATTTAGCTAGGAAAATAGTTGTTCCAATGAGTGATTTGTTTTATAGTTTTGATATGACACATTGTTATATATTTACGAAATATTTCACTTTAAGAATTTTAATTTTCGTTAAAGGGTTTTCAAGTGAATTTGATGTTAGAAAATATGAAAAAGAAATAATTCTACGATGATTGAATTGAAAATTTCACTATTTTTTAACCACAAATAATTATTGTAAAAATATTATATAACATGTAGGCACAATTAAAGTAACATGGGGCAGAACCAATTTAGGAACAGAACCAATAGCTCGACTTTCAAACAAGACTACGTGCCCGATTGGCGCGCCATCTACTATGTATGTAGAGTAGTCATGTCAAGCAAACGCGACACAAAAAAATTTGCGCCTATTTGCAGACGACCCAACATTAAATTTGTTTCTATGACAGTAGCTTACTGTGTTGTTCTATGTTGGTTGTGCTATAACTTAGTTATTAATTGAGATAATTTTATCCGGTAAGTATATTCCCAAGTGAAATTTCATGCTAAAACGAACATAATACTCGTAATGTTCGTTTTGGGAAATTCCATCATTTAACAGCACAAACGATTTTATTGTGAAAAATAGTTATTGGGAGCACTACCGAATGCTTGATTGTAAATGAAAAGGGTGCGTAAGACGCCTATAATCGACAAAGAATAATTGGAAAAGGCAGAAAACAAATCGGTCACAAATGGTCAATCATTACAAAGTGCAGCTCGTGAGTTTGGTTTAACGTATTCAACATTGCGGACCCATTGAAGCGACCAAAATTCTTGAATCAAAAATGTTTACCGTAACTTTGAATGTTGTAAGAGGTAATAGATGTGACGATCGCTGCCAAACAATCAAATTTGAGTTACGAACCACTACGTTCTTCCGCAAGAGCGCAAAAGATTGCATCAATCAAATAAAGAGATAAGATTGGAATCATTGTTATTCCATTGTTTTCATTTATTCATATGTTTCTAATATATTTTTACAGGTCTTCAACCAAGAACAAGAAGCTGCATTGATTAAATATTTGCTCTAGTCAGTTGAAATGTTCTACGGGCTGACGATATAAAATGTTCTGAGTTTTGTATACGGTTTTGCAAAAAAACTCAACCTCAATCGATTCGGACATTAAAAATCAGATTTAATTTATCGAAACAGTATTTCGAAATGAGCAATCAAGGTTTAGTAGAAATGTCATAACTTACCATGTCAATGAGCTACAGAAAAACGGTCTACGACAAGAATGTAAAGGAAGAAATAAGCTCTGTTTATCTTCAATATCATGTGAATTATAAAGTGATAAAATTTAGATTTTACACTATTTTGGGGTGAGAGAATATACCTGCAGGTAGTTTTTTGCGAGTTATCTCGGGAGAATATCTAGCACTAAGATTAGCGAAAGGATTAATTCGGTCTGTTCATTAAGAAGATTTACTGTTTGAAAATTTCCAATTACTCCAGGAGATTAAGCTTAGCGTTACAATGATTTAATTGTAATAAACTGGCAAAAGTTAAATAATGTAACAATAAAGTTTATAATTATATGTAGATGTGTGTGTATAGTAGAGAATAAAATACGTAATTTCAAAAAATACATTTTAATTTTAAAGAAAAATTTATAGAAAGATACCTTTTATATTTTTTTTTCTTTTCGCAACACATTAAAAAAATACCTGAATGAGGTAAAGTAGATCTATTAATATGAATAATTTTGATTCAGAGAAACCTATTATTCTTTAAATAAAAAAAAAAGTTGAGAAAATGTTTTGATATATCCAATTTTTTTGC
The DNA here is from genome assembly GCA_963969525.1 of Ontholestes murinus. Lineage (NCBI taxonomy): Eukaryota > Metazoa > Arthropoda > Insecta > Coleoptera > Staphylinidae > Ontholestes > Ontholestes murinus. The sequence continues at coordinate 24,800,275 of OZ018394.1, forward strand.
ATTAGGTTTATATTATTTAAGATATAACAGCATCGGTAATTTCTTTTTAGAGAACAACCTCTATATTTTGAAAGTTTAAAAGAAAATTTTATATTATTTTAATAGCATAGGTATTAGTACGTGTTAAACTTGTAGGTTTTAAAATAGTAAATAAAATAGTTCAATATTGCTCTTTCTCTCTACATCTTTGTTGTTTCTTCAGAAAAAAACTAACTATGTTAATAGCAAGTATTTGGCATTTTTTAAAGAATTAATACAACCTCTGACAATAAAGTTCGGTGAATGAAGTCAGAACAGTCGATTTTGGAACACTGGCAAAACAAACCGCTGGACCTGCTTAGTGGCAGGTATTGACCATCTGCTCTCACCGTTGTTCAGTTGAACTAACGAAAATGATCAATTTAATTTTTTGTTTTAAGCTTGGCAAGACACTGAAAGAAACTCGTGCGACGCTGCCACGTGTTTATGAATATCAGGCAGTGCCAACGGATGTGATACCAAACTTCTTGAACTGTATTGTTACTGATGATGAGTCCTGGTATCTCAGGTACTACCCTGAAACAAAACAGCAAAGTATGGAATGGCGTTCTCCTGCATGAAATATTCGCAGTTTTGCATACGGTTATGCAAAAAAAACAATCTCAATCGATTCGGACATTAAAAATCAGATTTAATTTAAGGTCAGAGCAGTGCTCATCACCTTTTTCGATAGTGAAGGCATTATCCACAAGGAACTTCTACCTGAGGGAACCTCTACGCAGTGTACGACCCCAGTACGCTCAAGGTTCATGTTTTTTTGTTCACGACAAAGCTCGCCTTCACACAGCCAATATCGTCAAAAAATTCCCCGCAAAAGAGGGGTGGTGCAAATTGAACATCCATCATACTCGCTAGATCTCCATCCTCCAGACTTCTTCCTATTCCCACGACATAAACTCGCTTTGAAAGGACATTAAACGAGACGTGACGAGGCTTTTGAACTCTGTCCCAAGAGAAGCTTTCTTGAAAAGTTCCTTAGCGAGCGTTTCTTGGGAGCACATCACATGTTGTGAGTGCGAGAGTTTTACTACCAAAAGGGTGGTTAGGCTACTGCAGGGCATAGGAGATTCTGCAATATTCCAGATTTTTTCCACTTACATTAGGCGCAAATAACACCTTTCATATCAATAGAACAATAGATCTGTTAAGTCGCAGTTCACGAGAGGCTAACATACCTCACTAGGACCCTATTTATTCTATTTTAAACATCTTTCATTAAAAATATGTGTAAAAAAGTTTTAAGGGACCGGTACAACATTGAAAAAACCAAAAAAGGATCAACCAAGATCATCAAGAACGGCAGAGAACGTGGCTGGTGTTAACCAGTCTGTTCGTGACGATCTAAATCCTTAAATTCGGAAGCACACAAGCTCTTTGAATATGCCTAGATCAAAAGACTTTAAGCTGGACGCCTATAAAATTCAATTGGAACCAGATACCAGGATGCCAGTGAAATTAATATCCAGGAGAGATGACACAAATTGGCGTCTATAGTCCTAATTTAACCCCACCCAATGGATTTTTTGGGATTACATTTGGACCATATTATTTTTAAGAAATAAATTTCCAAATTGTATAGATTAATATAAAAGATACAGATTTTCGTTAGATGGATTACTTTTGTTTTGGTCCTTTAAAACTCTGTTTTAGGACATCCTGTATAACTTTGTATTTGTAGCAAAACGGAGCGGAGCCTTGGTTAATTGATATCCGTCAATGCCTAAATGAAATATTTTCACTAAGGTGAGTGTAACGAAAAATATATATCTCATCACATTTAGAAGAGATAAAATATAGAATAGGAATTGTCGTTCAGGAATTCACTCAATGTTGTTTTTATCTTTTTGCCAATATTTCGTGGATCTGTGGTTGTAACTAATTGAAATATTGGCCTTTTAGCCAAACAGCATTAAGTGAATTTTGGTTGCTTCTTTTGGACGATATCCTAATAAAGTCTTAACTCATATTATTATTATTATTATTATTATTATTTATTTGTAAACGCTAAAATATATATGGATTACAATTAGGATAGCTGAAAAAATCAAATTTGAATACAATAAATCCTTAGCCTGAAGTCGGGTGTTTCAATACATTTTCTCAATTTGTGTGATAACTGAAAAGTTTTTTTTTTGATATGTACATCAAACCATGCAACAAGAGGTATTACAGTAGATCCTTATCATTTATGATGTTTTTGTCATTTGAATTTACTTGAAATGATATTTAAGGTTTTGCTTTTATCTCTTTTAAGAATAAGCGTTTAATTTACCAAATTAACCATAATTGAATGTTTTTTACTATTACTTTTGAACTTCATTATTACTTATGTTTAATATGCCCTTTTTGAATATTCATCATAACTAATATCACAAAGATATAACAGAAATTGATGAATGATGATTTCCGAGTATTAAAACTTATCCAATGGGATTAACTGTCTTCTGTTATTTAAATGCCACGGATGCTTTAGTCAGTATAAAAAAATCAAATACTTTAATAATTGGTGATTTCATGATATTTTGAAATGAGAAATATCAAAAACGTTTGTCTTGCTTCATTTCAGTAATTCTTTTGCAGATTTCATTTATAAATAAATTTTCTTCTTGAAGATAATTCTTAATAACAGTAAAGATATAGCCAAATATTATTTTAATTTTAATTATTCTCCTGTACAAAAAATTTGCTTGAATATAGAAATATTTTTTTCTTGATTCTTGCTAATTTGGGTGAGAATTAAAGAATAATTAATTTCATCACATTAAAAGCTAGAATTATGGCCTTGGACATTACTGGATTGTTTTAGAAATCTAAACATCAGCATTAGTTTTCTTTCATATGAAATCTCAGGTTTCAAATGTCTTTAAGCATCATGGAAAAATATCAGCATTATTTCAATATTCTTGTTTTCAGTTTAGGAATCAAATAAAACTGTACATATAATCTTCCAATCTATTGGAAATGTTGTGTTTAATTCTCTGTTTTTCTTATTTTCATGTGTGAATTTCTTTTGAAAAATCAATAATTTTTTCTTTTAATTACAAAATACTTTATTGCATGGAATATTGATTTGGTTTTATTATTTGTGCTCTGATTATGCTATAACCAAATTCATATCGATCATCACGTTAACAGCAGTTATTTTATATTTTATACACATCACCAATAGATTCTCAGTTCTCAGAAAGTAAGCCAAGTTTCTTAACTATTTGCTTCAGAAAAGGATATGACTATCAAGAAATAACTATAATATATTAGACACTGGTTATAGTATCCATAATGCATTAATCTACTTCAAATTTATTTTTATTTACTATATATTGATAGATATTTTGTCTAATCAAGAAAATATAATTATAATATGATAAATATATTTTATCAATTTACAAAATTTCTAGTGAAATAAGTTACATAATGAATGCTGAAACATTTCACACATTTTTTAGAATGTTCAATCTGGTTTTCTATATACTAATCCCAACTTGAAATTATAGTAATGTAAATATTGTTGTGATAAATCATAATCTCGATGTTATGTGGTAGTAAAAAAATACTTTTTTTCTAAAATAGCATATAGTACCAATCTATATCATTTCTATTACAATTAACTTGTTACGTTTAAATAATGCATATTGAAACTAAATGTATGATTTCTTTGTTATATGATTTTGCGTGCAATATGTGTTTAACTGATTGTTGAGAAGATGGTTCCCATCACAGAAATTATACAACGATAATGGTAAATAGTACAGGTCATACTCTATTACAGGCCACGGCGGACGTTATTTGACTTTCACAATCGCTCTTCCGGTGTAAATAGTATGTAATTTTCTTATGGCTTTACCTTAAATCAATTAGTATTTTAAGTGTCCATATTACGTAAAATTTGTATTTATTGATACAAAATTTCTTGTAAAACACATAAATCAAAAATGATTTTACTTAATGGAATTAATTAAATTCGTTATTTCATATAATTCCTTTTAATGTTATATAAAAAAAACGTTTGTCACTTATTTTAAAAGTTTCCTTTTATGTAAATATTTTCCGTCCTTAATTTTTTTATTTTTTAATATATTTAATAATTGTATATTATATTTCAAACCTTGCATTTCTTGTTTTTTATTCTAATATTATTTTTTCATTAAAATATACTACAGAAATTGAGATAAGTTTTTTTATAGCTGCTTGATTATTTTTGAATACTTTGAATAATTTGTTTTATAAAAATTATTACATTACTATTTCTTTGACAACAATTGCTGCAGACTGGTTTAGATCTATTTTGAATCTCATTAACGTAGCGCAGCTTATGAGGGGACACCCTTGCAGTAGGGCAGGAGTTTTGCTATGGAGTTTCATAGTATAGGTATTCGTTAATATAGAGTCTAAAGCCTTGCACCATAATTTAAAAAAAAAAATAATTAAATGGGAGAATGTTGGTTGGAATTGCGGATTGGTGTGGTGAATGATATAGGGAAATTGGCTTAAGCTACTAGCTACTATTCAGCCCTGACATATTGTTTCGAATAAATTTTTGAAGGTAATTCACCGAATTTGGGCAATATAGTGCAATGATTTAGATAATAAAAGTCACCTTAATGTTTTCTCTATAATTTATGATATAAAATACAATGTCTTAAAATTTGTAGAATAACTACAGCACAATTTACTCATACTTACGATACAACATAGTAAAGAAATTTTAATATCATGTCAATCTAAAATGATTACATTATTAAAACTCTCATAAACAAATTAATGCCTATAAATTCCAGATAATAAATAACGTACATTCTACTCTTCAAAAAGTACAGTTAAAACAAAGTCGAAAGTCGACGCACACACAATAAGCGAACATTTAGTTGGTCCATAAATCAGAAACGCTATTCAAAATCAACAACTAGGTTGAAACCTTCACCGCGAATAGCTTACCGTTATCTACTTACACGAAATAAAGGAAATCAATGCGATTCCCAAAGAAAGTGAATTCTCGATTTAATTATACTCATCGGGAACATTTTCTCGCAGGAGAAAATGTATTGCATTAACGCCGGAATCGTCATCGTGGAACAGAGACATTTGAGCATTGTTATCTGTTTGTTCTCTATATTTAACAATCGATCGATCAATGAATTCGTGACCGGCCAAGTGTTGCTAAGTGTACATCGGCTGTTCTTTTCCATAATTAGGACACGTTTCGCTGTTCCGCTCCGCTTTTTCTGAAAGTGTAATACGGAATATGACATAAATTCTTTAGAGAAGATAAAAATGATCATGGCCATAGACCGTAAGAATTGCTGACATTTTTTGGGTACTGTTAATATTGTTACACATGTAGGTACTAAATTACACAGTGTATTTCACCAAAGATTATAAACTGGATATAAGACAATATCAAAAATTCGCGAAATTTATTTTAATAACAACAGTATTTGGATTAACAAAAAATGAATTAAATAGTAATACTTGCACCAATATTATTTTTTTAATGACATTTTTGTTACCAAATTATTTCCAAAAGAAGTACCTTAAAAAATATTCAAATTCAATTCTAAACTGAATTTAAAATTGGTCTATCGTTCCCAAAATTTGAATAAAATACTAATTCCGTAAATGTGAAAACTAAAACTTTTATTTTTCTTGTTTTTTATCCTAGCAAATTTACTTTCTTCTTGAAACAGGTCACATTTCTTTAGGAGAAGCTTCAATCCGGAATCCCTTCAACTTTGTAACACCTTCATTAAGTTATTCATGTGGTCTTTAGAGGATATTTCCATTACGATTAATTGTCGTGTTATATCTAAGAGGTTTTGCCGGATAAATCTTTTAGAATTATTTCTATTAGTCTCTCGAATATATGCAGGGGCGTTACATAAGTCAAATTGGGCAATATTTAATTACTAGAATCCTGATTATATGGTAAATACGATTTTCTCTAGGTCTTAAAGATGTACTTCAACTTGTCCATACTTACGTCCAAAAAAGTCAACCATTGTATATAAAGTCTTTTTAATGTGGGATGGGTGGGTGGCCTCTATCCTACCCTCCAATCAGTAAAATAGCATAAAAAATTAGTGAAAAATTTGTATGAATAAATCTCTAAAAATTGCAATTATTTTGTATTTATTTATATTTTACATCTTTTAATTAAAACCCTCACTTATGTTTTACTCATTTAAGGGTAGGATGGATGGTATTTAGCTGTTTACAAAACAATAAAACCTTGTATATAATAGAAAATAAAGCAGGATTCAAATTTAAGTTTAGATATAAATGACTAATCTCATTTAAGCTTAATTTAAAGCCTTTCCACTTATCATGTATAAAAGTTTTATTAATTTACACACAATTTACTTTGTCAATTTTCTTTTTCTATAATATTTTCTTTCAGTTTTCGAAAAATAATTACAATTCTTGTTTTTAATATAGTTTTTTAGCAATGCTTTTTATAAATTCTGATACTTTCTTTTAGAAAAAATACTTTAAAAAATAATTGTGCCATGTCTTAATATATCTTACTAGAATTTTGCACCAATTTTTATGTCAGATTTCAAGTATTCTAACACATTTTGCTTTATATAATCCAAATCTCAGTATGTATTTCTTAAATTGCAAGATTTCCTTTCCAGAGATTCACAAATACTTAAGAATTTACTTCAAATTTAGTTATTTCTAGAATTTTACAGAAATGTATCTTAGCACTTTCTTCTATTTTTTATTTATGACCATTTCTTCAAGAGAGAAAACAACATCTTTATTTGGACAAACAAAAATACATTTAGAACGAATACATTTTAATTTAAAATAAGGGATTGGGTAAATGTGTAATTAATTTCACTTGGTTTTATTTGTTTCACAATTTTATTTATTTTACTTCCCTAACTAGTTTTGATCACACGATCATTCTCAAAGGGTTTTACAAGGATTACTAAAATCTAAGAAAATATTGCTCGCTTATATATCTAATTTAAGCCTATTTCGGGACAGACGCAATAAATGTATTTAGCAACGGGGAGTTTGGAATTTCCAGATTATCATTAGTGACGATTTTGCCGCAAGTTAGGGCTTTCTTAATGTGAAAAACTTCCCAGTAATTAAGTTTTTTACATTTTTGCATTTGTCTCAAAATTTTAAATTGAGATGGATCAAATATGTGGTTGTTATCAATGCAGTGTCTTGCGAAGCCTGTTTTTGGGTTTTTATCTAATATAGATTTTTTATGTTCGTATAATCGGGTTTTGAAGTTTCTGCCTGTTTGTCCGATACAAATTGATTCACACAGGAAAAACGTCCCAAAAAATAAGTAATCTTCTGCACAAATTAAATATAAATATAATATCTGTTAACAAAAATAATTTAAAATCATTACTAGTAAATAACAAAGATAAGGTTGAGAAAGATCAAAAAAGTGGAGTATATGAGATACAGTGTTCCGGTTGTGAATCAATTTGTATCGGACAAACAGGCAGAAACTTCAAAACCCGATTATGCGAACATAAAAAATCTATATTAGATAAAAACCCAAAAACAGGCTTCGCAAGACACTGCATTGATAACAACCACATATTTGATCCATCTCAATTTAAAATTTTGAGACAAATGCAAAAATGTAAAAAACTTAATTACTGGGAAGTTTTTCACATTAAGAAAGCCCTAACTTGCGGCAAAATCGTCACTAATGATAATCTGGAAATTCCAAACTCCCCGTTGCTAAATACATTTATTGCGTCTGTCCCGAAATAGGCTTAAATTAGATATATAAGCGAGCAATATTTTCTTAGATTTTAGTAATCCTTGTAAAACCCTTTGAGAATGATCGTGTGATCGAAACTAGTTAGGGAAGTAAAATAAATAAAATTGTGAAACAAATAAAACCAAGTGAAATTAATTACACATTTACCCAATCGCTACAATATGTTTCACCAAGTGATAGATGAATCAAAAGTTCGTAGTTTAAAATAAGGGATAGTCCGTCCGTTTGGGCTATCGACCTTCGGTCTTTCTGCCCTGTCTTGATTCTAATTTATGTAAAAAAACAAAGAAAAAATTGCTGTCTAGCTTAACTGTCTAGTTAAGTCTTTAATTGAGAAGGGTTACATTGAAGGGATTGTTGGCAAATTTTATACTAAGGTGACTTGGGTGGTTTCGTAAAGGAGAACATTAGAAGGATTGTGAAGGGGGTTAACGGGGTGTCTTAATTTGGTAAGGGTACGTAGGGCTGACCTTTCGTCGACATTGAAGTGATGGAGAGTGGATGGACGGATTTAGTTAAATAGGATCGCACTGTAATCAATAAGAGGTCGATAAATCGATGCATATATTTTAACGGCTGTTTTAGTGGATATGCCCTGATTTTTGTATGTTAATACACGGAAATGTCGAGCACTTGTTTTGATTTTGGATTTAATTGATTGTGCGTGGGCTGTAAAGGAAAGTTTGGAATCGAAAAGGACGCCTAGGTATTTACAGGTGTTGGAGGGATGGATGTAGGTGTTGTTAATATTAATAGAAGGGGAATGCGGTGTGATTTTATGGTGGGGAATAAATAGTTGGGATTTGGAAGGGTTTACTTTCATACGCCATTTAGAACACCAGGATTGAATTGCGTCAAATTATGATTCAAGGGATAGTTGGGCAGCTTGGAGAGTCGGGGCGTGGGTAACCAGTGCAGTGTCGACACTAAAGAGGAGGGCGTATTTGGAGGGATGAAAGTATGTTGGATTGTGATTGTATATATAAAGATATTATATAAGAGGGGTGAGAGGGGAGATCCTTGTGGTACACTTTGATGGATAGGAAACGGGTCGCAATAGGTTTGTTTGAATCTAACTTTATAGGTTCTGTTAGAGAGGAAGTTATAGATAAGGATTATTAAATACATAATAAAAATAATTATACAATTATTTTCCATCAAGAATGCAGCAACGATAGTATTAATTTTAATCCTACACTAATTTTGCTTCTAGATCTCTAGTTTCGTTTAATTGTTTAATAATTTTTTACTATTTTTTTTATTAACTTATAAGAATTTTAAAAGAATTTTTCTTTTAAATTGCAAGAATTTTGTTTAATTGTTCTAATTTGTTTTTTCATTTTTTCTGTAATAGAAATAAAGATTTTCCTATTCGTTTTATAATTTTTTAGCTTTACATTTGTGTAATTTTCTATATTTTCCAGAATGTCTGTTCTAAATCTTTCCAATTCCTAAAATATATCTTATAATTTTCTTTCAATTATAACATACGTTATCACTATTTTTAAAATTATCTTTTTGTAATACTTTTTCAGAAATCAGAGATTTCCTCAAATTTGGTATTTTTTCCTACATTTATCTACCGATTTTGAAAGAATGTTTTCTTATTTTGTAAGAACGGTTCTCTCATTTTTCTAAAATTCCAAAAAAGGAATTGACACATCATTCTCGTCAGTGTTGCTTTTATTCTCTTCCAATTTGCAATTTTTGCATCTTACTCCTCATATCTTAAGTTCATGGTACGTTTTTTTCGTGTATAATTATTTTGATTATTTTGATTTTAGTGGCTTATTTTTATTTGTAGAATACGAGTATTTCTATCAAATTTCTAGATTTCGTACAATTTTCGTTTTTGAAAAAAATCTAATTTTTTTATTGAATTCTACATAATTATTAAGGAATATCTCTTCTAAATTGTAAGAGATTAATTGTTTTTCTTTGAATTCTCAAAATATTGTGGAATTTTTCAACAATCTTCCATGATTGTTTAGAGGATTTCTAGAATTTTTTAACAATTTTTCTTTCCTTGTCAGATAATTTATCACCATTTTTTGAATTATCTTATATGAATTTTGAATTTTTTTAAAGTACAATAAATTTTTAAAAATTGTATTAGTAATACCAGTTCGTTAATTCTAAGATTTACTTTCAGTAATACTCTTCAAACAAATTTTTCTTCTTTTATATTTTATGAAAAATGATTACCATTTCTCAATTATCTTATAAGAATTTCTTAGGAACATTTTCGGGGATTTCACTTATAAGGATTCTTGAACTTTTTTCGATAACTTTTTGATATTTTTGTACCATACAATTCTAACGATTCTATTGAATTCTAAATGAATTTTTAATTATAAATTGTTTTCTTAGGTTTTTTTTTTCGAAATTTTAAGGATTATCCACATACTTTTCTGAGAAATTGTAGCTTTGTATTATTTATTTCCACATTTCTTAAATTCTCTAGCAAATTTTCTTCAAAATGCGAAAATTTTCTTTGCAGTTTCTACATTTTTTAACAACAGAGTTTCAGAATTTTTCATGAATTTCTCTTCCAAATTGCAAGAATATTTTTCGAAGCTTCTAGAATTTAAGACTTATTTCTCTTTCATTAATTGTAAAGTCCTTGCTTTATCTCATAAGAATTTTCTATTAATTTAGTTTCCATATTTAATTTTTTTATTAATTTTCATCTGTACCTTATGGGAAATTTCTAGTAATTTTTCTTTCAGATTTCCAGAATTCTCCATCAGATTTAATATCAAAAGAATTTTATTTACGTGTTTTTTTTATGCAGATTCCTAAATTTACTGTAAACTTTCTAGCAGGGTTCTAAAATTTTCTAGCAATGACTCTTCCTCTTTATTATTCTTAACAACGCGTTGCAGTATAAGTCACTGGCAAAGGTTCTAGTGCCCTATTAATCTAAAATTTTCTGACATTTTCGATGAAATGGTTTTTTACCAATACCCTGTTTACTAAATACAGCTGCTTCTTCATTAGCTTGGTGTTATAGACGTTTATTCAAAGAATTAATTCTTCTAGTATTGTTTCAAATATATTTTATTTATTCTTGTTTTAACACTCAATGTTGTTCTTGTTTGCCAAAAACTCATATATACATATGGTAATAGTTTTCGTTGTGTATTTTCAATTTTCTTGACCTTGGCCCCTAACTATAGTTATTGAGGGTTCAATCTTAGGTGTATAAACCAGTGGGCGTACTAATTTAGTTGGTTAAGTTGAAAAGTTTATTGAGTGTTTATTTGGTGTAAGAATGCCTATAGAGTCATCTTTTCTATGTTCTTGGTTGTATCAGAAAATGCAAGTCTTCAAATTCATGCAGGCTTTTATATAACTTTTGGTAGCGACTATCAAAATGCAAATAATAATCGTGTCAAGTTGTGTTGATCATAATCTATTTCTAGATGCTCGACTAAGTAATCAAAGATTATTTCACCTGCAGACAATTTCTGCAAAATATTTATTTTATCACCACGTTGGATGTTAGTCAATGCTTTGGCAATATCTTTCTTTTGATGCAGTACTTTTAAATTACCTTAAAGGATTGATCAAAAATTTTGACCAATAAAATATTCTAGTATTATAGAGATATTTTTCTCAAAAGTGTTATTAAAATTTTAAGCTATTATTATATCCAGCTTTTAATTTCAAGAATTTTTGTCGATAAACCAATTTATTTTCTAACAATTCTTTTTTCCGACTTCCTAAATCCCTTAGCAGACTGTCTTTAAATTTAGAGAATTTTCTTTATGTATTCTAAAATTTTGCAGCAAATTCTTATGCTTTCCATGAATTTCTCTTTGAAGTATTATCGTCGAAGATTTTAGAATTTTGCATGAATTTCTCTTTAAATAATTTATTTTGGAAAGTAAGTTTTCTTCGATTTTTATACTTCTGAACTTACAAAAAGTTTCTTTTGGGGGTTCAAGAATTTTCCAACCATTACTCTTCTAGATTTCTAGAACTTTCCATTTTATCTCAAGATTTTGAAAACATAATTATAACTCTTTTATAAGCCTATTTATGGCTATTTGTACAAAAAAATCGTAAAAAAGGATAATATTAAAATTAATTTACATGAACCTTAACCTTAATTGTGATTAATAGTTTTATTAGAAATATTAAAAATATAAAATATGATGACTGAAATGTATTGAAGAATTAAGTCAAACTGAAATTAAGAAAATTATTGGTACCAACAAGATATGATTTTTTGAGAATGTAGAGAACAGTATTATATTTACAAGTATTGATCAGAGTCTAAAATTAACTAATTTATGAAGCCAAAAAAAATCATACTATGGATGTTATATTCCGAAAGTTCCATAACTTTCGGAATATAACATCCATAGTATGATGAAAGCTCACGAAGGTGTAATAAAGTATTCAATCTCTTGAAAAAAGGTATTTGTTACAACACATTTTTTTGGAGAGAAAGCGACGCCAATACAATAAAATGTAATGTATACAGAGTCCAATATACAAGTGATATGATTTTATTGATTTAACTGTACAAATGCTTAAAATTATTTAAAATACTCTCCCTCAGCATCAATACACTTGCGAAAACGTGTCTCTCATGCCTGTAAGGCGCCCTATAACTCCTTAACAGGAATGTCTCTTAGGAACGTTTTAACATGCTTTTGGATGTTTTAATCGGAATCCCAATGGTTTCCTTTCGGCTTTCTTTTCAGTCGGGGAAACAAAAAAAAGTTGCACGGAGTCAAGTCGGGACTTAGGAATCACCAGAAGGCAGTATAGTTGAAGCCATTGTTATGATACAGGTAAAAGACTGAGTTGACAGTTATTCCCTTCGTTTTGATGCAAGACTTGCTCATTCGCAGTCTCTTGAGGCGGAGGAACTCTAACATCCAGGATTCGAGTTGACAAAATAAATAAGTAATTGTGGAGGCTTTCACTTCGTGATACATTTTGATGCAAGTTGACAAAGTCCGGCTTATTTTGAATCAAATTCAACAATTCTTGATAGCACGAAACTCGATGGTCTTTCTGGTCAAAAAAATAAAAAGTCTCGGCCCAAGCTTGGCATAGATCTCGTTCCTTTGCATTGATCAGCGATTTGCTGGATGCTCGAACCGAATGCAAAATATGCTTACATGATTCTCATTTTTGTCGGGTCTGGCCGTTGTTGGGCGTCAAGAACGGGGTTCGTCGGCGATATCCTCCCAACCGTCTCTGAACGCTTTGTGTCATCTCCCGGACTGTGACCTTGAAATGCTGTCAATTTTGAAGGCCCCTTGAAGCATCTGTAATGTTTCGGTTGCATTGTTTCTAAGCCGCACTTAAAACTCCATCCCATCGTATTTTATGCCGAAAAGCATGCTTCACGCGGAAACACATCTTACCTCGTTGAGATGAATAGTCACACCACAATAAAATTATGCGCATTACTTTCATAATAGACCCTATATATGTATTTTTATAAGCGCTCGCTCTCTTATCTGTTATGAAATTAAGTAGCCTGCAGTTAAAACCGTCCCAGAACAAATACGGTATCTGTGTCCAATAAACGAGTATTTTTAAAATTAAGTGAATCATTAACGGGCTTTGTAGAAGGTGTGAGAGTGACACAGCTGGGAAAATATAGAGCATCTAAAGCCACAATCTGTGAAATTAAGCAATCACAACGTCTGTCTGGTACAAATGGCGGTGTTGCTTAAGCATTTAATTGATGCGTGTTTGTATAAATGGTTTTTAAAAAAAGAAATCCATGATATGAAAAATTAATTGAAAGGAAGGCTAAATTATTGAATGGAAAAGTAGAAGAGACAGAAAACAGTGATGGCTGGTTAAAAAGATTTAAAATAAGGTACGAACTTCAAATGCCGTTGATTACTGATGAAGAATATTGGCATCATCACAACTAGTATAACCGATTAAGAGAAAGTTAGTGAACAGAATCAAAGAGCTATTTGAGTAATGAGTGAATATACAATGCAGCCTCTATTGGAAACTATTAGCTGTAAAAATGTATGCTGCTTCACATCAAAATTCTACTTCAGGTAGGAAACACGAAAAACAATGGATATCTTTTCTAGCATACACTAACAATCGAGAAAATGACCCAATGCATATTTCTGAAATTGTTCTCTAAGCAGTTTAGTCCTCTATTATAAGTAATAACTAATGAAATTTAATGATACACATTCAACCATCTACAATAACATAAATGATGTGACTGAATGGCAGGTGCCTAAGTCAAAAATTACAAAAAAAAAAACAAGTCCAAGCTACAATCAGTAAGATCCAACAGCAGTTATGCAAGAAAATGAGAGCAGATATCGGATCCTACGTAAAGGAGTGTTCGGAATGCCAACGATATAAGCCAATCCAAAGGAAACCAGTCGGTCTAGTGCAAACTACAGCCATGAAACAGCGACTCAAAACAAAAATATTGCTATCGACCGGTTTGGACCCCTATTGGAATCACCAAATGGATATACCACGCACCATCCTGATAATGGAGGACCTTGTTAGCCGATGGACCGAGATTTTTCCCCTACAGAAAGCAACTGCTGAAGAATCTGGTTCATTAGTAGAGTGATGTATCATGCTTTTCCCTGCTTGGATATGCACCAAGCCCTAATGTCCAGTTTTCAACCAAAAGGCCAACCTTGTGGAATGAATAAATCGGGACATGAAGACAAAGTTAGTTCACATCGAAGTTACATCAGCTAGCAGACACCATGAACCAAGTACGTCAGCTCAAAGAATTTGCTGTGCTTCCAACTCTCCGCACCCCTTAATCCCTTTAGAGGAAAGAAAACCACCTCGACCCCGATACCGCGGAGAAATTCATTTTGAACCTTCTGCGAGCTTCCACTCAAAGTAATCAAATTGAACATATTTCACCATATATTGTAGTATATACTTGATTTTATATATATTTAAAATTGTTTCACGAAAACTTACTTGTTTTAAAAATTCAGAAATTTTAATATAACTTTTCGTAAAGCCATTTTAAATTTAAATATAAAAAATTGTATTGCCTGAACTAGCAAGCAATTAAAAACATCTTGGAAGGATGATGCTGATAGTATTGACAGTGACACATCGAATGGTTTTAATTAATCGAAAGCAATAGATCCTTATATTGTTTATAAAGTAGCCGATGTTAGTAGAATTATGTTAAAGAAATGGATGATGTAGATGAAGAAGGCGTTGGGGTGAATGAAGATGACAACCGATTTCAAAAATATAGTGAGTGACACGCGAACTGTAGGATATTTTAATCAAGTGTTCTATTGGGTTTTTTAGAAAGACACATATTAAGATATTTTAGATTTGTTAGCAAATACTTTTTTCAATTAGAATATTTTTCCATTTTTGAGAAAATAATCTACATTGTAATTATAGTTTTAACCTTTACAAGGTCGTAATTTTATGCCTATTTTTATAATTTACTTCGTGATACATTGTTTAATAATTGCAATAAAATTGTAACTTTTACAATGATAATCTAAACTTATCAAAACTGAAATCACGAGAATAAATATTTTTGTGTAATACAAGTTATAATTTGATTGATTCAATATTAGCTTCAGATCTACATAAAACTAATACATTTATTCTTCGTACTTATTGATTATGAATTTCATTATATACATTACATTAAATTCAAGAACAATATATTGTTAAACATAATTTGATTCTGTTTTTTTTTTTTTATTTTATTTTGAAAGAAACAATAATATTTTTTTCGCATGTTTCAGTGGAGTAAACACCGAACACTTTTAATACCATACAATTTTCGTAAATTTCTGCACAATAACTGCTGTGACCCTAATAACGTAATTCCACCATATAACGATAAAATAATTGACGCGCATCAAATTCGAATAACAAGTCACTCATGTGCCATTAACCAAAATAGGATGGATGTTTGCATATGGAAATGGAAACTGCACCGATTGATAATTATAATAATCAAACAGCTTTCTACCGGCATGTACTAACGAATTTAATATTATAATTGTAAACAGCTTATCTGGAGAGAGCATGAAAGAGAACTTAGTTCGAAGCTTAGTCGAATTACCTATTTACTAAGAAACTTAGATAATTTTTTGCCCTCACTTGCACTAGTTTCTGCGTACCATGCTCTTTTTCATTCACATCTAAAGTATTGCATACTGATATGGGGTCACTCGAGTATAGCAATAAGAATATTTAGTTTACAACGTCGTGCGATCCGTATTTTAGCGAGGATAGGTTATAGGGAAGACTGCAAGGAACACTTTAAAACTTTAAATATTTTAACACTGCCAAGTTTATACGTTGTAGAATGTCTTATGTATGTTTATAAAAACGTTGATTCATACGGTACTCATTGTCAATTACACGATCATCAAACTAGAAGTCGCGACTTAATTTATCCATGTCGATCAAGACTCTCTCGATGTATGAACGGAGTAAATTTCTATGGTCCAAAATTTTTTAATTTATTGCCTCAGTCAGTAAAATCTCTACCCCAGGAACAATTTAAACAATGTATAAAATCATATCTAATAGAAAAAGCATATTATAGTATTAATGAGTGCATTTCAGATAAATTTTCAGGTCTTGGTATTTAATTTTATTATAATTACTTAGAGGTAACAGCTGCTATCTGGCGTATTTTATAGAACGTTTTTAATAATTGTACATTCGAATATTTACATTTATATATTTTTTATTATTTATTTTTACTATTTAAACATTTTAATTTTTAATTATGTGTCATTTTTACATTTTTTAATTGTGATATTTTATTTGTTTCTGTTCTTATGCAAATTCCAACATTAATTTACATTATTTATATTATTTTTTTTTTTAATTTTATATATACCTTACGTTTATGTTAAATTTTATTTATAACCAAATATGTAGATGTCCGTAATATTATTCATACTTTTATTTAAAATGTTTATATTTCTGTATTATTTGTGTATCTATATGTGCAAAACTTTTAATGGTTTATTATCGATTTAAATTGTACAGCTGAATTTTACAATTACTTTTATTGTTGATTGTCTCATCGTGTTAACTTATATAATTCGTCTTATAAATTATGTTACTTTTATTTATATGTATATACTTTATAATTACGAAGTTTTATCTCATATTTGCAAAATTGTGCCATGTTGTGGATTATTATCATCATATTTCTAAAATTTGCCTATGCCTTATGAGTTATTTGCTAATATTATTTATAACAAAATGTGTTAATGTTAATACCTTCTTTAGTGTCTAATTGAGAAACCTGACGAATGTAAACTGTAGTGTAATAACATGAATAAACATTATTATTATTATTATTATTATTATATTATTATGTAGAAACTGTATGAAAGTGGTCAGACATTTCTGGTCTGAAAAATTACCCACTTGTAAGTGATATCGCATCTTGTTTAATGGATTTGAAAGTTGTATGAGCGACCACAATAAACACTCAATGAGGCGTTATAGTTTAATTGCGACTATTAGCGATGAAAATGAACATTTCATTAATTCATTTAAAAGTAAAAATTTTATAGTTAATCTTATATTTTAAAAAAAAAATTCCATTATGATATAATATAGTAGTTTTTTTATTTAATATTTTCTTAAAGCTAAAGTAATTAATAAAAATGAAACCAATCAATTGAAAAATTAATTAATCTGCATTTGTAATTTGGTATTAAATAAATTTTCATGTGTTACAAGGCCATGATAAAAATAGGCGTAAAATTGCTACTCAAATTACGACCTTGTAAAGGTTAAAACTATAGTTACAATTAATCATTGATAGTGCAGATTATGTTCTTACAACTGGAAACGGTATGCTAAATGAAAAAAGTACTTGCTAACAAAGCAAAAATATCTGAATATAATATGTCTTTTTATTAAACCCAATACAACACTTGATTAAACTATCCTACAGTTGGCGTGTTACTTACTATATTTTTGAAATCGGTTGTCATCTTCATTCACCCCATCGCCTTCATATATATCATCCATTTCTTTATCTTAATTCTACAAACTAACATCGGCTACTTTATAAACAATATAATTAATAATAAATAATATTTCTTTCGATTAATTAAAACTATTCGATGTGTCACTGTCAATACTATCAGCATCATCCTTCCAAGATGTTTTTAATTGCTTGCTAGTTCAGGCAATACATTTTTTTATATTTAAATTTAAAATGGCTTTACGAAAAATTATATTAAAATTTCTGAATCTTTAAAACAAGTAAGTTTTCGTGAAACAATTTTAAATATATTTTGGATTTTTGATAATACAAATGATAATAGAAACTTTTGATGGCAGTTTTGTAATTTATAGTACATTTTAGAGGATGGATTTCCAGTTCTTTTCTTTTAGCTCTCTTCAGTCGGGGAAACAAAAAAGTCGCATGGACCACCAGAGTTCTGCTTCGGGCCAGAAAATTGGTAACAATAAAAGCTGTGTAGTGACGAGTTGACAGTTCCTTCCTGTGGTAAAAACTCAAAATAGACGATTCCTCGGACGCCAAAAAAGACAATGGGCATCGTTTTGATGCAAGGTGATTTTCGATTCTAGGTCTTATATTACGACAGAGTTAAGAAAGTTCAACTATTGAATCAAATTTAACAATTCTTGATAGTGCGAAACTCGAAGTTCTTTCTGGTCTTCCGTCAACTCTTTCGGCACAATATTTACGCACACTGTGTGCATTTGTAGATCCTCAGTCACTATCTCATGTACCACAAATGTGGACATGTTTAGGGTGTCAACGATTTATTGGATGCTCAATGGACAGTCGGAAAGCAAAACGCTTGTTTTCCTAGACTTTTCCTTGAACGCCTTGTGCCATCTTACGAACTGTGATCTTGAAATGCAGTCATCATTAAAGGCTTCTTGAATCTGAAGAAAGGTTATTAGTGCTTTATTCGTAAAATTAATTTGATCTTCACGTAACTTAATCAATCAACCAATTTGCATCTTGAAGTCACATGGTGACACGTTGAATGTTGAGGTATGTTAGGCTCTCGTGAACTGCGACCTAACAGATCTATTGTTCTACCCTTAACCAATTACTTCCCAAGTAGTCCCACATCCTTCATGAACCTGATAACTTTCTTGGGATGATACTGCTCACTTCTTCGTGGGATAATCGTTGTGAAAAACGCTTGTGAACAATCGCGACCCAAGTGCATAGTATGTGTTCGGTCGTTTCATCTGCGAATCACATAATTTGGAGTTACCACTCTCTTTTTTTCCCAGTTTCCACTAATGGTATCGGAGGGCACAATGTCCTGTCATGAGTCCGGTGAAAGTTTTCAGATCGTTCCTTGTGAGTTTGGTATTGGATAAGTATGTCCGGACTTATTATAGCATTTAACTTTCGAAAAGCGCGCTTTTTTGATATTTTTTCGGAACCATCGTCTAGCTGTCCTTTTAGCTCCTGCTTTCTCAGCAGTGATAGGTGGTAGGGCTTTTATTAGATTGGTAGGTTGTTTCCAGTGGGGATGCAGTGCTTTATTATATTTGCAGCAAGTCCATCTTCGTCGAACATATCTTTGAAATCCTGCAGGATGTCTTCGACTTGGAAGCGTCCGCTTTTGTTCATTTATGGGCATTCGTCGTACATTCTCTGGGATAATAGCACAATAAGTGACACGGTATCCACAATATCTGTTTTCTATTAGTCCTCCATGAATAATCAAACTTATGGTGCTTCCGCTTTTCTGTCAGCATTATCATGCTTGACCGTTGGGCATCATTTGTCATTTCCTTACGGTATTTTCGTTGGTGTGGAGGTGTTGACCTTCCTTTTCCGGCATTCGTCTCAGGTGTGATTTGTTTTCCTACAAAACCAACATCAAGGTACTGCTTCGGAGTTTGGTGGAGGCTGGTTTTTAAATCTTGGGTTTTCAACGATTCTCTCTTCCACTTCTCCCATTTGGTGTATGAATATTGCAAATCTTGACATCAGCAGTTTATTCTTTTATAACTCGGTGAATTACTGCGTACAGTATATTTATGATGATTTCTTTCTGTAGCGTTGGAGTGATAAATTGGTTTATGTTTGTGGCTTGTTGCTGAGATTTTTTGAGTATATCCAGGAACATCTTATGCGCCGGTTTAGTGGGTGCTGTAGTGCGTTGCTCTAAATAGACACTCTGACTTTCTCGCTTTGTCACCAAATGACTATTTCTTCTTGCAGTACGGGTGCAAACACTTTCAGGGCCTCATCAACAGCGTGATCTATTTAATTAAGCTGTCCACTCGTTTCTGGTCTTTATGGGAAAATTCTGAAAATTTTTAATGGAAATATTCTTCTGTGGGGTCAGATAGATGCTTTCTGTAATCTTTTTTGTGTTTGATCCTGCATTTCTTTTCTTGACTGTTACCGTGGCCAAGCATTGGGACGCCAAAGTGAGTATTGTTAAGAAAAAGGTCGCTATTTCTGCATTATATCCATAAAATTTATATTTAAATCATGTAAAACATGATATTATACTCTTACAATTTAGTCTATAATTAAAATAAAACATTAAAAAACTGTATACGTTTTCATTACATTAAAAGTGGCAGGTAGAAAATGTCGCTTGGTATTCGTGAATGAACAACGTAATGTATATTTAATGAAAGTGTCTATACTTGGAAGAAGTAATTGAAGCATAGTTACCCAGGTCACTGATCGTAACGCTATGTTGTGATGTATATTTCGTTCATTTAACATTGATCGAGTAAAACGGTCTACTTGACATGCCGGCGATGCAATAAATCTAGACACAATAAATTAATACAGACTCACCGCCCAAGAACAACGTGTCTACCATATTCGGCAAATTTGCTCGTAAATATTAATTTATTTAATTGTTTATTGTAAATATAAACCCCTGTAATATCATCTGCGGGCTATAAATCCATCACTACCCGCGTAGCTGAGAATAAAACTGCTGTTTACGACACGGTACTGTAACGGTTATTTAATTATACCGTCGGTCCATTCACCGAGCACATTGTTTCAGGAGCTACCAAATTGTCTTAGCGATTTAAGATTAAAGTACAGTTCATCGCATTACGATTATTCATAGCTAGAAACGAAATATCATCCATATAATTTCGCACGGCTATTCACGGAACCTGTTTAATTAATTCAACCATTTAGCAAAACATCTGTACATTTGATCTCTTTCACCGGCATTCTAAAACTTAATATGCAATCGGTGTGAAATGCAAGAAGAACAAATCTTCTCATAGAATAATCAAAATAGAACCTGTTAGAGAAAGTTTATTTTTAATATATATAATTTGAATTAGCAGTTGTAATTAATTAAAATGCAAGACGTATCATTACAAGAGAAAACGTATTACTATCATCATGAATATCTGTCAATTACTGTAAAGAAATATGTGATAATAATAATTTTAAAATCGCGCATTTCAAAATAACTGCACTGGCAGGTTATTATATATGGATATAGATTCACATCCTCATATTTTCATCATTGTGCCGAATGAATATTACAGGTGATGCGAATTTAATAATAATTATAGTAACAGGAACATGGATATGTGCATCATTGTTGATTAAGACCACCGTTATATATTTTTTCTTTGTAATTTCACGCCATCGTTTATGTACATACATACAATTATAATAAAGTAAATGTTATGCCATTGTCATTGACTTTCTTATTAATATTTAAGATGCATGCCGAAATAATAACGTGTTTGCTTTTTTTTAAATGCATAATGTATTTCTGATTTATTCTTTTTTGTGTAGTAATTTTCATATTGCTTTACTTCTGACCATATCCAACATTAATTCTAAGTCTATAATTGCAATATGCTATTTACTCTTTTGCTTATAATTTTTCCATCGTCAATATATGTCTAAAATACTCCTTACCTTACTAATTTCAATTTGAGCTTCTAATAATATAATATTTATATTATCTGTTGATTATTATGTATTCATAATTTTTTATTACTGTGCTTTACAGTATAATTTTTCTATTGATTTTCCATTCTTTAGTTGTTTTGGCATATTAACTTCAGTTTTCCTAAATCTTCGCATATATTGGTAATTTGTGCTTGTCGTTGAATATATTTCTACATTCTAAATTTCTCTTGAGTTGACTTTGTCATTGACATTTTGCATTTCATTTAATTTAATTTTATTTTCTACTAGATTTTCATTTTCTTGTGTTTCCTCATCATTATTATTTTGCCTCCAATTTCCTTATTTTACTGCTATTATTAGGTATGGTTTCTAAAAAAAATTCTCAATTTTTCCATTTAATTTTTTTATCTTTGTATTCCAAGTTTGCTATTGATATTTAAGGGTCCTGTTAATTTTACCTTTTTTTAGAATAGAATTTAGTTGACGAATTTCTAGTCGAATTTATTATATATCTTCTCTTATCTTTGGTATTTTGCCAATATTGTCCCTGTTTTTATATGTCCTCCCCATTTCTCCTTTCTTAGTTTTATTATCTCATTCCCATTATTATATAGTTCCTCTATTCATACGACCATCCTAAGGAAATAGTCTACTGCTAGAACTGCTTCTGGAACCCATTACAAACTGCAGTAGGGGTTCCCCTTCAATAGAGTCACTATTTGCTAAGTTTATGATCTGTCGTCCTCCCTTGGACAAACTCTTCGGCCCCCCTTAGCCTTTTTCGATCCCCTAGTCTATTAGGTTTTGAGGGATACGGAGCCACAAACCTCTTCCTACCTTACCCCTGCCCGGCTGTAGTATCGTGGCTTAAGGTGCGCTAGGGTCAACGACACTAGATCTGATTGGGTTTAATAACCGTCTGGTCTGACATATCGGACTTATCACTGTCAATGGTTATGTCTCGCGGGTGACAAATCTAAAGAATCTTGGTTTTACCGCCCCGATCAATGTGAAAAGGAAACCACAAAAAACACATACCTGAATCCAAAGATGCTTGGTAGGCGACACTCAGTTTCAATAGCCTTATTACGGCATGCGGGGCTCTGCTAAAATAGACTTTTTATTTCTCTAGCTACTTGTGGAACGACTCAAGGAGAAGGAGGACGGCCACCCATTCACGACGCCACGAAGGACACCAGAGCTACCGGTACACAAACACATAATTTGTATATACAGGGTGAGTTTTTTTCGATGTTCTCTATGGGGATCTTGGAAACTATAAGAGATAGAGAAACGGTTAAATGGGGAAAGAAGTGTAGATTTACGAGACGAATAAAATTCCACTTTCAGAGTTTTCAAAAAAGTCAAGGGTAACTAGATATTTTGAAAAAAGTAAAAAGTGTCAATTTTTTCAAATTAATATATCTCGGTTTTTATAACAGGTAGAGAAAAACTGTAAAGGACAAAGTTTTAGATAATTTTATGCAGATTAATAAAAAATAATCAGAAAATTTTTATCGCCATTATTTTCCGAGATATGACGCAAACTCACATTTTTTTAAATGGAAACCATAGTTGGCTGTGACCTCATTCAAAAGGTATTTTTTTTCTCTTTAATCCAATATGGCATACGACATAGTTATTTCTAAAAATGAGTGAGTTATAGTCATTTTAAATTTTATTATAAATAAAAAATGGATAGCCATGAAAAATATGAAAGTAAAACAATTGCAGTTGTTTATATTATTAGCAATATTGTAATCATTAGTTTTACAGAGATAAATCAAAATGAAACAACTGCATACAGTAATTCTGTAATTATCAATATATCAATGGGAGAGAAATTTTAATATTAAAAAATATAGTCAAAGAGTCCACTATTAATACTATTATGACATAAATTATATCTTTCAAGATTTAATTTATGGCTTTTTGACTATTCTCATGTAAATTGAATTAAATGTTTCAATAAAATCTAGTTTATGATCCTCCACAGATTGATCTGATTTTTCATATACTTTGTTTTTTACATAACCCCACAGAAAAAAAATTCTAAAACGCGCAGATCGGGAGATCTAGGTGGCCGTGGGATTGGTTCATTTCTTCCCACTTATGAGTTAGGAAAAGCATCATTTAAATAATTTGTAAAGCCAACATGTTATTAGGTGGAGCACCGTCATATTGGAACCATTTTAATCTTGCTTGTAATGATAAATTTAAACAATCGAGCGTATCTTCAAATGTTTTCTGAAGAAATTGAAAGTAATCAGTTTCACTTAGTGAGCTTTCAAAAATATATGGACCGAGAATTATTAATCCAAACACACCATGGATTAAACCCAAATTTAAATTGTAGTTTTCTCTGTGAAACTTCTCCTGGACTCTCTTAAGTTCATCTATGTTCATTGTGGCGATTAAAAATACCACAATTAGTGAATCGCGATTCATCTGTTCATAATATTTTTGTAAGAAACGTATTATCCTCTTGACAAATGGGTTTATACCACATACAGAAGGGAATTTGATAATTACAAAATCGTTATACTTATGCTGGTTTTTCATTTTTATTTAACTTTGTAGAACTAATAATTACAATATTACTATTATTATAAACAACTGCAATTGTTTTACTTTCATCTTTTTCATGGCTACCCATTTTTTTATTTATAATAAAATTTAAATTGACTATAACTCACTTATTTTTAGAAATAACTATGTCGTATGTTATATTGGATTAAAGAGAAAAAAATTACCTTTTGAATTAGGCCATAGCCAACTATGGTTTCCATTTAAAAAAATGTAAGTTTGCATCATATCTCGGAGAATAATGGCGATAAAAATTTTCTGATTATTTTTTATTAATCTACATAAAATTATCTAAAACTTGGTCCTTTACATTTTTTTTCTATCTGTTATAATAACCGAGATATATTGGTTTGAAAAAATTGACACTTTTTACTTTTTTCAAAATATCTAGTTACCCTTGACTTTTTTGAAAACTTTGAAAGTGGAATTTTATTCGTCTCGTTAATCTACACTTCTTTCCCCATTTAACCGTTTCTCTATCTCTTATAGTTTCCGAGATCCCCATAGAGAACATCGAAAAAAACTCACCCTGTATGTATTTGTATATATTGTATATCGACAGCCGCACACGCCCTAAAACGAGTTTGTAAATGTTTAAACACGAAAGACCGCAAAGTCGGAATGAGTGGTATTGCCCGTAAGATGATGAAGGTTCTAATCAAAAACAGCATGAAGCCAGGGGAAGTTCGGGTAAAAGCATTAGTGCCCCTCGAAAGACCACCCGGAGAAGCTCCAACAGCCCTTGGTCAATTGGAAGAAAGGGGTGAAAAGGCAAAGAATTCCTAGCACCGCTGCCAACACTGTTACTTACCGCCAGTAAGTATGGCGTTTGTAGACAGAATAAACGAGAATGGAAAGAAGACATCAGTGAAGAGCATATTCCACTAATTTTTAGGATGACTTGTACTGTCAAGTGCTGACCGTGCCATAGCCGTGAGAGGAAGCCTAGCTAAGGATACTGGAAGAGGCAGAAATGTCTCATCCTAAAGTCTCGATTTGCTACTTTCCTAACAGCCAGGGTTATACCAATGAGAAGATAACTTCACTAGTTAAAGCCCAGAATGATTTGAAGACCTCCAACTGGAAAGTACTAAGGAGAAATCCGGGACCCAAGTTAGAGGTGACGCTGTCGCTGGATTCACAGTTCGCTGACAGGGTGTTTATGTTTATGTTTATGTTTATTAATCTTTAGCTTTCATTCCAAAAAAATAAATACATATGAATATACACAAATATAATACAAAAATTTTGGATGGATGAAACTGGACGGACTTCGTCCAGCTGCGACGTTCTTCCACTCTAACCCTTGTATTTGTCCATGATGCTGAGGGTGCCAATATCCTCTTGGACATCTGTATTCTTCTTGCCAAAAGATCGACTACCTTCAAGAGAAGAAGAGAGCAAAGTGACGTGTGACTACCAAAAGAGCCTCGTCGAGGTCCAACCGCCCAAGAAAACCCGGGGAAGGATCCTCCGACATCAACGACGACCAGGCCCTACAAGATTGATAGGGACGGATAGAAGTGAAATCCTAAAGGGAAAACGCCCCGAAACATAAAGTTTAGGGGCTGGTGCTAGTGGGGTATAGACATCACTAATTGGGAGCATACGCTGTATCTATTTAAATCTCCATCGCCCTAATCACGGCCTCGGCCTACTTTCCGGAAGAACGAAGCAAATTACCACCAGAGGTAAGCGGACTCGTGGAGTGGTGCAGAAGAGGCAATAAACACCTCCTGGGCTATGATGCCGACGCCCACAATATGGTATATTACAGAAGAACCCTCTTTGCCGGAAAATCTGTAGATTGAGTTCGACTTAGAGGCCACAAAGGAGAACGCAATACAGTGTAGGAATCCGAGGAACACATACTCCATATGAATCTAGTGATCTGCTTCAAAGTTGATCTCCTTCCACAGATGTGCCCTACGCTAAGCTATACTCCAATGGAATGAAAAGAGGCTAGGGTGATATATATCCCCAAAGCGGACCGACGAGGCCAAATCCTACCGCCCAATTAGCCTTACCTCATTTTTCCTACAAGTCATGAGGAAAATTATAGACAACGATAAAAGGAGCAGTTCCCAGAGGCAAATCCGTTATCAACCTGGAAAATCCACTGTAGATGCACTTCATAGACTCACAACAGGCAAACAAGATTCACTATAGCACAAGAAGATTGCATTAGGTATTTTCGTGGATATTATAGGAGCGTTTATCGACATACCCACAATAAGATGGTTCTAGGCCCTACGTGAAAATAGTAAGTATAAGGAGTGACCAAGAAGTGGTAACCACAGCAAAAGCGGAGTTCTATTCCCCTTGTATGGTACATCCTGGTGGAGGACCTTCTGACAACCTTGGTCGATAAGGGTTATTCTACGCTGAGGGAAGGGTTTAATTTCAATCCTGACAAAACTATGGTGGCACTTTTTACTAATCATAGTAAGCCATAAATCAAAGCTCCAAAAGTACAAGGACAAGAAATTACGCTGGGCGATCAAGTGAAATATTTAGATTTAACACTAGATAGGAAGTTAAATAGGAACGCGATGAAACTGAACTGACATGGTACAGGACATAGATTCGTGCACTCAGAAATTCTAAACCTAATTAAACAAACATCGCCGGACGTAATTCCGACCAAAGCTTTAATGTGATTATTGAGGGTCTGAATAGAATCAAATACAAAAACACAACTCTATAATCTGGTATACAGATGCATCAAAAACGGAAACGAGCTCTAGCATAGGCATATACGGGCTTAAATACAAGGAATCAGTTACAGTGTGAAACAATAGCTTTTTAAAGAGGGCTCAGGTTTGTACGAAGAAGGGCTACAAAGGGGCACACATGAGTCTGATCTCAGACAGTCAGGCTGCTCCTAAGAACCTCAAAGCATACAGCTTCAATTCCAAAACTTCTTGGAACTGTAAACAAGCTCTGAACCAGTTGGCTAAGGGCAACAAGCTCACATTAATTTGGGACCAGGTTACGCAAATGCAATAGGCATCAAACAAGCTGATATACTTGTCAAGGAAGGAGTTGTGACTATCATAATGGGACCAAAGCCTATATGTGGAGTATCAACAGCATATAGAAAGGGCGTGATCCAAGAGTGGGAAAAGGTGCAAAAGCTCAAAATTGAGCACTGGATAAACGTCAAAGGCAATCCAAAATATTTATTGCCTCTAAACAGCTCCTGCGAATAACTAAAAACGAGATAAGACAGGTCACGGGTCTCCTTAAAGGATATTGCCCTGTGAAGAACTATCTTCACAAGATAGATAAAGTTCACAACATCTACTAATAGTAGGGTATTAGTACTAACCAAAACATCAAAACAGCCTTTAACTCTTTTATGGTATCATAGCAAAGAAACCCTATCATATGGTGTACAAATTTCTATTCTTTATAAATAGCAAGAAGTTCGATGCTGCTTTACGAAATGAAAAATTATTCAAATTAAGCTAATTATATGAAGGACTTTATATGCAACAGAAAATTTCTACCAATTAATCATTGATTGGTGCGAAAAAAAATTCAGCTATAAATAACGAGATAAAGAATAGTATAGTGAATTGAGTGTGGTTAAACGTGGTGCACCGACATTATCCGTTTTAATTCAGGAAGTAGTTGATGTATATTAATCAAGTTTTGTGTCGATATTATTGTTAACGGATTACATCGATCCCCAAATTTTTATGCAAAAATGAAACTTGTAAGCCTCGTATAAGAGCAAAAGTTAGTACACACTACTACAATTATTATCTCGGCGAGTATTTGACTCGCATAGTTTTTGTGCCTGCGTTCGATGAACTCGTCGACCGTCGGTGCGTATAAATAAATAAATAATTAATCAATATTGCAGCTGCATTTCCTTTTATATTCATTAACTATACACATTTTCCTCTGTTCTCTCGTGTGCTCCTCCCGTCGCCTAGTTTTTTTGTTTGTGCATTTTTTAGTCACAACTACGGGCGGAGTAGGTGTGAAGATATTGTGCCCCTGTACTTTTTTTCCAATTTCCCTAGATAGATACGTAATACTTCTGTAAGTCAAAATGGAATGCAAGTGTTGCAATATAGCGCTACCTGAAAGTAACTCTATCAAATGTTACGTGTGCAGATGCTTATATAGCACAACATGTGCAAAATTATCAAATAGTGAATCCAAGGTCATACGCTCAACGAAGAACATTAAGTGGAAATGCACTGGTTGCTGCACATCTGATTTAACTGATCATATTCTAAATCTCAAGGATATGATAATTAATTTACAACGTGATATAGGGCAACTGAAAGCCTCCTATAATCAACAACAACTACACACAAATTCTAACATCATTGATGAAGTGCTGCTGGAAGTTCGTGTACAAAAACATAGGGATCGCAATGTCATCTTAAGCAACTTATCGGAAAATAAGAACAGAGAGGAAGAAGTTGAGAACGTTTTGAAAGTCT
Source organism: Ontholestes murinus (assembly GCA_963969525.1). NCBI lineage: Eukaryota > Metazoa > Arthropoda > Insecta > Coleoptera > Staphylinidae > Ontholestes > Ontholestes murinus. The sequence continues at coordinate 24,829,019 of OZ018394.1, forward strand.
TAAATAAAATTCAATCACCCCCGCTGCAGTCGAATCATATTAAGGTATTTAGACTTGGTAAATCCGGTGCCGGTGACACACCTCGTTTACTGAAAGTTATATTTGACTCGTCACACATCGCCCAAAATATTTTAAAAAATGGATACAAACTACGGAAATGTGAAGAATACCGCAACATCTATATTAACAAGGATCTGACCCCCGTGAAGCCGAAGCGAAGAGGAATATCCTGCGTGATTTTAGATCTCGCAAGGAAACCGGCGAAAATATCCATTTAAAATATGAATATGGGGTCCCTCGTATAATGCAATTAAAAAACGCGTTCATACCCAACAGTCAGGTTTAAAACTTTATTACCAAAATGTGCGTGGCCTGAATTCAAAAACATTTACATTTTATAACAACATACTAGCTTCCAATGATTTAGACCTCATATTGGTAACCGAAACCTGGGGTAATGATTCTTTGTTAAATTCAGAGCTGTTTCCACCTTATTTTAATGTTTACCGCAAGGACAGATCTATTGGGCGCGGTGGCGGAGTCTTGGTAGCCTCGAAAGATTGTTTCACCACTAATGAAATAGTGCTTACCCATAATCAACTATAAGAATATAAAATTGATGTGGTCTGTTTAAGAATATGCATTTCCAATAGTTATTATAATATAATTGTTGTTATTAGGTGGAGAATAACACTTGTTTTGTTCCATATTGTTTTTATTTTCAGTTGCCTGACACGTGTTTCGGTCTTCGCAGACCATTATCAAAGTTAAAAGTCGGTCTGCGAAGACCGAAACACGTGTCAGGCAACTGAAAATAAAAACAATATGGAACAAAACAAGTGTTATTCTCCACCTAATAGTAATATCTGTTTCCATCAAGAGTCTAGCGCAACAAGCATTAACTTTAAATTGTTGTTTATATACCGCCTCAATCACCTGCGACATCATATGAACTATTATTCAATACTTTAGAGACTCAACATCTTCTTGATAATAATTTTATAATTATAGGTGATTTTGATATAGCAAATTGTTCTGTTTCTCATTGTAGTAGAGCAAAGAATTTATCAAATTTTATTGACTTTCATTCAGCTAATCAACTAAATATTTGTAAGAATAGTTTCGGCGGAATGCTTGATTTAGTAATAAGTTCTGAAAACCTACATTGTATCGTAGAACGAAATGATTCTCCACTTATCCCCGAAGATAATTATCACCCATCATTAAATATAATATGTCATGGCTGTAAAAAACTTTGGCACAGCTCAGCCAACTTATAATTTCAAAAAAGCAAATTTCCCACTTCTCTATAAACTCATTCTTGAAACAAATTTGGATTCTGTTGTCAACTTAAACAATCCTGACCTTACCTGTGGTGAGCTTTATAGAATTTTAAACAATTACATCGACATATGTGTACCCATAAAAACTAGTAAACCTTGAAAATTTCCACAATGGTTCTCACGCTTAACTATTCATAATATCAAACGCAAACAGCATTATTTAAAAATGTTGAAAAGGAGTAAAACTAATTTTAACCAGGTACAATTTTACGTATTCCTGGAATAATTAAAGTAGGCAATAATGTACTTGACCAGCCTCAAGATATTACGAACGCATTTGCCGACTACTTTGCATCTGTCTATAAAGCAAACAACGTCAAATCTAGCGAAATTAATATATCATCAAACAATGAGTTATTGATAATTTTGAGTGCTGCTAAATCTTTAAAACAAAACTTTACAACGGGTCCCGATAATATTCCGGCTCTGGTTGTTAGAGACTGCAGACATATATTATCAACCCCACTCTTACATATCTATAATATGAGCCTAAGGTTTAACAAATTTCCTTCTATCTGGAAATCCTCTAAAATTGTACCAATCTACAAGAACAAAACCATTAACAATATCCAGAATTACCGCCCAATATCTTTAATTAGTAATTTTGCCAAAATTTTTGAAATCATGTTGTACAAAGTCATATATAATCACGTCGAGCTGTCTTTATCACAAAGACAATATGGATTTGTTCGTGGCAAATCTGCCGTCACCAATTTATGCAGATTTACATCCGTTGTCTCTGGAGCTTTAGATGATAGTGATCAGGTAGATGTTATTTACACCGATTTGTCTTCGACACCGTTCGACATGATTTATTAATCGAAAAACTACATACTTTTGGCTTGAGTGATTGTTTAGTTAAACTATTAAAGTGTTATTTAACTAACGGGTGTCCAACAATTATTGCAGTCCCGGGTGGCGTTGGAATAAAAAACGTAGGTCGATTCTTACATGTTGCAAATAAATGAACTGACATTTTTAATGCACATTTAGGTTATGTTTGACAATTAACATGTCAGTTCATCTATTTGGCACATGAAAGAATTGACCTACGTTTTCGATTCCAACGCCACCCGAGACTGCAATAATTGTTGGACACCCGTTAGCAGAACTAATTATGTCCAATATATGGGCTTTCGCTCGCATATGTTTGTCTCTACGAGTGGGGTACCGCAAGAGTCAAACTTAGGTCCCTTACTGTTTTTAATATTTTTTAATGATGTAATTGTTTTAATTCCGAATATTTAATGTACGCTGATGATCTTAAATTATTTAGAACCATTAAGACTGCGAATAATTGTCTAATACTACAAGAGGACCTTAACAAATTTAATGATTGGTGCATTAAGAATGGGCTCATGTTAAACAAATGACTTATAGTAGAAAACATAAAAATATTATATTCAATTACAATATAAATAATTCATTAACTTTGACTGCAAACTTACCTTTATCGATCATATTAAGCAAATTACTAGTAGTAGCTACAAATTATTGGGGTTCTTAATAAGAAATACCAAACCATTTAAAACTTTACGACCATAAATAAATTTCTACTATGCCTACATTCGTAGTCGCTTAGAATACTGCTCGATTGTGTGGAGTCCTTTCTATAATGTTCATATCACAGAGGTTGAAAAGGTACAAAGAAAATTATTAAAGACTTTATATTACAGGCACTAGATGATATATCCTCCTCAGGGTTATCCTTCAGAACTCTTGGAACGTGAATTTTGTATCCCTTCGTTAGAATCCCGCCGCATTATAGCTCTAATTATGTTTATCTATAAGTTAATTCACCACAAAATCAATGACTCATTTTTACTATCTTTATTGAATTTCTACATACCACGTCATAACAGTAGACTACGACAAACATTTTATTTAAGTTCAGCAAATACAAACCACCACCCGAATTCGCCAATTTTGTCTATGAGCAACGCAGTGAATATTTATTGTAAACATATCGATATATTTAATGTAAGCAATCTTCGGAGTTTATTGGGGGAATTAAGTGTGTAAGTGCATGTGTATGTGTGTATCTTGATATGTATGTATATATGTATATGTATGTATGTATATCCATTTATATATGTATAAATTGTATTTGTACCATTTATTATTACTGTATTATAGATTTGTTTTTCTTTAATTTTGTTCTGTAACTGGCCTTCGCGGCTGTTGGGTAATAAATGTTTAAATAAATAAATAAATAAATAAATAAATAAATAAAGTATTGAAATCAAAATAATTGTTTTATGCAAAAGTTAGACTTAGACTGGTGAGAATACACGTTGTCCCCTGAAATTTTGAATACGGGCATTTAAATGTATTACTCGTTACTTAGTTACCATGCTCGTGACGTATTTTAATGGACTGACCAACGGGAAATAATCAGCAATTTCTAATTTGTAATAAAATTGGGAATTAAAGTGAAACATATTTACTCAATTATGACGTAACGAATAACAAATCACTAGAATGTCTTATTAAATGTTCGAAAACATTTCTTTATTGAGCTAAACAATATCCCAGACAATCATAAAATTCCTGTTAATTTTGAAGCTATGTAAGTCAAATTGACATGCATATTGCAGCAACAACCATGGCAACCAATAATAATAATCGAGATACAATAGACATTACTTTACTCATATTCAAAATTTCAGGGGACAACGTGTATATTTAGTAGAATTCAATTGGGAATCTGAGACAATCTCTCTGGCTGGAAAACTTCCTCAAAAGCCTTGTGTTTTTCGAAGCAGAAAATTGGTTTGCTTAGGCATTTATTCGGCCATTGGGAATCTGCGTTACAAAGAACTTCAGATTGATGAGGAAGTTATTTGGTGAAGAAACAGTCTGAAAAAAAATCTTTTTCTTGGTTGGCATCTTGCGGAAGAAATATCAAAAATTTTGATAATTCTACACACATGTTACAAGGAAAGAAAATCACATCTGCTGGAATAACTAAGAATTAATAAATTTAACAAAAGCTTTTTTAAATGAAATGAACAAAGAGGTATTCATAACACAGCACCACTAAATTTATAGGCAATTTAACTATAACATACTACACCATACCAATGTTAGTATTATGTAGCTGTGACGTCGTTATGTTGAAACGCACATTTAAATTTAAAAATATATTGATAATAAAAACTTTACAAAAATGTACAATTAAAATTCGTAAGAGTCGGTGGTGTTTGTTTGTTGATGGTTTAAACTGATATCTTCTTCCTTTTCGAGCGCTGGTTTCTGCACACCACGTAAAGGGGTGGAGTTTGTTAGTCCAAGGGTAGGTGGTGGTCTGCAAAAGAGGATAATTGGCTGCATAAACTTTCTTCTGCACGGTGTTGCCAAAACATCCATCGCACGTTTTCGGGTGGCTTCCAGATGTTGAAAATAGCTGCTAAGCCCTTTATGACCCACTGACGTTACGACGCGTACAAACACATAATAAAAATAGAGTGTAAATTTACAATTCTTAGGATGATTTATTCTAGCCATAGCCTAAACTTCGAGGAAGGATTTTATGCCGGTAAGGTAAGGCCGTAATAGTAGCAATGTCTCTAAAATTAATCTCTTACACACCCATGTTTTTTATTATTTTTTTTAAATTAACAATTAAGAGATAAATAAACAAAATACTTTCCAGACTTTCATATCCTCCCAAAGGTTAAGTGAATGAGATTTTATTTTAAGTAATCTTCCTTTTGAAGAGACCATTTTGATTATTAAATACAAGTTGCAAAATACTTCTAAATGTTTTTTATAGATAGAGTTACAAAGCAAGCATCATATGTTAAAATAAGCCGAAAATATTAAATATTAACGAAAGTTATTTTTAATTTAATCCTAACTAAATTCAATTATTAATATTGCAGCAATATGGTTCACTTAGCATGTCGATCAACTTTTTAAACCATTGGAAAGGAAGAACGAAAGCAAATCAATGTATATTAATGGATTTTAGGAACTTTTAGAAACCGCAAAATAAATGTGTTTCAATTCTACTTCTACTTTTAAGTGTAATTTTATTCATCATGAATCTTGATATAATTACTATAATTTTTGTAATTATGCTAAAATATTCTCACTTTCCACATGTGGGAAATTATTTTTTTGCTCTTCTGCGTGATTAGAAATATTCAGATAGCTATCGACGGCATATGATGCAATTATTTTAATCTTCGAAACCGATGTTAATATTATATAATCATTTAATTATGATTAAGATTATGATTTCTAGCCTACATATATTAATTTATTTTCGACTAAACTGCGGTACTATAGAATTTTATCAGTCACTCTATTTACGTTTTGTTAAAGAAAATTTTGGCAAACATCTTAAAGACCTAAAAAGTAAAACAACACAAAAGGTACTGTAGTACTCTTGAAAAATTAGTACGACATTAAAAACCTTTTTTCGCACTTTTATTTCATACGAAATATATATTTCGGACATAAAAATGTTTTTAAATACTTTAATAACAATTCTAAGAACCTTAATTCTAATAATAAACTTAATAGAGTTTATTTACCACATGTATTAAATAAGCATAACTTAGAAGCTAGATGCATAATGTGACAAATGTTGATTTTATAATTCACACAGATATCCTTGTATAATACGATCATGTTTCGAGACGTTGTTCCAGATCTAATTCCCAGCGTTAGTTTCCTCCGCGAATGGATTCGAAACGATAACACGAAGATAATTTGCAATTGTAAATACAACACGAGATTACAAGGTTGTGCGAATGGAATACATCGAATATTCTGTGTATGTCACCATAAATTAAATACAGCTTATAAAATCTAAAATAATAGCGTTAAATATCTTTAATATAATGGCCATGAAATCAAATAATAGCGTTTTAAAATGAACATATTTTGTAGAACGAGTCAAATGTGTCAATAGTGTATATATTTATTTATTAATTAAGGTAGGTGGCAAACTTTCACATAGAAAATATGAGGAAAAAAATAATAAGCGCCGACATATTTTTTTTTATTAATATCGAAAATAAAATCATTAATTTAATTAAATGATTATTAATGTAGACTTTAATACGTATTGGTGCCGTGTGCGTAAGTTACTTATGCAAACACTTACTCTCAAAAGCTAAATGGAATACAGCAATCTATCTTAAAATTAGTTTACATTAGTAATTTTTATATTAATATTTACAAACAAAAATATATTTTTATGGTTTTAGAGTTGAGGCACTATTAAAGAAGAAATATTATTGGTATTATTAAACTCCTGACTTGTATTCAGTATATCTTTGGCCGTTTTATCATTGGATAATATAACCTTAACAGGACGATCACCGTTATTTTTGTTCGCGAGTCTAATAACTCTAACAGGTTCAGCAATACAATTAATAGTTGTTAACATCTGATTTGACACCAAATCAACATCATTTAAGACTGCTTAGAGAACAATTAGCTCAGCGTAAAGAATCAGGTGAAATTAACTTGACAATCAAATATATTCATGGAGTGCCCCAATTAATCAAAGCTCTTGAGCAAAACCAAAATTTTTAGATATTCAATCGACCATTCAACCATCGATTGTATTGTTATTACGAAAATGTCCGCGGGTTAAACACCAAAACAATTAATTTATATAATAACTCACCAAGTTTTAATACCGATTTAATTTTGCTCACGGAAACATTGTTCAAACGTTCTGACTCGTATGCAGTATTTAGATCAGACAGACAACAATGTAAACGTGAAGGAGTGCTGATAGCAGTCAAAAACAACATCCAGTGTGTTAAACTCTCAATTAAATGTTCCGTAAATAGCATTGATATTGTTGCCGTTGAAATCGTAAATAATAATACAGGGTCTGGCAGGGCAGTATGATGTTGTTGGAAAGCGTATAACAGGGCAGGGGGAACCTATTTTTTCGGAAAAGTTGAAATGTGACCACCCGAACTTGCCATTTAATTTGGTTTAGTCGTTATATGCTAGAGTAATGTGTATTGTTTACGACACTTACATCGAAACTGGGGTTCCGTAGTTGATACATAACGCAGATTTCGAACACAATTCAATGTTGTGCCGGTCGTGTTCTTACGCGAAAAAACACCCTGAGGTGGGTTCAGAACCTTTGTACTAGAGGATCGTTATAGCCCGAAGTACCTCGAGGTGGAGAAAGAAGTGCCAGAACCCTTGAAAATGTGGCTCGAACACGTCGATCGGCAGTGTAGCATGCTCGTACGCATATTGACATTATAAGAGTATTTTTTCAAGAGGACTTGGCAACTTGTCACGCCTCAAGGGAGTCTATGGCATTTTTGAGAGAACATTTTCTAGAACGACTCATGTCGCTATGAGAGTACATCGAGTGGCCCCCCAGGATCTTAGGCCCTGTGATTTATTTCCGTGGGAGGTACCTAAGGGACCGCGTAGTTATTAAGAAACCATGAACCCTTGTTAGCTGTCCAATGCTATCAAACGAGAAATTCAAGCGATTCCGTCCTAAATGTTGGAAAGATCCATGAACCCCTTCTCAACTCGACTTCAGAAGTGTGTGGGAAAGAACAAACTTAAATGGCATTATTTTTTGTACATGAATTATTTTTAAATTTTTCTTTGATATAATTACGAAATGGCAAATACACACCTACCTTCTAAACAAACAAAATGTTGATTTAATTTAAAATTATGATAATTAAATAATTATGATTTTTTTCAAAAGCGTCATACTTCCCTGCCGGCCCTGTACTAATTTTGCTATAATCTGTCTTTATGTTCCTCCTAGCTCGTCATTAGAATTATTTGAATATTGTGGAAAAAATTCAATAATGAAAACTGATATATTTGTGGAGACTTTAAACTGTCAAATTACAAAACTGCTTTAATGTAAAATATGGTTTCTTTAACTTTTATCATTTAATGCCAACAATCGATTTTTGTATTTTATTAACGTTTTAAAACTAATCGGTTATTTGAAACCTGTATGCAGATGACCAATAATATTTCAAACTATAGCTGATTCCGCATGTGATTTATTTCATGATTCAATTTACAACATATTCGATAAATTCATACCCAAGAAAACGCTAAATAAAAGTACTAATGCATATCTTCCATGATACAATACTTGAATTAAGGAGTTTGTCCCAAAGTAAAAGCAGGCTGCAACATCAAATGAAATAATTTAAAACAACCAGAACTCCTCTAAATATAAAGAGTCGTGAAGCATTTGAAAATTTTATGAAAATTTCTGAAACTAACCTGTCCAAATATCCCAAAAAAAATTTGGTCATTTATTAATAACAAGAAGAAGAAGTCCAAAATTCCGGGACTCGTGTTACTTGACGGTGGTGTTAAAAGAACTGGAAACGACAATGTCGAAGGATTCAGCAATCATTTTCAAAAAACTTATATACAATTATAACTGTAATCGTATGTCTAGTATCTTAGGACACTAATTACCTATAGCTGCGTGTTGTTTACAAATAAATCGAGAACAAATTTATAGAACTCGTGAGCGTATATAGTTCATTTATTTGCGTGATTATTTTCAACAAATTATAAACTGTGTATAGTTTGTAATCATTTATCCATATATTAGGATGTCTTATGTTTAGAATCTATGAATACGTTGACTGATTTAAAATATGTTAGGTCCTTGTTATGTGGGACATTATGACCCAACAGGCTACCTTATTGGGACTATTTATCCCAGCAGACATAACTTTGTTTTTCCAGAAGGAGCAAAAAATTAACTGAAAAGAAGCTCAAGTAACTCGCTAACAACTTTTACTTGTACGATATTGGTACCTTTAGAAACAAAGATGAAGACAAAGATTGGGCCACTTCGGGTTCCGAAAACGAGTCTGAATCTGAAGGTAATATTCAGTTTTCGAGTTCTGATGAGAGTGCAGTCGAGCCTGAAAATAGGAATATTGTTCTCGATAATTCATGCAGTAACATACCAGATGATTCCGACGTCCAAAATGTATCGACCAGTATCAAACAGCGTGTATAACTTTATTTGCATCAGCCAATAAAACCCGGTATTCAGTTCCGCAGGATTATACTCCAAGAATTCAACTATCAAATACAAAGGATTAGGAACTTTGTAAATGGCCAGTCTATAGAAATTGATATTTTTCTGAAGTTATTTCCGTATGTATATATTACAGCGGATGATGTGGTGTTGCTGGCGAAGGATTGGGGAGAAATGAATGAGATGTTGCAAAGGGTTGAAAGGTATATGGATAAGCGAAGTTTGTGTGTGAATGTAGGAAAAACGAAGTGGATGAGATTTAGGAATAGAGGAAGAGAAGGAAGAATGAAAGAATTAACATGGAAGGGAGAAGTGATTGAGAGAGTGAAAGAGTTTAAATATTTGGGTTTTGTGTTTAGGTGGTGTGGGGGGTACAGGGAGCACGCCAGATGGGTCCAAATGAAGGCGAGGAAAGCGTGGTATGTGGTGAAGGAGAAGTGGGGACAGTGGCTGAAGGGTAATTTTCAGATGGCGTGCAAACTGTGGGATGCATGTGTGAAACCAATCCTAATGTATGGGGTGGAGGCATGGGGTATGAAAGCGTATGAATGTATCGAGAGAGAGCAGGGGATATTCCTGAAGCAGATATTGGCGGTGGAAAGATCAACGCCCAGCTACATTCTGCTTCAGGAAACGAACAGAACGAGTATACATGGAGACGCAATGGAAAGAGTGACTAGGTATGAGATGAAAGTGATAGGATTGGGGGGAGAAAGGCTGGTGAAAGAAGTATGGAGAACGTGTGTGGGAGTAGGAGAGAGTGGTTGGAGAATAGAGTGGAGAAAAATGTATGAAAGAGCAGGAGTATCTGAAAGTTTGGTAAATGAGTGGTTGGAAAAAGGGGTGAATGTGGCAGCGTGGATGAAGGTAAAATGGGAAGAAGTGGAAAAGCAGGAGCGACAAGGGTTTATTGAGAGGAGTGGATACAACCCTCTTTATAAAAGGTGGCAGGTACATGGGAAAATACCTGGGTACCTAGCAAATTGTACTCTAAACAGAGGGCAGAAAGTAGCAATGGCTAGGGCTAGGTGTGGCTCGGAGGAGAGAGGAAGAAAGATATGGATGGGCGAAGAGTATGGTAGGTGTGTGCTGTGTGGGAGTGGGAGAGATACATGGAGTCATTTAGCGGAGGAGTGTAAGGAGATTCGGAAGGAATGGATGAATGGGAGTAGACGGATAGAGGAGTGAATGCGAGAGGACGGGGCTGGCGTAAAGATTGTGATGACATTAGGGTGGGAGAGGGAGAAGAGGAGAAGGATGTAATAAAAGAGTTAATAGGGATCATATATTTAGTTGTAAATTGTTATTATTTGTATATATATCTAAGTGTATGGATGCCAATAAAGGTCTTTTTTTTATTACAGTATACAAATGAAAAGCTAACCATTTTGGAAAGGAAAACAAAAAAAAGTTAAACTAACTGACTCCTCTGAAATTATGATGATAACGGGTATCATGATGGTAATGGCTAAACTGCTATTGGTCAAAGCATGCCTCTATGGGTAACACAACAATAATAAATGCAATGTCACGTGCCCGCTATAAGCTGTTGATTTCTAAATTATGTTTCAATAACCCTGAGAAACCAGCTAATTGCTCCAAGTTATATTATGCCGAGGAGATCCTGGAATGTTTCAAACATACATACCAAAAAGCTAGAATGGATTCACTTTATCAATTCAAAGACGAAAGTATGGTCAAATTTAAGGGCAGGTCAAGTTTGAAGCCTTTGAAGCCCATCAAACGTTGAATAAAGTTATGTGTAAGAAGTGACTCTCGTATCGGTTATGTTTATGATCTCATTGTGTACAGCGGAGAGGAGGATGGACAGTTGGAGAAACGGTAGTTATTTTATACGTCGGTGACATTGTATGTACAAATAATGGAATAACCTTTACTAGGTGGCAAGACACGAAATAAGTATTGTCATGGGAATCAGCTTACATTTGTTAATCGAAAAGAGACGGATGGCAGAAAACTAAACTTGTTGTTGCATGCCTTTTACAACAAGTATATGGGTCGGGTCGATTGGACAGATCATTTATCTGGCCTGTATGAATTTGATCGCAAATCCGCCAAAGTGGTTTAAACTGCTGTAAACACTTTTATTATTTACAATGAAATCACACGTAAAAATACACCATTTTTGATTTTTTTTTGGTAGCTCTGGCAGAAAGCGTTATTAAGCATGGGAAAAGCAAAGCCGGGATGAAAAAACGTTCAACTTCTGGACGACCATCAAAGAGGCAAAAAACAATGTTGGAGACCACATGCTGATTGTTGGGGAGACAAGGAGAAGGTGTACAATATGTTCACAAAGGTAGATCGAAAAGCGGCCAAAAAAACATCCTAAAAATTCTACTTTAAAAATATTAAGCTACCTATTAAATTAGAGTTCAAACAAAAAAATAAAAATCCGCCTTGAAAGGCGTAAAAATTGCCCGAATCAGTTGTCTCATCCATTGAAAGTCATTTTTAACTAAATATAACTACGGGAATTTTTTCGAAAAGCTGTAAACTAACTAAACTTACTTCAGTATTAAACCGGTGACAGGAATTGCATTGAAAACTAACGGGTGTCCAACAATTATTGCAGTCCCGGGTGGCGTTGGAATAAAAAACGTAGGTCGATTCTTACATGTTGCAAATAAATGAACTGACATTTTTAATGCACATTTAGGTTATGTTTGACAATTAACATGTCAGTTCCAACGCCACCCGGGACTACAATAATTGTTGGACACCCGTTAGATACCAATAGCATTAATGTCGAACCTTTCAAAAGTATTTGAATCAATTCTATATGATAATATTTATAAAATTGTTTCCCCTTTTTTAACATCTAGGCAGCATGAATTTATAACGAAAAAGTACACTGAAAAACTTACTGAATGATACTCAATTTATATCTGATTGATATAACTTGATCGTAGAAAGCAAGTGGATGTTATATATTCCGGCATAAATAAGGCCTCTGACAAAATACCATACGATAAATTATTAAATGATTTAAAGCTGTACAATATAAGTGACAATATAATATCTGTTCTGAGGTCTTATTTATTTGGTAGACAGCAATTTGTTTCTTGCATGGGGCTTCAGTCAAATCAAGTTTCTACTCATGCCGGTGTTCCAAAAGGTTCAATATTAGGTCCCTTGCTATTTCTAATATTTATCAACAACATAACAAAATTAAACTGTGACTACCTCATGTTCGAGAATAATATAAAACTATGCCGTGTAATTTATTCGGAATTGAATTGTGAATTTTTACAGAGTAAATTACAATTATTACATAGTTGATGTACTGGGAATGGACTTGATATCAATATTTCTAAATGTTGTTTCTTGTCTTACTCTCGCATTCATAACGAAATGTTTTCGTATTTTCAAATTATTATTTTTATGACTTAGGTTATCACGAATTCAAATAAAAATAGGCGAAATACAATAATTCACCTCACAAAGCCTTTATTTCCCAAACTATCATCCCTCCTTCAGTACTTGGGTATAACCATAGATCAAAAAAATATATTTCTTGTTTGACATTCTCATTTATCACTTGGTAAAACATTTTGAACTATATATTACTGATAAGGGTTTATATTAAATTAAACTTGGTTTAAGTTGGTTGATAGATAATCAGAAGTAAAATAACTTCTAGGGCAAAATACTGTAGAATTCCAACATACAAAAGTAATGATATTACTAGCGGAACAGCTGTAAAAATATGCAAAACCGCCCATTACTAGACTCCGGCATTCTTTAATCCTTTAACCAATCCTTCTAACCAGGTCCTCTATGACTCTACCTTAGTTATCCCCATCTAAAAACGCCTTAGATAAATTCTCCAGAATCCTTTTAACTTCTACATATCAGCATACTGTCTTCCTAGAAATCTCAATATGAGCCCTTAATAAAAAAAAACATATTCTACCATATTTGACGCCAAATAACTGGATAAAACTAGGAAGAAAGACTTTTAATAAGAACATACTAACAGTTTATTTATAATTTGTTCCTTTAATTTATATATGTATTAATTGTCCAATAAATATGTATATTATTAAGCGAAATAATCCATTAATGTTTTACTCCAATCGCACGACACCAGTTATAAGATAGGCAACAATATTTCATTTACGAAAGTATACAAAATATATAAATAAACGTTTTTTATCACTGGAAAAACGACAAGTATAACTTTGATAAATTCGATATAATTTACAATGTAAATATACTCATTATTATCATCTATTTAGTATAATCAGTAAGTTGCTGTGTATTACTATTATAAAAGTTGTACCTGCTTATCATTTATAAATTTACATACATTTTGATAATCAGTAATAAATATGTATTTATGTTGTAAATAAACACGAATTATTTTTTACTTTTGATTTGAAACGCATAAAATTGTATCTGCCAAAACATAGTTCATTAAGCAAACTTTTGTGTTAAATTATTGTATTTTTATATTCGAAATATTATACAAATTCTAGTTTTTGTGTAAATGTAAATAAAAACAATAGTTTTTACACTTTGTTTATTTATCGCTAAATGTACATTTCGGTCACTACGTGACCATTATCAGTAGCAAACTGCTATTGATAATGGATAAATAAACAAAGTGAAGAAAAGTGCCAACCTATGGTTTTTAACATTTATATTATCATTTTACGTACTCAAACAATCCAAAAGTCTATTGTAATGAAGATTTTCTGTAAATTAAATGTTTAATATTATGAAAATCATGGTAACGACCGTTACTATGTGGTAGTTCATTTACCTTTTTTTTAATATTATTATACACATTAAACACAAATAACGAACACGTATTAAAAATATACAATTGATAACTACTTATAATCGATTTATTTTCATAATGTGCATACATTTACATACTCTTTAATTTATAAATGCTACAGGGATTAAGATAAAGAAAATGTTAAACATTATATATACTTAATAAAGTGTACTAAAATTAAATCATAATATTTTTATGATGTGAAGAAAACCAACCCACATTTATATTTAGAATATTTTCAACACTTGCATGTGCACTCGCACCTGTATTTAACACCATCAGGAGTCTGGATCTTTTTCGCATTTTCGTAAGAACAATTGCATTTGCAATCGCACTTGCTGCAGTTGCCAGATTCGCAAATGCAGGTGCATACGCATTCGCAATCAGCTTCTCCGTCAGGAGTTTGAATCTTGCAGATTTTCGTCATCTTGCAAGTCTTGCCGTCGACTTTTTGGCATTCGGTTTGTGCCTTGCAGGCGTCTTTGGAATCTAAAATTTAAAAAAAATAACAAAAAATATTAATTTTAAATCATAATAGTGTAAAATCAACATCTAATATAAAGTTACTTAATCATGTATGATTGTTAAATTTAAAGCAACGTAATTAATTGTATTACTCAAGTGCACTTAACCTTTAGAATACAATTATTAAGTGAATTGTATACAATAATGATAATTTAATTTTAAAAAACTACTAAAAGTAAAAAAGAAAACCATTTGATTAATGGTTGATACATCTTAACCATAAAGAAAAACACTTTCTTTGTATTTGCTTTGTAATATAGTGTGTTGTCAACAAAAAGTGTTTTTATTTAAAAAAACAATAATAAATAATAAAAAACACATTTATAATTCAATATTTGTAGTAGGTAATTCGCTATTACATAAAGAACATATATGAAAGATATGATTCATCAAAATAATAATTATTAATAATAATAAACAAAAGTTTATATATTTATACAAAAATATATAAATTGTTGACTCACCTTTGCAGCAGCCGGACATTTTGAAGTTTGTCTGTTTTCTATGTGTTGACTGTAACTTTACTGTGTTGTATTTTTCAGAATAAATTAATGCGGAGTGCCACTGAATATATACTAATTTATAGTAACGTGCGCAAATTCAAACGACACGTTGCTGTGTTCCACGCTGCTTCCGTGAGTAATTGTTTGCATAGACTACTGTTGCACACGGCACCAATGCGTACCCATTTCTGAATTGCTCAATTTGTGTAAAAAATTTTAATTTATTTAAATAATTCAATAATAACAAAATGTTTAGTATATACACTTAAAAATATTGTATTTTGGAGTAGACGTAATGAAATAATTAGTAAATTTATAAAATTACGCCTTTGTTTGTTATACGTACATTGTGTTGCCTATAATAAGATCGTATAAACTCAATTTTCCTGAATTTGTATTAAAATATATAAATTAAAATATAGCTACTATTATAAAATTAATTTCTAAATATACAATAAAATTGTTTTTACTCATATAAATTTGTATTAAGTTAATTTACTATGTTTCATATTTTTCTATTGATGTTTCTATTGTTATAATATAAACAAACTATTCTTGTACAAAATAATTAAAATTAAAAAATATATATATATGTATAGATTACAAATATAAACACTTAGAATTTGACTTTTTAAAATTCTAATTTAAATGTTTTGATTGCTTACACGATTTGGCTGAGGAGCAACTCTAAAAATATTTTTTACCACAACCATAACTTGAGAAAAACATTTGAATAGTTAAAAAAATATATATCTAAATATTTATTTATTTACTTATTTAATATGAATAATTATTCTGCAGGAATCATCATCACTTTGATTTTGTGTTCTTAGAATAATTAGGATAACATAATTCTATATTACTTTTTTTTAAATAAATAATTAATTATACAAGAAGTTATATAAAAAACGTATAAAATTTGACAAAATGGTGATGTTTATTAAAAAAATAAACGAATAAAATTAATTAAAGTAAGTGCATCATAAAATGAACATAAAACATATTTTAGAATAACAAAAATCGTGTTCCATTTAAAAGGAATAAAAAAAATCAGGTATTTAAATTATCCTCTAATAAGTAAAAAATTCTAAAATATTATCTTTCTACACCATTCATTTACCTAAACGACTTTATTTTTAGGTAATTTCAAATTAAAACACTTGTTTAGTTTCATATTGTAATATTCTGTTTCCTGACACGTGTTTCGGTCAATGAGGACCATTCTCAAAGGAATTACAAACATAACTGTAACTTTAATTTGAATTAATTTTATATAATAATACATTTTATTTTCGCTATAAGAAGTGCAGAAAGTATTGTGATTATGATTATTTTACGGATTTCAAAGGAAGTTAAGGCCTATTTGTTTATTTTTTTATTTTTTTGGGTGCGCTTATTGTAATTCGGTCATTTAAAAAAATAGCCCGAGTTTTGGGCTTTTATTCTGTGTCGGAAGAACTGAAAAACTTTCAGGAAAACTTTCTGTACCGGAAGTAGGTTGTTACTCGAGGCAATATTTTTGTATATTATTATAAAATATCGTGGGACACAGAATTTTCGAGAAAAGTGCGGCGAATTGATGGCATGTATGCTATGGTATGTAGTTTATTAGAGCATGTACATCAATTTTTAATTGTCATCAAATCAATTTTTGGCGACTAAACAATTTATTATGTGAAAATTATTAGCTACAGAAATTCTAATGATCAAATTAGATTTCTAAATAAGCTCAAATTAATTATTTAATTAATAACTTTTCAAGTAAATTACCAAGATAAATTGTTGATGATTTTCTCAATACTCAATCAAATTATTTCATTCACCTTTTCAATAGTATTAGAAAATCTAACATTCAGAACAAAAGACTCTTACGAGTAGTCTTCTCACAGTTACTGTTAATTAGTGGTTTATTAACAAGTCTAACACTGATATCACCGAATTTTTAGCACTCCCAGTCACGAACAAAGAATATGTTTACTTACAAACTGTTACCGGAATGTGAAAATGTAATCCAAGCCATTCCACAGAGTACAAGAAACTCATGAACAAATTACAAATTTAAAAACGAATCACATTAACTTTATAAATAATATAAATTTGAATTTCATGATATACAGACAGCCACAAATCAATTCCTAAAAGAAAACCCTAACCTCCTAATCACCAAATCAGACAAAGGCAATGTAACAGTGGCAATGAATAAATCATATTACATTAAAAAATTTCTAGAACTCCTAAATAACAAAGAGAATGGTTGCGACCGTTACTACGTGGTAATCCATACTTACACTGAATTGAAAAATTCACTATGTTTTAACCACAAATAATTATTGTAAAAATATTATATAACGTGTAGGCACAATTATATAAATCTAAACAACACAGCACGACTCGAGTTTCGACGTTTTATCGTCATTATCAAGTAATGATAAAACGATAAAACGTCGAAACTCGAGTCGTGCTGTGTTGTTTAGATTTATATAATTGTGCCTACACGTTATATAATATTTTTACAATAATTATTTGTGGTTAAAACATAGTGAATTTTTCAATTCAGTGTAAGTCCTAAATAACAGTGAAACATATGATAAATTTAATAAAGATCCCACTACACGCATAGAAAAGCTGCATAATAAAATAGTTAAAAAAATACAAACTCTCTAAAACATTACAACTTAGTTCCCCCGAAATTCTATGGACTCCCTAGAATTCATTAAGACAAAATTACTCTCAGACCCATTATTTAAACCATTAACTATCCTACTGTAAAACAATATAGTTGATGCTTGAAGCCTATACTTTGTGATACATTTTGAAAATTAGGACGATAAATAAAATTCACTTTGTTGTTATCACACACAGTCAATTTAATTTTAGTTTGAAAATGACCATGTAATGGTTGAAAACGGTCACTAATAATAAAAACCGTGTGTGATAACAACAAAGTGAATTTTATTTATCGTCCTAACTACTGTAAAACTATCAATGTTCATTAAAAACATTTTAGAAACATATTTTATCTTATATAACAAATTCAGAATGGAGCACTCTTTTGAATTTGTAGAAACAATAAAAAACACGGTTCTCCCCCTCGATTATGTGATAATATCAGTAGATGTAACATCTTTAGGTTAGGTTAGGTTGGTGTGGCAGCACCACGAAGAGGTGCACACTTAGGCCTAGATAGGCCCGTTGTGATACCAAATTTCCCTTTCCTGAGTTCTTATGGGAACCATTTGGAGCCATTTATGAATCTGGCTATGCTTCTGGCATCGGTTGTCTCGATGTCGGAGAGCTCATTCATAAAGGAACGGCCTAGGGAGGAATCTCTTATTCCGGCCAGCGCGGGACATTGACAGAGGTAGTGGAGTACGTTTTCCTCCTCCTCTTCGTTGAGGCACCCTCTACAAAAGTCGTTGTGGGCTATTCCTAACCTTTCTGCGTGTTTGCCAATGGGACAGTGTCCCGTGATGACTCCCACTGTTAGCGCAATGTCATGTCTCTTTAATGAGATGATGCCATCGCTTCTTTTGCTGTTACAGCGTGGCCAAATCTGCCTTGCTGTGCTACAGCTGCTCTCATTCATCCACCTTTTGTTTGTTAGGTTTAGGATGATATTGCTTAGGATTTCCTTGCTAGTCGCTAAGGGAATTCCTGGGTGATGGTTTATTGAGGACGAGTGAAGCTTCGTTCCATTCTTAGCCAGCTCATCCGCTGTGTCATTGCCCGGGTTGTTGCTGTGGCTAGGCACCCAGATGAGTTGAGCGTTTGTCTGTGTTGCCAGTTCATTTAGTGATTTCCGGCAATCAGATACCACTTTTGAGGTGCTACTCACACCTGTTAGAGCCCTGATTGCCGCTTGGCTATCAGTGTAAATGTGGACCCGGTTTGCGTTTGTCCTATTGGTCCTTAGCCATTCTACTGCAGTATTTATGGCGATTACTTCTGCCTGTAGTACACTACAGTAGTCTGGTAGTCTGAAGGATAGTCGGATCTTCAGGTCTTCGGAGAAGACTGCTCCCCCAACTTTTGTGTCCTGCTTAGAACCGTCCGTGAAGACGTGTAGTGTCCCTGCTTCATTTTCTTTGTCCACCGCCCAGTCCTCCTTGGTAGGGATCTGGGAGGAGAACTTGTTATGAAATGCAGGGATCGGTAGACAGCGGTCAATATTCTTAGGGACACCGGGGAATTCTTTGAGAATTCTTGTGTGTCCCCGCGTATTAGTTGTGAGTCGGCAGATTGAGTTCAGTCTTAATGCTGTTGTTAGCGCAATCTGCTTGCCGAGGAGATCCACAGGGGTCAGATTGAGGATTGTTTCCAGTGCTTTCGTGGGACATGTCCTAATAGCTCCTGTAATCATCAGGGTTGCCAACCTTTGGACCTTCCCAAATGCTTGCTGGTGAACCTTTTTGTCCAAAGCAGTCCACCATATGAATACGCCGTAGTAGAGTATTGGCCTTACTACTGCCTTGTAGAGCCAGTAGGTGATGTTGGGTTTCATGCCCCATTTTTTGCCTACCGTCTTTTTGCAAGAGTACAGCGCCACGGTGGCTTTCCGTACTCTTTCCTGGATATTAGGTTTCCAACTGAGCTTTCGGTCCAGTATGATACCTAAATACTTAGCCTGTTCTTTTATCTCCAATTCTACTCCCATTAAGATGGGGGGTGAGAATTTGGGGATTTTGTGTTTCCTAGTAAAAAGAACTAGCTCAGTTTTTTGTGGGTTTACGCCTAGGCCGCATCGTTCACACCACTGAGTTAGTATTAGTAATGCCCGTTGTGTGAGCTGGGACATTACATTGAGATGTTTCCCTGAGATGGCTAGGGCCACATCATCTGCGTAGGCTACTACCCTACATCCGGAGTTGCGTAGATCTAAGAGAAGGTCGTTTAACGCAAGGTTCCAGAGTAGGGGAGAAAGGACCCCGCCCTGTGGCGTGCCCCTGTTCGCTTGCCTACTTATACGGGAGTTCCCTAGTTTGGAACGGATGTTTCTTCCTCGGAGCAACTTGCCTATGAGGTCGACAACTGTTGCCTCAATTCCAGTTGCGTTTAAGGCGGACTCAATGGCTTCAGGGTACACATTGTTGAACGCTCCCTCGATGTAGAGGAAGGTCACCAGCGTGTACTCCTTGTGGCCCATTGTTCCTTCTATTTGACTAACCAGGGAGTGCAGAGCTGTTTCCACGGACTTCCCTTTGGTGTACGCATGTTGCGAGGTTGACAACAACTGGGGGTTTATGCTCCCTTTTATGTAGATGTCAAGTAACCTCTCTAGTATTTTGAGTAAAAATGAGGAGTCCTTTGGTCTTGTATGGGATATCTTCCCGCTTTTGGGAATGAAAGTTAGTTCCACCTCTTTCCACATCCTCGGGATGTACGAGAAGTTAAGGCACCCCACGAACATGGTTTCCAGCCATGGTATAACTATGTCCTGGGCTTCTTGCAATTCAACTGGACTGATGCCGTCTGGCCCAGCTGATTTATATGGTTTGAAGCTTTTAATGCTCCATATAAGCTTCTCTCTGCTCACGATCTTGTGAACGGGGCATTGAGAATGAGAAGTTTCTGTGGACATGGATTCATTGCTTATTCCTCTGGGGAAGTGAGTGTCCATCAGAAGTTCGAGCGTTTCTTTGCATGAGCTAGTCCAGGTGCCGTCTTCTTTCATGACGAAACCTGGGACTACAGGATCTTTAGAAAGAATTTTGCGCAGTCGACATGCTTCTGAAGTGTCTTCGATTTGGTTACAGAATGACTTCCATGCCGTCCGCTTGGTCTTTCTTACTTCACTTTTGAAGCTTCTGAGACTGTCTTTATAAGTTGACCATTCATTGGTGTACTTAGCTTTGTTGAACAGTCTACGGCACTCCTTCCTTAGGGAGTTTAGTTTAGGGGTCCACCAAGTAGGTTTGCTTTTGCCTTTTCTTGGCGTACTGGGACACGCAGTGTCTATTGATTTGTTGCATGCATTGGAGAAGACCTCCACCATCCGATCCAGCTCCTCCATTGTGGTGGGTATGGGTGGCTCAGATGGTAGAGTACTCGATAGGGCAGTTCTATACTTTTCCCAGTCGGTTCTCCTTTTGTCTACAAATCTGGGGCAGTCTTGCATTTGAATATCAAGGTTGAATTCGATATATCTGTGGTCAGAAAATGAGTGTTCAGAGGACACTTTCCAGTTCCTGATAATGTTGAACGATTGTTCGGTGACTAGAGTAATGTCCAGAACTTCTCGTCTATTAGCAGTTATAAAGGTAGGGGTATTCCCTTCATTACATATGGCGAGGTTGGAAGTAAGTAAGAATTCTAAAAGTGACTCACCTCTTGTGTTGGAATCCGAGCTTCCCCAGATGCTATGGTGGGCGTTCGCATCGGCTCCAATTAGGACGCTGGCTCCTTCCCGGTTAGCTGCGTCAAGGAGCCCACTCAGACCCTCGGGGGGGATTTCTTTATCGTGGGCGAAATAGGAGGAGACCAGCCATAGCGTGTAGGACTGGTACTCCATTGATACAGCAACAGTGTCGCTGTTGCTGAAATTTGGCAAGATAAAAGCATTATATCTTTTATTTATAAGAATGCAGGAGCGTGGCTTACCCGAGTCCTGCATGTGGAATAGTCTATATTCATTGGAGCCTAGTCCACAGATCCTGTTCCCCACTATCCAGGGTTCTTGGATAAGGGCGATGCCCTCCCCTCTGTGTGCTAGGCGAAGGAGCAGAGCAGCAGAAGCTGCCTTGGAGTGGTGGAGGTTAATTTGCACTACCCCCGCCATCTTGGGCCGGATGCTTACATGACACCTCGACGACCGTCTTATCGTTTTCGTCTTCGATGTCAGAGGAGAGTGACGGATTCATGTCCGGTTCGCTCTCCTCATCCAAGCCCAAGGGGCGGAATAGCCTACCTAGGTCCGATGGGGTGTCGCTGTCCGACACATAGGAATGATGGGTTTCCATCGCTTCTTGAGATGTCTCCCCCTTCTTGGAGGAAGTCAGTTGGTCTTTTTTATAGATGCTTAGGGTGATAGAGCCGAAGCCATAACTTATCACCCCTTTGCAATCCTTAAGCAAGGTTAGGGATTCCTCGTTCAGTACGACAATCGCCTGCCTCGTGTTACCCCTTGCCTCGCTTGTTTTGGCCACTCTCCAATCTTTGGTGGGTAGCGTGGGGTTGCTCACCTGAATGATCTTCAGGATCGTACTAGGGTCCGAGGGTTCTGCTGGGATCCAGGCTCTAGATCTCGGTCTGTTCGGGATCTGGTCCCTTGTTACAGCCTCGATTCTAGCCCCAGGCCAGACTTCACCCAATTCCCCAATGGCAAGCTTGTACAGTTCTGCCGATCTTTGGTCGGCACAGGCTATAAGCTTTACATGACCCTGGTGCCAACCTGCGTCTCTGCACTTGGGAGCGGGTCCTGGATTCTTCTCGAGAATGTCCAGGTATGCTTTTAGGAGGCCCACCTCTACCAACTTCCAGTTGGCTGCCGAGATGGACCCTTCTTTGTGGCTCCTGTCAATTACTGCCCATACGAGGTGTTCCTTAAGGATCTCGCTGTAGGAGCGGTTAGGAGGCCGTTTGGTGGTTTTAGGAGAGGGACCAATCCTCGCTTTCTTCGTAGACACGGGAGGGTTCTCGTCCAGAGAGCGCTGTCTTTTCGACGAGCCTGTCTGGCTGACTTTTGCCTCGTGCAACTTGATGACATTTCGAGCCCATTCCAGGGAAGCCTTGTCCTTATCGGATAGCTGTTGTTCTGGAATGGCCTCAAACTTGCCACGGATTCTGTAAGCCGCTTTCCTGTCCTTGTAGGCCTTCATTGAAGGTCGGACCTCCACGGGCTTGCCCGAAGGGGAGCCTGGACATTGTTCGGCTTTGCTAGAGGTGCTAAGCCCAGGTTTGGTGGCCGATGGCTTAGCACCAGTTTGTTTGGAGTCCTTTTGGGACGGTTGTCTCCCTTTGGGGGTTGACTTGGAGGGCTTTCGCCCGGATAATGAATATTTGCCCACACCAGATCCGACTGGGCTGCCCGCTTCCGCGGGGTGGGATTGCGTGCTTTCGCACGTACCCACCTGGTGACTTGGTTCCCGTTTTGAAATATTCATTGTAGGGGGTTGCTGGTTTTGGTCCGCCCCTCCCATTGCTGGGAGGCTAGCCCCTATCCGCCACCTGGGGAGGCGCCCGATGGAAGACCAGCAACTCCACACGGGATGTAACATCTTTACGAACATTACTTTAGAATTAGTTCTAGTCTGGATATTATATCTCCAAAATTGTCGTACGTTTTGTTATATACTTGTGTATATTCATATGTATTTTTTTTTTGAAGAAAGCTAAAGACTAATAAATATAAACATAAACATAATAGAAACTAACACTCCTATCCCGAAATATCTTTTTCTCCCCGTAATAACTTTTTTTTTAATCTTGTGTTTTTCAAAATCAATTTTATTTACAAAAAACTGGAACCCCTATGAGATCAGTTCTCTCCTAGATTTTCAGAATTAGTAATAAATTCTCTTATCCACTACATCGTCACAAAAGTTAATTTCAACTTTCCTTTTTTTATACCAATATGATGATGATATTATAACAACAATTCCTTCCTCACAATTAGATAATATCTTACATACATTTTCGACTCTTTTCATGATTTTTTAAAGTTCACTATAGAAAGAGTCCAATAACAGCGTTCCCCTTTTAGATTGTAAAGTAATAAGAACTGAAAACCAAGAAATTTTTCTTGACTGGTGCAGGAAGTAAATTAAGTCGGATCGTTATATTCAATACCACGCTTACCATCCAGAAAAAACAAAAAAACATCATCCTTGTTTTAAAAAACAGAATTCTCCTGCTATCACACCCTCAGTTTCATCACAAAAATCTTAAATTATTGTATAATATTCTTCTTGAAAATATATACCCTTCCAACCTACTTAAAAAAACTTCTCTTTTCAACCTCAAATAATTATTCTTCCGTCGTCGCTGCTACCGAAACAACTAGATTGATATTATATAGAAATATTCAATTCATTAAAGATCTCACCCCTAAAAACATCTCCCTTCAAGTGACATGGCATTAAATTTTCTACATACAACCTTAAATTGATCAACAATTCTCTTACTAAATTCAAAGATCTAAAACCTGCAAGTGGTGTTGTCTATTTACTCAACTGCAATAACT
Source organism: Ontholestes murinus (assembly GCA_963969525.1). Taxonomy (NCBI): domain Eukaryota; kingdom Metazoa; phylum Arthropoda; class Insecta; order Coleoptera; family Staphylinidae; genus Ontholestes; species Ontholestes murinus. The sequence goes on from OZ018394.1 coordinate 24,853,404, forward strand.
GCGATGCAGAATATATAGACCAGTCGGCAGAAAAGCTCGAAGTTTCAAAGGGCGATATAAAATGCAAACCTGAAACATGTACCTTAAGCAGACAAGCAAGTAATACAGGCCATCATTTTAATTTCAATAACCCTACTATTCTGGAATATGACAATAACCATTTCCAAAGATGTTTTCTTGAAATGTTCCACATAAATAATAGACACCACACAGTAAATTCAAAACAGGATATAAACAAGCATAGTTTCATTTATACATATTTATTAAACCAATCCCTCACAAGTCCAGTTAAGAAATGATCAATTTTAATTTTATTTGTGTTTAATCCTCCGCCAAAATTAAAATGTTAATCCACTTTTCATTATTATTTTTTTAAATATTTTTATTTTATTTAAGCATTCCGTGAGCTTTTGAAATTTTTGACGACTCGTAGTATTTTCAAAATTAATATTTTATAACACACAATTTTCAGATGAACACTATTAAAATTACTTCTTTATATTGTATAATCAGGGTAGCCTATTTTTCGTAGGTATGTGTTTAGTATTACGTTAATTATCTCGGACATTGTTTATAACCGTTTTTCATTGTATTTTGTAGCTCTAATGGTGCTAACAAACAATTCGTGAAATATAAGCTAATCAGGAAACTTTACTTTACTTTTGTATCGTTCAATATCTGCCGAGGTATTAGGCAGAGAAGTTGTTGTTTCAAAATTAATTTGTTTTGTAGTCTTAGTAATACTCATTGTTGTAGATTAACGAAATGTTTTTGTATTTTTAAATTATTATTTAATTTTCTACAACGAACTAAAGGATTTTAATACATTTTATTATATACTATCCTTTAATTGAGTGCAAAATTTTATCTGTCTCTTTATGCTCTCGAATTATGTAGTAGCCAGTGATGATTGTTTTTGTTTTTTAGTCGCCTGTTCGAATTGATCACGTGCCATTTTTGCACACGGTACTTAGCTCAGGAGAGCCATGTGGATTGTGTAATTTGGGTTGCATATGACGCAACATTGAACAATACGTGACTCTTACTTCGTACGCAGATCTTAATGATTTCATCGTGCCGATAAAAATTACTATTTAAAATGTAAAATGCCTATTCAAATTATAAATTAAATGTTGTAATAATAATAAAATCGGTTCTTTTTAAAAACCCGTTTACCAAACCCAAAAATTGAACTGGTTCAGTGGTGGTATGATTTCCCGAGGAAAACGTATTAACCCTAAGCAATTTTCCCTGTGTTTCAACAATTAATCGTGAGTTGCAACAATTCCACATCGGACAGCACCGATCACTCTTCTAAAAGTCGAAGATACAGCTCTGAGGACGGCGAAACGGAATTTATAAGAAATGATAATGATAGAAATGATAATTGCAATTTTTATAATAAATGTCTGGTTGACGCAGACTGTACTAAGCGGATATTAGTGCCTACACGAAGTCAGCAGATTGTTATAGTTCATATAAATAATCTTGCAAACAGCGAGGCCGTTCTTTCTAGAATAAAATTTGATGATATATAAATGCCAGAGTACATTACTATTGTTAAAAATAATAAAGAATTATGCTGTATAATTTATAATACCGACTTTGGTAAAGGCGCTGTGATTGAACATTTTTTAATGCGAATAAAATACAGTTTGATCTGTCAAAATAAGAACCGATCACATGAATTCAGAAGAGAAACAAGTAATTAATAAACTAATTAATTGGGTTGTTTGAGTACGTGAAATGTTGATATGAGTAAACGACACAAGTTGGGCACTTTTTTCATTGAAACAAACTGCCAAACTTGTGTCGTTCACTCAATAAACTAATTTCCTAAAATAAGTTAACTTTGACAAATAAAACCAAACAATGCATAATTCCGGTCCTAAAATTCATAAATCGGAAGTAGATTGCCAAATCAACGAAATGTTAAGTCAAAATATAATTAGAAGTCACAGTACCCCGTGTCCTCTCCAATATGGATACTCCCAAAAAAACTTGACGCATAGGGCCAGCAAAAATGGCGCGTCGTCTTAGATTATTGTAAACTTAATGACAAAACGAAATAAATGATCTTATAGACAAATTAGGCAAATGCCAATACTTCACAACGTCGGGAGAGTATTAAATAGAAGTCGACGAACACGATATTCCCAAAACTGTTTTTAATACGGACACTATTAATTCTTAAGAACGCCTTTCGGGGCGCTACTTTTCAATGCGTAATGTATAATATTTTGAGAGGAATTCAAAATAAGTATTGTCTCGTCTAGATGGACGGTATTATTATATTCTTCACTAGCCATGTTATCAGACTAAAAGAAGGATTCAATCGATTGAGGAAAGCGAATCTCAAAATTTGTTTTTTGAAGTGAATTATAAATTGAACAGGACGAACTGTATCAACTCGTTTTTCCGAACAATATCGTGCTTTTCGTCTTTATCAGACTCTAGCTCTTTTTCAAATCATTGTTTAAAATACAGACACCAATTTCCGGATAGAAATAATCTAAAAATCTTGCATAATTACAACAAGGGCGTTAAGCTTAATCTCCTGGAGTCATTGGAAATTTTCAAACAGAACCGTAATTTGTCAGTAAATTTTCTTAATGAGCAGACTGAACTTCACCACTTTTTCTGCTACTGTCCTCCCGAGATAATCCGCAAACATCTAGCGGCAGGTATATTCCCTCACCCCAAAATAGTTAGTATAAAATTAAAATTTCATCAATTTATAATTCGTGCTTTGTTGTTTAGATTTATATAATTGTGCCTACACGTTATATAATATTTTTACAATAATTATTTGTGGTTAAAACATTCTTCAATTCAGTGTAAGTATGGATTACCACAGAGTAATCTTTAAAATTTAATAATACACATGTAGCAAACAAACCATTCGAAACAATTCACATTGATTGCATCACTATTGAAAACACTAAATTTCTCACAATTATAGATTTGTTTTCTAAGTAAACCCAATTATATAAATTAACTTGTAATGAGAAAACACGATCGTTTTGAGTTTAGCTTTAATTTGTAGATACTGCTACAATTGTTTCACAGTGGCTTCGTCAGGCAGATGGATAATGATTTTCAATCTATTGAAAATCATTATCTTTATTTTAAATTTTTCAAACATGGTTACAATACAAATAAAATAACGATATATTCACAATATTGAATGAAAAAAACATACATATAATTTGATCTTCCACTCAAACCCATATCCTCTCCTCCAGTGTTCATATATCACCAGCTTCAGATATATATTTAGCATTTACATGCTTATTTTCCCGAAAAATAAATGTTGTCATTTTGAAATTGACATTGTACTTTGATAAATTTGTGTAGTAAATTATTTGTTTTGGATGATGTTTTAATGTTTAAATATTTTAATTCTCCAATAGGAATTAGCTTATATTATTGGGCAATAATTTTTATTTTGGTTTAAGTTACTGTTAGGAAAGATTAATGCATTGATTTATCGTTTTTGTTTTTATTCAATAAATTCTTTACTAACTCAAATGGGAATCCGTTATTACTAGCGATTGTTAATACTCTATTTATATCTTTGTTGAAATGGAATTATAGGCTGCAAGTTTTTGGGGCATGGGATGGAAGAATTTAAAATGGATAATTGTATAAGTGTGGGTTGGTTTGTGGTATATACCAAATTCAAGTTTATCATTTTTCCGATATAGGTTTAAGTCTAAAACGTTGATAGATTCATTTTCTTAGAGTTCTATTGTAAATTTTATGTTGGTATGATTTGAGTTTAGATAGGATAAGAAAACATCAAATTGTCTAGCTGTACCTTGAAAACTACAAGGATATTATCCGCATAACTCACTCAAAAAAGACATTTATTAATAAGGGGTGTGTTTGCTAATGATGGATTCTAAATGATTGAAATATTTCGGCTAGTAAAGGGTTTAGGGGGTTTCCCATCGATAAGCCGTTAGGATTGAAGAATGAATTATCGAATTGAAAATAATTTTGGTTCAGGCGTACCTCTAATAGGTATAAAATTTCAGCTGTGATTTCCCTTTGATATTAACAGCTCAAGGAAAATGGGTATTACCTCCTGTGGTGCTACACTTGTAAATAAGCTGGTGGCATCAAAGGATGCAAATAAACTGTTACGAGGAATTTGAATTTGTTAAATTTTCGGAAGAATTTTTAACGGAAAATTTTGGTTTGAATTTAATTAAATGAATTAAATGTTTTGAAATGTTTCTAGAAGCTGTATTTGTAAATGATACCACAGGTCATATTATTGTTCGGGTTAATGTAATTTAATGAGGCCGTATAGTTTTGGAGATTCGGGGTTCATTGGGATGAGTGGTCTTTTTTGGCTTTCAGTAAAGATAGCTTGGCAATTTTCTAGGGCTGTTTTTAGTTCTTAAATACATTTTTTAGTGAGGTCAGAATTAAGTTTTTCAAATTTGTTATCAGAGACAAAATTTAGGACTTTGGTTTTATAATCAGCTTCTGGTATGCAATAATGGTATTGCCTTTATCTGCTTTAGTGAAAATAATCTGATTTTGGGTGGATTTGTTTTTTTATAGATTTTGCAGTATCCAATTCCGTTGACCGGAAGGGATACAGTTTTTTTACTGTTTAAAATTACACGTTTGTTATCGGTGCTACTTAATGCAATTTCAGTTTCACGGCAAACATATCTAAATATGAATGCTGAATTAGCGGTTTAATATTATTTTTAAATCCTTTGTTAAGTAAATTGGTTTCTGCTGTTGTAAATACAATATTTGTTAGATTAATGGATCTATCAAAGAATTTTATACTATCCTTAGGGGGTGGTATAGGTGTGGATTGTATTTTTGGTGACAAGTTTTCTTAATTTTGAACTTTGTATGACATATTTTTGTGGTAAATTGGTCTAATTTTATCTTGAATTTTGTCAAAAAGTAAATCAAATTCTAAATTGCGGAGACTACTAATTATTTCAGAATGCGTTACCTTTAAGTATATGAAGATGGTGTTCCTCACAGCCAGGAGTTTCTTGAAATCTTCGGCCAACCATGTTTTCTTTGCAACTTTAATCGCCTTCTTTTCTGCTCTGCTGTTGCTACTTGACTTGCAGATGTAATTGGGAAATACTCCGTAGTATTTGCACTCGTAAAGGAACGAAAGATAGTTTTTTTGGTAAAAACTGGAACTGAAAAGTTTTTGAGGAACGTTCACAAACCGGAAGTGGACGTTTACTCCAGGCCTTTTTTTGTTATTTGTCGATATTTTCTAAATATGAAAAATATTACAAAACCATTCAAACAAAAGTTGAAGAGAATGAGAAACTGAACAAGTTTTATTAAAACAGTTTTTTCATAAAGCTTTTAAAAAATTTAAAAATTAAAAATTTTGATATGCTTTACCTACTGCTAATAAAATATAAAATTAATATAAAAAGTAATTGTAATGCGTAAACCTCATAGTTTTCGAGAAAAATATAGAGAAAGTACTACGATGGCCACATCACATGACGTTAAAGTGTTTACCTTTAATATTTTTATATGAATTTTGATGAAATATGCAAGATATATTCCTGAATTATGCGGCTTTGAAATATTGAAGAAGCCAAAAATTAATTATCACTAGTTTTTTTAATTTATTTTTGTTTGTTTTCTTTCATAGAAATCACTTTGATGTATTTTCCGTTCAAATTTTTGAAAACCTTAAAATAAATTTTGATGAAATTTGCAGGATATATTCTTGAAATTTGTGGCATTGAGATGTAAAACAAATCAGCAACTAATGATCACTAGTTTTTCAAGAATTTCTACTAAAATTTGTTGTTTTTTATATAAAAATTACTCTGTAGGGTTTTTCTTTGAATGTTTTAAAACCACTCGATGATTTTAGATGGAATTAGCAGGATATATTCCTGAAATGCACGGCTTTGAGTTTTTTAATTATTTTTCATAGTTATGATGGAATTTGCAGGATATAATCTTGTAATGTGTCCTTCTGAAATATACAACAAATTAACAATTTAATATTAGTTCTTCAAGAATTATCACAAGTAATACCATAAGTGATGGCAATTTACTCGAATAAATTTTGTTTTTGCATGAAAGTTTGTTGCTTAGCGATTTTAATGAGAGCAACTGTCACGAAAAAATCACGAGCCGCCAGGCGAGTGATTTTTTCTATCAGTTGCTCGAATAAAAATCGCGAGTAAGCAACAAACTTGAATGCGCTAAAAACAAAATTTATTTCGATTTAATTGTCATCACGAATGGTATTTGGAAAGACTATTCCATGACTTGAAACGAATATCGGTGAATGGTTCAATGTTTATATTAAAATTTTTATGATATATCTCCTGCAGTATTTTGGTCGAAAAATTCGACATTGATTAAATAACACCTCCCTTATAATCATTTGCATTTACCTTCTTTATATTATACGCCCAGTCATCATAATCGCGGCAAGAGTTTCCATTAAAGTTTTGCTAACAACTGGTAGTTTTTATCGGCGCAGATTTCTTCAAATCGTTTCCAAACACACGATCTCGTTTAAGTTTGATTTTTTGGTGCAGAACTTGTCACCGTCGCATTTAATATGGATGATGAAGTGTTACCAAACCTTTTGATTTTATAACCTACTTGCAACTGACATACGTAGAAACGGCGTTTTTCGCTTTTTTATCAAGGCTAATTCAATTCATTTGTCGGGAAATAGCTAACTTCAGGTTATTCAGGTGAATAAACAGCAACTTGGTGTTTCTTCACTTATAAATTGACGTGATTGGCTAAAAAATATCACGTGCCTCATTTTCATTGGCTACATGCAATAGGAGTGGAATAGTCACTAAAATTTTTTGATATGTTTTATAGCAATAATTTTAAAGTATTTTTCTATTTTTTTTTTGAAAACCACGAGAATAATTTTGTTGGAGTTTGCAGGATATATTCCTGAAGTTTCTTTGTAATATTGAAGTAACCAAAAATAAATAATCACTAGTTTACAAGAATTTTCACTAAAAAATGTTTGCTTTTTGAAATCCACTCGATGAATTTCGATTCAATTTGCACGATATATTCCTCAAATGTGTGGCTTTGACATATTAAAGAAGCCATAAATTAATCACTACTAGTTTTTTTTTAATTTCTACATATTTTTGTTGTTTTTTTTTAAATAACCACTCGAAGTGTTTTTCTTTCACTAAATTTTAAATGCAGTTGCAGGATATATTTTTGAGATTAAGGATTTTTAAATATTAACGAAACCTAAAATTAATTATAATTAAAATAAATAAATTCAGTGTTTTCCTTTAAATTTCTTGAAAATTAGCCTATGAATTTTGATGGAATTTGTATTCTTGAAATATATGTCTTTGAAATATCGAAGAAAGTAAAGACTAATCATTACTAGTTTTTCAAGAAATTCTACTCAAATTAATTTTTATTTATATTAAAATCACCTTGAAGTGTTTTACATTATGTTCGAGTATATGGCGTTAAAATATTGTAGAAACTAAAAATTAGTTATCAATACTTCTTCAAGAATTTTCATTAAACTTTATTGTTTTTTTTTACATTACGTTGAGTTATTTTTCCTCGAAATTTTGAAATCAACTTGCTTTTTTTTATGGAATTTGCAAGGCATATTTCCAAAATGTGTGAAGAAACCTAGAACTAGTTTTCAAGAATTTCCTCTAAAATTTATTGTATTTTTATTTATAAAAATCACAATGAATAGTTGTTCCTAGAATATTTTAAAAACCACCAGATAAGTTTGGATAGAATTAGCAACATATATTCCTGAAATGCGTGGCTTTGAAATATTGAAGAAACCAAAATTTTTCACTAGTTTTTTTTAAGAATTCTCACTAAAATTGTTTTTTCTTTAATTTTGCAGTGTTTTTTTAACTTTTTGAAATTCATTTTATGAATTTTGATGTAAGTTGCAGGAAATATTGAAGAAACTAAAAATTAATGATTAGTAGTTTTTCAAGAATTTCTATTACAATTTGTTGTTTATTTTATAAATATCACTTTGAAATATTTTTCTTTGAAGTTTTTGAAAAGCATCCACAGAATTTTGATGGCACTTGCTAGATGAAAAATCCAAAAAATAATGACCAATTGTTTTCACAAAAATTTGTATTAAATTTTTTTGTTGATGTTGAAGGCTTCTACTTCGTTATACATGTTGAATAGAAATGAAACACACTAATAACTTTGTTTGTATAACACGAAACAAGAAGTTGTTTGAAAATGGTACGTGCAGTTACCGAAACTTAAGTCACAGAAATAAATTTCGTGTTATACAAACAAAGTTATTAGTGTGTTTCATTTTTAAATTTTATTCAATGAATAGTGATGAAATTGTCAGGATATATTCCTGAAATATGTGACTTAAAGGTACAAAAAAATCAACAATTAAGTATCACTAGTTTTTCAAGAATTTCTACTAAGTTGTTGTTTTTTAAATAAAAATTACCCTCTAGGTTTTCTTTTAATTTTTTCAAAACCTGTCGATGAATTTAGATGATATGTACAGTATATATTCCTGAAGTATATGGCTTTAAAGCAACGAAAAATGTATGGTTCTTAGTAAATAAATAGTCAATAAAATCTGTTGTTTTTTTCATAAAAATCAATTTAAAGTGATTCTGAATATTCTGAATATCATGCCATGAATTTTGATTGAATTTTCAGGATATATTTCTGAAATGGCGTTGAAATATTTAGGAAAGAAAAAAAGAAATACTACCAGTTTTTTCCAGAATTTATACTGAAATACGTTGTTTATTTTCTTATAAAAATCACTTTTCATTTGAATTTTTTGAAAACCACCCTATGAGTTTTGATGGATTTTGCAGAATTTATTTCTGAAACCAAAAATTAATCATCACTAGTTTTTCAAGAATTTCCACTTAAACTTGTTGGTATTTTTGATAAACATCACATTGAAGGGTTATTTAATTATTTAAAAATCATCTGACACATTTTGTTCAAATAAATATACAATAATGTATGTTTTCTTAAAGTATAGCGAGCTAAATTTATGATACCAAACTTAGTTTAGAAGCATATCTTTCCACTATTCTGAATTTTAATATTAATAAACCAATTTCCAAATACTAAATTTTGGAATGATAGAACGGCTATTAGAAGGAAAGGATAAGTCTAAAGCCAAAGCCTAAAAAAATCTAAAAATATATTAAAAATATTCAAATTTGAATTAGCAACAAAGGTAATGCTAGAAGGTAAACCACCACCATTTTTTAAATTAATGAGATGTACTATACACTAAAATCGAAATTTACTATCGAAAGTAAAATTATTTTCATTGGTGCCTTTTTTTATGTCTGCAATAGTGATGTAAAAAATCCTCAACGCTGCTGATTATCTTGAGGCTTTTTATGATGCAGAGATAAAAACACTCAGACAGGCGTTTTGTTTTTACTTTTGATGTTTTCGTTAAATTTTGAAGATCTGGAACTGTATTTTTGCAATCGAGTTAATTAATGTTTGTATATTAGTTGTTTAGTAAATTCACATTTTAACAACACATAAATATTTAATATTATTTGTTTTGGCATACTTTTGCAATTAGTAATTTGATGCGATAAACATTTTATAAATTATCAATTTCTAAGAATCACCTTGATGACATCACCACAACGACGTAATATTTATTTATATTCCATTGAATGCAACCTGATTAACGTATACAAGTACCGTGTGCAAAATGCCACGTGATGAAATGAATCATAATATTGCGTCACGATAAAAGTGAAGACAATAGCATTTACCAGTTTATCAAAGTATTCCGCGATAAGAACTGTAATTATATTTTGCACTACTCTTAATAATTCAGTTCGCTAACAACTTCTGCAGAATAAACTAGTTAACCGGTTGCAGTTCATCACTTTTAAAGATGTCTCATAATAAGTGCGTCTGTCCTTATCCGAAAAAAGGGAGATGTGGTTGCGGCCGCAATGAATCTACTTCAAGTTCAAAAGCGTCTGGATCCCGCTCTAAGCAGGAAGATGATTCCTGTAAAGCCTGCAAATGTAAACCCTGCATCTGTGGAAAGAAGGAGAAATGCGACTGCGTATATAAGAATGGAAGACTCTATTTATGCCTCAAATGCAACGCAGCTAGCAGCTCTAAGTCGTCTTCTAAGTCCAAGACTGGAAATAGCTCTAATTATAAAAAGTGCAGTTGCAGCGATTGCGAGAAGGACTGGCGCCGTGGCAATGCGAGGTTTTGCTGTAAGGATTGCTTATGTGAACATTGCACCTGTCTAACTGAACGTTCTAGATCCTGCCTCTGCAAATGCCCAAATCTTATTTAAAATTTGGATTCTATTTATATATCGACATACATATTATTTGTATTCTCATATGTATCAATTTACGCTTTTCAACTTAATTATCATTACTGGTTTGTATTTTAATATAGTGTTAAAATGTATTCTAACCTTTGTCTTTTATTATAATAAAGCTTAATGTATGTATTTATGGTTAATAGATGTCACCTTAATTATTACTCCATAATTAAAGAGAGGGATCTCCATAATAAAACTAGGGGATTTTATTTACGCCACACTGATGAGATCCAAAATTGAATGTGTATTATATTACTACCTGGAATATTGACCATAGGTTCTCTTGTCTTAATTTTATACAAAGAAAATTAAAAAGTTAGTTATATTAATTGATTTTGGGTTGTTTTTATTGTAAAAAAAAATATTTACAAAAAGCATCAAACTTATTGAATATCTTAGGCAACGTTATTAACGAGAATTCAATTTTTAATTTTGGTAGATTTGTATAGAAATTCGTTAAAAATAATTCGTTTGGTTACTTAAGAATTGTTGAGGTAGAAGGACGCCTTTGGGCCAAAATTCAACTGCTATTCAAGTAAAAACATCTTGGTTGTTTTAATTATAGCATCCGAAAGTACCGGACCCTGGAATTTATTATTTTCATGATTTTTAGTATACTCTAGTATTCCTTATGAAATTTATTAAAGAAAGAACAATTGATTCTTCTAAAAAAATTAAGATTTATTTAAACAACTTAAAAAGTATCTTTCAAACCAGTAAATATTTTAATGCTGTTGGAAAATATCTCTAAATAATAATAAACAGATGAATTCGAAATTTAAGTTTTTAGTTCAAAATAAAAATATGGTTCCGAACTACATTTTTCTTTACCACATTTTTTACGGCATGCATATTAAAATGCTGTAAATTTATACGTGCCTATTTCTTCCAAACTAAAATTGGTTTCCAAATCAAATTTTAAATGCACAATTTTCTTGAATATATAATAATTTGAATTGTTATTTGTGAAATGTTGGTGTGTGGGTTTCCACATTTTCCAATGCTATTTTTTATTAAATGGGATTATAACAATGACCAATTGACGTTAATTTTTGTTTATAACATGGTATGACAGCACATAAAAAATGTATTTGTCTTACACCAGTTGAAAATATGCTTAATAAAATATAAGAAATATAAATAAATAATAACTTAATAATTGTTAAAATATATTAAATTATTCTTCTTGAGATCTCGTTTGGCGGTGCAATTAAAGAGACCATTCAGGTAGAATCAATTAAACAGGTGTTGCACTAATTGTTAAAATAAAATATTTTCAAATTAGCGTTAAACGATTCAAATAAAAGCAGCAGTTGAAATCCTAAAAGAAACAATTTTTAAAATTGGTTTTATTAGAAATTCTATTTCTTTATTAGAAACATCTTTCTAAATAATGTTCTAATTAAAATTTTACAAAGAAAAAAAAACATGACTTTGGCAAGAGAGAGAAGGATAAAAGAATTAGAGTGGAAGGGAGAAATGATAGAAAGTGTGAAAGTGTTTAAGTATTTGGGCCTTATGTTTAAGGGGACGGGAGGATATAAACAGCAGGCAAGATGGGTGCAAGGAAAGGCATGGAAGGTGTGAGGCATGGTGAGAGAAAAATGGGGAAGTTGAATAAAGGGGAATGTGAATATGACGTGTGGCTTGTGGGATTTGTGTGTGAGAACTATTTTGTTATATGGAGTGGAAGTATGGGGGTAAGAATGTATGAAAGGATAGAGAGTGAACATTGGTGTTTCCTGAGGCAGATGTTAGGGGTGGAGAAATCGACTCCGGGTTTCATACTGCTTCAGGAAACGAATAGAGAGAGTGTGTGGAGTGAGGCGATGAAGAGATTGGCTAGGTATGATATGAAATTAAGTGGACTAGAGGAGGGAGGTATGGAGTTAAAGGTTGGTGATGTTATCGAAGGTGATGGTAAGAGAATGGTTGGAGAAAGGGGTAAATGTGGCAGGATAGGTACACGAAAAAGTGAAAGAGGTGGAGAGACAAGAGAGACAGGAACAGATAAGAAATATTGAATACAATGAAGGATATGAGAGGTGGCAGATACATGAGAGCAGGCCAAACTGAGGACAGAGGAGAAAGTAATCATGGCGAGAGCGAGATGCGGGCCGGACGAGATAGGAAAAGAGGAAAAAAGAGATGGGTGAAAGATACGGGGAATGTGTGTTATGCAAGGAAGGGAAGGATACGTGAGTTCACTTGGCAGAGAAATGTAAGGGAGTGGATGTTAGATGGGTGGAAGGGTGTAGAAGGATAGTGGAATGGATGAGAGAAGGTAGGGCCAGGGTAAATATCCTGAGAAGGTTGAGGGGGAAAAAGAGAAGAGACGGGAAGAGGAGTGAAGGAAGGGAGAAAGAAATGTATTATATTGTGTTATAAAGATAAAGAAAGTTTATTTCAATGTCAATAAAGGTCTTTTCTTATGACCTTATTATCTTTTCCGCAATTTTTTTACGGTACGCAGTTTATAATCTGGATAATAATAATGATACATTGTCTTTATTAGCAAAACTAAATGCTGTTATAAAATAATACTTAACAGGGTAGATATAGTTCAGTTCGATAGTCAACTACTACTGCTCTTCTTCTTAACCTACATTAAATTACAAGTAAAAAGAAAATTAAAGTACGTGGCGTGACGTAAAGAAACAAAAACACTAGTATATAGTGGAATCTAAAATAGCTCAATAACTCTTACATAGATAGTATCATTTAAGAAAATTTTAGAGGTAAATGTAAAAATTAACTACTTCTCTCATACGCCCGAGATATCTCGGGCAGAAGCACATTACGTTCAAAAATAATTGTGTGGGAATGGGTTAAATGAATGTAACTGAAATTATGGCAAATTTCTACATCTAGGAAATATATTTATCTACGATCGTACAGAAAGTAGACGCTTTTTGCATCATTTTTCATTGTAAAAGTGGCTTTTTAAAACACTAGTGCTTTTTTACGTTTTTATTGCACGGTAATGTAAAACTGTTTTTATTGCACAGAAATGTCAAATTTGATAGATGAATATATTTCGACGAAAAACCTATTTTTTTATTAATTGATACAAATAACTAATAAACTATAAATAAAATATATAATACAAACCAAATGGCAGATTTAAGAACTCTGAAGATTTCATTTAATGCAAGTCGAAGCGATTACAATAAAGCGAACATTTTTTCCATAAATAATAATGGCGGCCGACATTTGTGAAACTTGTTTACTGGTTGCTAAGTAACGCTTTCATTAGTGCACTGCGGGTAAAATATGTTTTCATTAATTGAATTATTGAAATGACATTAAAATATTACTCATAAGAATATATTCTTTGAAATCCTTTACGATCGAAGATAAAATTTTGTAAGGCACACGTGTAAAAAGTTTCTTTATTGCACTCCTGGCTTTAAAAAAACTCGCTCGTTCCTCGCTCGTGTTTTTAAACGCCAGATCGTGCAATAAAGCATCACTTTTTACACTTGTACCTTAAATAACTATTTTGTAACAAATTTTTCCGGAGAGTTTACGTAAAATTGGTTAATGTGAGTATTTTGAGGTGTGATGGAATACATAATATGTTAAAGGTTTTTTTTTAAGATTGTTTTGTGTTTAGGTGGCGAGATAAATCCCTGAAACTTTACAATAACATTGTGCATGTCAGTGGATATGGATAATGTTATCATAGATTCCAAAAATTAGTCGAATCGAGTTTTGAATTTTTTGAATTAGATTTTTAGTGACTAAAACTAAACAAGAATTATATACAACATCAGCAAAGTCAAAGTCAAATCGCAGAGGGTTCTATTAGTTTGGATTGATAAGATATGCCTATTTGAGTAGAATATTTTCAAACCCTGGTATGCCAGAGTTAAACATTTGCTGATTGCGTGCGTTTTAAATCTCAAGTTAGTATCAATGACCAGTCCCAAATTACGCACTTCATCTAAAAAGGTAAACATCATTTTGATATTTAGGACACCTTTAGCTTCATCAATAATTTTACGAGGACCAAATAACATGGCAGATAATTTATTAGCATTTATTGTTGATTGTTGTTACTCGTTGGGATATTTTAACTAGCTCAATTAGGTCGGAATTAATGTTATTTTCAGCTATAGGGATGTTATTAACATTAAATGATTAAAGTAGCTTCATCTGCATAAAAATTTCTACTGCAAAATTTTAGACAGCTATGAAGATAGGAAGTATAAATGCCAAATAATATTGGACCCATAGTAGAACCCTGAAGTGTACTTGCAGTAACTTTAGTAATTTAAAAAAATTCTTCATCAACCCTTACGATTTGCAAACGATCTTTAAGAAAACTATAAGGTATTTTCACAGCATCCTAATGAATCCTACATAATTTAAAATTGCAATTAATGTTGCATCGTTAATAATATCAAAAGCCTTGCTATAGTCTAGTAATATGAAAGATGTTTTGCAGCCTATATCAGAGGCAGATATAATATCATCTAAGACATTTAGGAAGGCAGTTGAACAACTTTGGTAAAGCAGAAGTTGATGCGAATTTATGTATACTTCAATCTGTTCCTTCAGGACAAGTTCCAATATTTTTGAAAGTATCGGCATTGGTTGTAAGTCTTTGAAGCATTTAGCACAATTAATTTTTGGTAAAGGAATTTTTATTGCAGATTTTCATGTTAGGAAACTCTGCCCGCTCTAAATAACAATTTATTATATATGTGAGGTATGGAATGATATAAAAACAACACAGTTTAATCACAGGCATGTTGATAACATCTGATGCCGAGCATTTGTTTGTATAATCGATCAAATATTTGTCAATTCATCAGTGCTAACTAATTTAAGATTAAATTGATCATTTATATTTTCATGCGGATTATCCCGATAAAATTGTATGGTATCATCATTAGATGTGCTTTTTATAGTTTCAATCAAAATTGGAAGAAGTAATAAGAGTTTTAAAGTTATTGAAACTAAAGTTAAATTAATGTACATTTAAATGACTTAATGGTTCATTTCTTATTTAAAAATCAAGTATCTTGTCAGCGTAATAAGTACATGAACCGCCATAAAAGAAATAAAGTGCAGTGAAGTATACACAATGCAGATAGAACTATAACATGAATTAATTCAAAAGATAGCTGAAATAAGGGATACTACAATCAATTAAATTAAGACAAATTTCAGGGATTAAATATAAATTGAATTATATTCACAAAGTTAAAGAGAAACAAATACACACAATAATTAAGATTTTTAGTATTAAGGCAAATAAAATATATAAAATAGAAATAAAATAAAGAAAAATTAAGCATATTGTTTTTTTTTATAAAGAAAAGAAAATGTAAAATAGATATTTATCCATAAAACAAAAATAGTGCAAACATTATTACATTAATATTAATTCACATTTAGATTTGTATAGGTTACCTAGATTAGCAATAATCGTTTTACTCTTTGGGCCCTTTTTTCCGATACCATAGCAATTGGTCTACCTTGTTTTTTAAATTCTTATCCGAATTTTCTGCCTTTTCCATCACCAGAACGGTCATTGCTTTTTGAGGTTAGAATTGAACCTCTAACCTCAAATATTTTTTTATTAAATGCACCACAGTATTGCGAGATGGTGCGTTATGTAAGACGTGCAGACTTTTCGAACCGTAAATGAAAATACACTTCGTTGATATCACACAGAGGATTTATTGCGTGACTATAGTCACGTAATAAATCCTCTGTGTGATACGTACTGTACGTTTGATAATGGCCTTTTAAAGGTTGAAACTATAGTCACGTAATAAATCCTCTGTGTGATATCAACGAAGTGTATTTTCATTTAAAGTTCCCGATTCAAGATGTATCACAAAGTGATGGCTTCAAGCATTAAACATATTTTCGAACCGTCTCTGCAAAATTTTTACCATTTCTGTAATGAATTTTCACAATTTCTAGGCATTTCTCTATCGCGTAAATATTTATGACTAAACCTCAATACTTCCTGATGCCAGTTGTCAAAGATTAGTACTTCATGTTCGCTACAAAAAAATGGCGCGCAATTTAAAATGTCAGATCAATTTGAGACACACTTTATAAATGTATGTATGTGACTGTTGCCGTATCTTAAAAATTGAAGAAATAGATAATAGAAAATTCCAATATCTATTGAAACTAAATTTTCACTTATGTTATAATTTAAATAGCTTTTTTTTAAATTTATTTTAATATTATCTGTCAGCTGTTTATTGCCTGTGAACAAATTTTTGACAATATTATAATGCTAGATTAACATTATAGGCTACGAAGCAAATAGGGAATGGGGCCCGTATTAAATTTTTTTGTAGGAAATAAATATTTTTTCATTTAAATTTATTATTTTATTTTATCAATTTTTATCATCAACTAAAAATAACAGGAAAGAAAGACACAGTATAATTTTTTGAAAAAAAAAAAATCAAACTATAATTGGTTGAAGTTTCTTTTTCAAAACTATTAATTTTCCTGTAATTTCATTGATTTTGTTGAGATTTGTTTTGTTTTTTGTGTTTTCACACTCAACTATTTTTAAAGTGAATATCAATTTGATTGGTTTTTCTGTTTTTATAAATATACGTTTATTTTTTTTTATTATTTCGAAGAAAAATTATAAATAATTTATTTTGTATTGATTGACTTGATATTTTATTTAAATAGGTAAATTGATATTACATTTAATGGATTATTTGTAATCAACTGATTAATTTTTAACACTTTCAATTATAAAATGAAGCGGCATCTAATTGTTTTGGTGCTTTTCTTAAATAAATAATAATTTCAATTATTTTATGAATGGGCATTCAATTGTTTTAGCGTGTTTGACAAGTTCAACGGTTATTTCTAATAACATTAAATTGTTTATATAGATTGTTATTGTAGCAATTAACTATTTTTAACTAATCATTGATGAAATTTTTCTGTATTAAATCCATTAAAATATTTAGATATAGAAAAATTGTGAAACAGACCAAGTGTGGTTTAATTTAAACCTTCATTACTAATAGTTCAAAATGTTTCACCAAGTGATAAATGAGAATGTGATTCAAGAAACCATTAAAATATTTCTTTTTGTTTCAATATTGATTTTTAATAGATTTTAATGGTTTTTCTCGGTAACTAACTTTATCGATTGTCAATTTTTTTCAAGTTTCTACTAAGTGTAATATAGTGACATTAAATTGTTAATGCTTCTGATGATTTGTTTTTAAATTTTAATAAGACATTTGCACAAACATTATTAGATTAGTATTCAATTTAAACATTTATCTTTTCTTAATTGACCTTCAACCTGGCATTTCTTTTAGTTTCAACAGTTTTCAATTGTTTTTCTATTTGTTAATTATTTTCATATGAAAATCTAATAATTTTAATTGATTTCTAGAAATCACCAATCAAAATCCATCTGGGCTATAAACCTGTGGTATTTCTGCCCACAATTACATTTAAATAATTTGATATATCGTAGCCTTATAGAGTATTCTAAGAAAACTCTGGATCATTATTTATTATTGCGTACACCAAACCTACCACAATAATTACTAAAATGGCCTATCGTACTCCAGACCTACCTGAATTAAACTCGCAATAAGCTAGGTTATGAGTATGCTAGTTAAAGTATACAATTTATTAAAGATGGAAAATGCTGAAGTTTATTTTTAATTTTTAGTGATATGTATCTGATTCCTTAAGAATAAATATTTTTAATCGTATTAAGTTATTAGCAAATGTTCTTCGATGGTTTCACCTTTTCCAACTTAGTTTATAATAAATTTAATACTTCCCAAGCTACGTTCTTGTCCTTGGTATAATGGTTAGGCTATTAAAGATCTGGATTTCTTCTTTGGAATTTTATTTACTACTTTATCTGTACAACCGTTGTCTTTTGGGATTATTTTTGTTGTTTTGAGTTCGTTCTTATAATCTTCTCTGCTTGGCGGAATGGTGATTAGTTGGTGCATATATGAGTTTAAGGCAGCATGTTTGATATGAGTGGATTGATGGGAATTATTAGGAATGATTGTATTACGACTGGTAGTGATGTCTTAAAAAATTAGTGAGTCCCTTTCTTCTACTTTCATCGTGGATGTTGGTGTCGATGTCGTTGAGGGTGTTTAGAAATTTATCCAGCTGTATTTTGTGCCTGTCCATATAGAAAATATGTCGTTACATACCTGCACCAGAAATGTACGTTTGATAGATTATTATTATTATTATTATTAGTGGCAAATTGTTTTTCTTCGAAATGTGCAAAATACAATTCTGTCAGTAGTAGTGATAACGGTGCATCCATGACGAGACCTTAATTGTTAAAAAAATATTTGTTGTCAAATATGAAATAATTTTATTCAGGAAGGTGCATAGCAGAGGTAATATTTCCTCTTGCCTTTTTTTCTTAACTTTAATTGTAAGATGGTTTTTACTTCTTCTACTGGTATTGCAGGAAAGAGGTTTTTATCATTTAAAGATACTAAGATGTTTCGTTGCGGTATGACCAGGTACTGAGTTTTATTCACGAAATCTGTTGAATTTTTCACAGAAAATTTTCATGTGCACTGGAATAAATTTGGTAATAGTTTAGTTAGGTAGGTGCATAGTTTCTTTGTGGGTGCATTGTTATAAGTGACTACTGGACGAATAAGGCTGTTGGGTATTGTAATTTTGGTAAACCATTTTATTTATATTTGTTTAGGATTGATTATCGATGATGAGTTCTTCAGTGCTTGTATGATTTCTTTTTGATACTTGTTGGTCGGGTCCGCTCTCAATTTGATAGAAGTGATATTACTTAGGAAATCCTGCACCTTTATTTGCTTTAGAAATAATTAAATCGTTAGATTCGCATTTTATTTTAATGGTTTTGATGGTATTCTATTCGTTAGGTTTTTGCTTCCCTTTGTGTTGAAGAGAATGGGAATATTCTTCTTTGATGAGGCTTATGAAATTATTCCTTTCCATCTGGTCAATTGCCAGAAATTCGTATTATTGTTTCTGATGTTTTGGGTATGGGAAAAATTTCAAACCTTTCTCCATTAATGTAATTGTGAATCATTGCATCACAACTAATCGTCAATTTGGGGGGATTAAACCGCTCCACTTCCAGAATAAAGAATTAAAATTAAACCTCTTTGATGGTATGGAGATCAAAAGAGCAATTAAAGATAACAAACCCATAGTTAATAATAACCAAGAAATATTAACGAGGTGGCATCTCATAATGTAGGATTGTAATTGTATCTCGCCATATGTATTATTTAGTTAATACTTACAGTTCTTTGAAAATGAATTGTGAAATTCGAATCACAAATAAAAACATGCAACACAACTAGTATATTAATCCAAACAAACCAATATTTTTTAATAGATTGCAATATTTTTATTTTCCAAATTTTTAACTGTAGAACTTTATTTATATTTTTGCCATTGTCAACCATTTTGAACCACGATTTTTGTTATTCTTAACATTATTTATTCCAGGATTACTGAAACATACAAGAGAAGTACTCAGATGTAAATAGTATTACAATCTGTTTTATATAATAAGTTCAAAATGAAACTTATAAAGTATTTGAAATTATGTATAATAAAACAAAGAAAATTTGTACGAAAAATAATTAAACACTCTAAAAATCAAAAAATTTGTTAAAAACTAAAAAAAAAAGGTTACAGGTTATTTAAAGTATGTTTGAATTTTATAAGAAACATTTAAAATTGTTTGAAATTAATTGTTCTTTTGCGCAATCATATAATCTTTCGTCTTAAGCAGTTGCAAACATAATTATGAAATCAAAAAATTTCTTGCTTCACGTGTTGTTTTATTTTATTAATACCAGATGTACCTTTCGAGTACTATGTACTTATTCTCAATGGCTGATGAATAAGTACATAGTACTCGAAATGAATATTATTGGTAATAATAAATACAATTGGAAATGTATTAAAGAAATAGTTTAAATCATTTTAAAGATCCAGTTTCAATGAATTTTATTTAAATATGGCCAACTTCGCTATGCACAGTTGAAAACCTTTACGAAAATTGGACTATAAACATTTATAATTTCGTTAAAACATTCCTAAAAGTTTTCTTGAAATAAGTTTTTCAACTCCAGTAATCCAGCTTTTTGTAATATTCAATTGGCCATAACTTTTAACTCTTTACAAGATCGCCAATCAATTTCTAGATGACACTGTTGGAAAAACCTATATTCCTAACAGAAAATTTCTCTAAAATCGTTTAACTTCCACATATTATCACTAAACTGCATCCTGAAAAATCTTTGTCTAGCGCCAAAAATTAAAAAGCTTTATTTTACTGTTTAACAATCTAAAGTAAAAACAGACAAACCTAGGCAGGTTGGTAGCCATTTGGAAAATCAACCATCTTCAGATATAACACTAAACAATTTTTTCATTAATAATTACTAAATACCTTTTTTACTTAATTTATAAGATGCATTGTCTTTTTGTCACGAATTTAATTTATTTTCATTTGTAAACGTGTTAGTAACTAGAAAAAAAAACAAAGAAATGTAAATTCCACTTTTCATTATAATTCTCATGTAAAGTAAACATAAAAATACACGTTTTTCATTATTGTATAGAATAAACAACAACATGTTGACTTTATTTATATTTATTTACCATAAATGAAACAATACATTGCAGTTAATGATAACAAGGAATAATTACAGTTAGAATACACGTAAACTCAAATACTTCATCATTTTAAAATAGACACTATTAATGCCACAAATAATTATGTAAATATATATGACAATACAAGTGATATAGGTGACGATATATAAATAGAATATAAGATATAATTAAAGTGCGAAAATCTTAAACATTATTGGCGCCACTCTGACAGGAACAATTCTCACAGGAGCAATCTTTGAAGTGCCCTAGCAGCATCCCTTGCCGCAATCCTTGCAATCGCACTTTCCACCGGCCTCGGTGCATTTGCAACCCTTTCCACTCTTACACTGGCAAGGGCACTTGGAGCTACTGGACGTGGTGCACTTGCAAGTTTCCTTGCAGTCACAATTTTTGCACTCACATTTTGACGAAGATTTACAACAGCACTTGCACTGGCATTTGCAGCAGCCTTCCTTGCAGGAACATTCGCCTCCATCCTTGCACTGACACGCAGCACTTTTGCAGCCGCATGATTCTCCCTTTCCGCAGATACAGGTCTCACATTTGCAATCCTCACAAGCGCAGGATTTCTTGCAGCAAGATGATCCAGACGCTTCTGGATTGCATGTGCATTCCTTGCAATCGCAACTGCACTGGCCTCCACACTTTCCTTCCTTGGCACAGGGGCAAACGCACTTGGTATCAGACATCGTCAAAACTGGTGAACTGTGGTAACTTAGCAAGTTGTTAATTCGAAGAGAGCTGTTGATGAACTGAATGCGCTGTACTGGTGTTGCGCTTTTATACCATTCGGACAGTCGGGTGCAAAATATTATCACATTTTAGTCTAGAATGTCCTGATAATCGACAAGGTTTGTTATTATTTACATTTTAAAGGCGGCGCGAAATTACGAAGCGTGTAGTTACGTGCAATTTTGCACACGGCACCTGCGCTCGAGAATTGGGTTGCATACGGCACAACACTAAACAATGAGTGGCAATTGTTTTGCTCGTAGTGATTTCATCGGACGGTTACTACGAAATAGATAACTTCTAGAATCCAATTACATATTAACTAGAATGTTATCGACGATAATGTGTTTAAGTAATTAAGACATCCGTTATGACGCATGTGTTTTAAGAATGTAATTCTAATAAATACGTCAATTTATTGTTTTGACGAATTAAAACATTGCTATAACGTTTCAAAATCGTAATATATATTGTGAATATTAGAGAATAATATTTTCGTCATTAAAGTAATAAATAATAAATAGTCTTATCAAAAAATAGTTTTAATTACGAATCACTTGCATATTAAAATACATATTATTGTTAAATTATTAAGTAATATTTGAATAACGAAGCATATATTTTTACTCGTGTCTATATAAAATTTTATATAATAATAATAATAAATAATATAAATATTAACCAGTAATATAGTATATATTTAAACTAAAACAAAATGAAAACTATTTATGCATTATCGGTAGTGATATTAGTTTGGCTGTGAGCATAGATAAACAATAATTAGTAACAGTAATACGTAATACAAATCTTTAAAAGGTAAACTCTACTTTTAACCTTTACAAACAACCTTACAGTAAATTATAAAATAAATATATTTATTATGCATGTAAAAATGGTGATAATTTTATTCGATTTAGATAATTGCGTTCAAAATAAATTAATATATAAAATTAGAATTTCGTTTGATTACGTATGAATTCATTTTATTTATAGGGACTCAAATAAGAATAATTCTGAAGCTTTATTTTTTATCTCATATTATATTTTTCTTATAACAATTAAGATACGATATTCTTTGGTTTTCTCGGATTTTTTGATATAGTGGCCACATAATGTTAATAATGTTACATTTATATACCGTATCATTTAATTTGTTGTCTAAGGAAACAACGAAATACGTTTTAATGTTGCGACTGTTTCTAAGTGGTAACGCATACTTATATTGAATTGAAACATTCACTATGCTTTAACCACAAATAATAACATAATATTTGTGGTTAAGATATATTGAATTATTTAATTCAGTGTGTTGAATGTTTATTTCAGGTTCTTAGTTGCTTTAAAAACAAGTTATATATGTAATTTTTCCTAAAACCACTTCATTTTATGCTTCAACATTTTTACTTTCCCTATATACGAAGTATATATAGGGGAAGTATTGTGATCGTGATTTTTTTTTGAAAAATTTTTTTTGCGGAAATATCCGTTTTGAGATACCCTGAGTCCATTAAACTAATTTCTGGAAAAAAAAAATTGTGTCTGTGTGTGTGTCTGTCTGTCTGTCTGTCTGTCTGTCTGTCTGTCTGTCCGTGGGTGCTGTATCTCAAAAACGACTGATCCGATTGAGATGAAACTTTAAACGTAAGGTTTTATCGTTAGAAACTGGAACTGAAAAGCTTTTGGTAAACATTCATAAACCGGAAGTGGGTGTTTACTCGAGGCGTTTTTTGTTTTTTTCCGATATTTTTTTTAATATAAAAATTATTACAAAACTTTTCTAACAAAAGTTAAAGAGAATGAGAAACTAAACAAATTTTGTTAAAATATATTTTTCATAAAATTCTTAACTTTCGAGAAAAATAAATAAAAATTGAAATTTTTGACATTTATTGCCAATTGCTAATAAACTATTGAAGCAACATAAATGTTATATAACAAATAATTGTAGAGAATTCAAAATTGAATAAATTATTACGAATAACCTTTTTGCATAAACCGCATAGTTTTCGAGTAAAATATAGGGAAAGTACTATGATGGCCACATCACCATTTTTGATTATAAAGAATACTGAGAACTTTTACTTTTTCGGATCTTTTGATTTTTTTTAATATAGGACATAATGATATATTTCTGAATATTTAGTTAAACACTATTTTCGCAGTACTAATTACTATATACAGGGTCCTGCAACAGTGTGTCAGGCTTTCCTAGCGCCTTTCTCGTAAGAAATAGAAAAAATTGTTTCGTATAAAAATTTATTGATTTTAAAATCTCTATGCCGTAAAATTATTTTCAAATATACAGGGTGTCCCAATTTTGCGGTATAACAAAAGCAAACATTTTTTTAAATGGAACACCCTGTATATTCTTTCAAATTCTAATTTGGATAATATTTTATAACTTGAACCCTTTTTTGGTTTTTAATTTCGATATGGCATTTCCGAGTTATTGACGTTTTTCTAAAAAAAAATGTAAAAAGTGAAGGTTCACAAAAAAATTATTCTGATGTTCTATTTAAAATTTAAGAAATTTTCTTTTTCCTATGGTTGGTCATAAGTACTGTTTAGGTATCAGTGTTAAAAATTTTCACTTTTGAGGAACCCTGCCTTTGTATCAGACACGCCATTTTCTAAAATTTCAAATTGTCGTAACTCTTGTTTTTTAAATGGAATCATATATTTTTTTAAATTTTATATTATTCTGTATCTAATTTCCTACACAAAATATTAAGCATACCCTATACCTAAAATCGATATTTTTCAAGATATAAAAGGATTTATATTTCAAACGGTTCTTGAATACGAATTTGTTTTTGAATAGATAGCTATGACTGAAAAAAAATGCATCTGTCAATTAAACAATAAGTTTGGTATGTATGGTTGCATTGTACGTTACGATTATAACAATGCAATTTTTGAGAAGAATTATTTGATGTGATATATGCTACTGGAGAAGGTGGAATTAATTGTTTGCAAGCCTAAAGAATTTATGCTCAGCGCTACCCAGATAGGCGAAAACAATTATTTTTCTTATTATTCGATTAGATTAGAAAGAAATGCCAAACTTTGCAAATAATAATATGTCTAAACCCCATAGTTATTGAGATATTTAATAGTTTTCATAAAAATAACCATTTAATTATACATACTTCTATGTACGGAGTTGATCATGCTGAGGCAAAATAACTAACAAAATGCAAGTAAGTGTCAATGTGAGATAAACAGAAACAGATAATACGATTCATTATTTTATTCCAAAGCCGGGAAAGATAACAAAATTATTTACTACAGTAAATGTTCAAAATGTCTTCAATTTTCATTTAGGCACAAATTAATTCGCCGCTGAAAAGACCTTTCCACAATTCGTTGATGCATATTCATTGGTGCTTTTGGTGGTTCCTTAAAAAACAATCTCTTTTAAGTATCCCCACAAGAAAACGTCAGGTTTTGTTAGATCCGGAGATCTAGCAGGCCATTTGGTGGATCCATTCCTACCAATCCACTGGTTGGGAAAATTAAATGCCCTCACGTCTTGCGAAAATTGGACAGGTGCTCCGTCTTGTTAAAACCATACCCTGTTTCTTGTTAGTTAGGGTATATTAGCTAACGTTCCGGGTAATTCAATTCAGGAAGTGCAAATACATAGGCCTATTGAGATGGTCCTCGAAGAAATGTGGACCTACTACATGGTTTCCAAAAATTCCGCCCTAGACATTCAAAGACCGTCGATGCTGATGATCAACTTGTCTCATAACATGCGGATTATCAGTTGAATAATAATGAAAATTGCCTGTTGAGATGCGTTGTTATGGGATGTCCTGAATTTCCTGTCTTCCCCAGATACAAAATTCGGAACGAAATTGAAAATCAGTATTACTCAGTTCTTGATGTAGCTGAATATGCTTTGTACTGACTTCTCGCTTATGCCAGTTCCTTCACCAATGTCTTTTTGGTTTACGTTGGGATGCTCAGTTGCTGTTAATAGCACTGAAAGTTGGTTTTCCTCGTTGATGATAGGCTTTCTTCTTTCTTGTTTTTTTGTAATTCACACTTCTCATTTCAATAAATCTATTCAGTAAGTTCCTAAAACATTTCTCCTCCGTTCGCCCTTTTCGAAACCCATGATGATAATTTGCTGTCTACTTATACCGCGAAACGGAGATAATCACTTTGCAGCAAATATCAGAGAGATTTACATGTCAAACTAATTGTTTAATTGACAGATGCATATTTTCAGTCATGGCTATCTATTCAAAAACAAATTCGTATTCAAGGACTGTTTGAAATATACATTCTTTTATATCTTGAAAAATATCACTTTTAGGTATAGGGTAGGCTTAATATTTTTTGTAGGAAATTAGATGCAGAATAATATAAAATTTAAAAAAATATATGATTCCATTAAAAAAAAAGAGTTACGACATTTTGAAATTGTAGAAAATGGCGTGTCTGATTCAAAGGCAGCGTTCCTCCAAAGTGAAAATTTTTAACACTGGTACATAAACAGTACTTATGACCAACCATAGGAAAAAGAAAATTTCTTAAATTTTAAATAGAACATCAGAATATTTTTTTTTTTGTGAACCTCCGCTTTTTACATTTTTTTCAGAAAAACGTCAATAACTCGGAAATGCCATATCGAAATCAAAAACCAGAAAAAGGTTCAAGTTATAAAATTTATCCAAATTAGAAAATAAAAAAATATACAGGGTGTTCCATTTAAAAAAATGTTTGCTTTTGTTATACCGCAAAATTGGGACACCCTGCATATTTGAAAATAATTTTACGGTGTAGAGATTTTTAAATAAATAAATTTTTATACGAAACATTTTTTTCTATCTCTTACGAGAAAGGCGCTAGGGAAGCCTGACGCACTGTTGCAGGACCCTGTATATATAATCTTTTTATATCTCTAATATCCTAGCGGGTGTCGAGATTATTTCTCTTATAAGATTTTTATTAGATTTTTCAATTAATTCCGATTTTTGGCTGTTTCTTTGAATATCTTCACATGTATTTTATATTTCGTCATTATTTCTGCAATTCTGTTATCCCACGTCTTATTTGGTCTTTCGCTTCCCCTCGTGCTTTCTGTCTTAGTTTTCCATATTACTTTAGTTTGTGTTTCTTCTTTCATTCTTATTATATGTCCATAGCATTCCAGCTGTTTCTTTTCATTTAGTGTTCTGTTCATGATTGTTACTCTTTCCATATAGAAATATAGGACTGTAGATTACTTTGTAATGTGTTATTGTTGTCCGTTTAGAAATCCTTTTGTTGTCTAATATTGTCACTTTTTAATTATAGTTTTGTTTGCTGTTTGGATTCTATTATTTATTTCATCTTCCATATCTCCTTTGCTGTTTATCACTATCCCTAGGTATTTGTATGCTTCAATCTGGTCTACGCGTTTTCCTTCTATTTTTACGTTTTTCTCACCTCTTCTTTTGATGTAACTAATATTTTGGTATTTTCTATGTTAATTTTCATTCTTTTTTTTTAGTTCCTTGTTCCATATATCGAAATATTCCTGTAGATCTTTTCATTTTTTGCAATTTGTGCTGGATCGTCTGCAAATGCGAAGTTATCAATCTTAGTTTTCTCTATATTGTAGTATCCTATCTCTACTTTCTTTATGTTTTTTATTGTATGGTCCAGAAATATTATAAATAGTTTGGGGCTTAGTGATCCTCCTTGATTCAGTCCTATAGAAAAAAAAAAACTTACGTATAAGTATGTTACAGTCAGTTATAATTTAAATACATTTATAAATCTTCAAGTCGTCACTATACATTAAACTATTAAAAATATTAGAGATGATATTTATTAAAAACAGAGATGGTAATGGACCTAAGTTCACATATTGAGCTCTCACATAAGTCAATGATATTTAAGAGATTATTATAAATTATTTCTTTATGTATTTCATAGTTCTTCAATTATTATTTTGTGTAAAAAGTGTTGGTTAAATCTGTGAAAATTACGTTCGTTTAAAAATATTGCTTCATGTTGTAGAAAAGAGCAAATAGATTTGTTAGAGTTGATCTCTTCTTAACAAACCCATGTTGTCCGGCGTTGATTTATTTAACTTTTAGTGAAAATTTGATCTGTGATAATAATTACAAAATTGTTTTTGCAAGCACAAAGTAGTGACCCGGTTAAACATGACATACTTACCGCCTTTAATGAAAATGGATCCTATTTTCGCATTTTGCTGATGGTCGGAAATATGTATATTTATATTTATGATAAGATTAAATATATGGTTTAGCTTTGCCTTGAACAAAAACTCTCAAAACCATCCCGATCCATATTTTTTTTACCTTTTAATTGTTTATGTTCAGAAATTGTACAATATTCAATTTTCGTTTCTAATATCATATAAATTATAATGTGCTGCAGAACCACAAAAATAAATCCACAATTTTTTTAGTTACCTATTTTTGAGCCAGACCTTATTACACAGAGAAATTTACTGTTGTTAATTGATGTATTAACTTGTTAATTATACTTATAATAAATTTTATTTTAGATTTTAATTTCCGTTACTTATTTGTTGAATTTGATTCTCGTTTATCACGTGGTGAAACATTTTTAATATTAAGGGTTGTTTCTAGAAAGACACTTGGTTGGTTTCACAATTATTTACGATTTATTCTGACTAGTTTTGATTTCTACATCATTACCGTCACCATCGCCATTCCTAGATAATGATGTAAAAATCGAAACTAGTCAGAATAAATCGTAAATAATTGTAAAACAACCAAGTGTCTTTCCATAAACAACCCTTAATTCCGTTACTTATATATTGTCATCCAAAACACCGGTATAAGCGTATAACTTTTACTATATCTCTTCTGAACTATTTCAAATATTTATAGGATTTTTTTACATGTTAATCACAGGTTTATTTTGTAAACCTTTATACTTTATACTTTAGTGTGGCGAAGACTAATTAATCTTACATTAATTATATAGGTTTGAAAGTTATATTTGTTTGATAATGAGTATTGTATTAACATTTCTTTGTCATTTATTAGATCACTTTGTACTTCAAAGCATAAAGGTTTTTTAATATTATTGACAAAATAAATCATTGCTAACGTTTCAGAATCGTAACAATATGTTGTAAATGTTAGAAAATTATATTATGGTCGCCAAAATGATATATAAATTATAATATTTTTATTAACTGATTACTTACCTATTAAAATACATACTTAAATTATGAAGTTGGTAAAGAAAGCAACGCAACTATTTCATATATTTAGTTCAAGTTTATTTGCACCTATTACTAAAATGACCCAAAATCATTTAAGAATTTTACAATAAAGCAGAAACTACAATGGTGCTAAGTTGGAACCTTGAAGTACATTACTTATAGCTACATATTTCTTTTACATAATGTTACATATATTCATGACGGCCTCTTAGGTATTAATGAATGACATATATAAGTTTATAGTTATTTTTTATTTACTTATTTCCTTAGTTTTTCTTTTAATTATCACGTTACGTTAAAGGTTTTGGTTAAATCCGTATAATTTACGTCCGTATGTTAATATTGTTTCATGTTTTTAATAAGCATAAATAGATTTATTGAGATGATTGCTTCTTCATAAATCCCTATTGCTTTTCTTTAATTTTTATTTACAATTTCTTTAATTTTGAAAATATGATCTTGCCTGCTTCTTTTTTTATATTTATTTTATGCTTCATTTAATTTCTTTTTACCTGATTCCTTAATTGTTTTTATAGTATTTTTACTTTCCCTATATAGCATATACAGGGTGACTGACGAAAAACCTTTGGTGCTGTATCTCGCTAATTTTTGATCCGATTTGAATAAATAAAACATCAAATTAAATGATTTTTAAAAGACTTTAATATGAACTGTGCTGATATTTTTTCTTGCATCCAGTTTTTGAAAAAAGACGATCAACTTTTTTTTTCAAATTGCACTGTATATATATTTTGTACTGATCCGCAAGGAGATTTTTTTCTGAATCTAAATTTGTAAACGATTTTATCCATTCATCAAACCAAAGTCGAGAAATTGAGGATTAAAAAAAAATAAAAATCAAATACCCATAGTAAACAAGATACAGAGCCTATTCCAAATGTCAAAAGTGACAGTGTCAGTCATTGGTACAATACTGCAATGATTTTTCATAATTTCATAATAAAAATGTTGCAAGATTTCAAAAACTGAAAAACGATTTCTGTAGAAGCACAAAATTCTAGTACAGTGTTTGAAATATTTCAACATTTGAATTATGAAAAAAATAAAAATCGTTGCAGTATTGTATCAATTACTGTCACTGTCACTTTTGACATTTAAAATAGGATCTGTATATTGTTTACAATGGATACTTGACTTTTTATTTATTTTTTTAATCCTCAATTACTCGACTTAAGTTTGATGTATGGATAAATTTGTCTACAATTTTATATTCAGAAATAAAATCTCCTTGCGAATCAATAAAAATATATATACAGTGCAATTTAAAAAAAAAATGTTGATCGTATTTTGTCAAAAACTGGGTGCGAGAAAAAATAACAGTTCAGATCCTATTAAAGTCTTTTAAAAATGGTTTAATTTGATGTTTTACTTATAAAAAATAAGCGAGATACAGCACCAAAGGTTTTTGGTCAGTCACCCTGTATACTAATTGTGATCTTATGAAATTCCCGCAATTATGGTGTCGACGTGGATTAATTCCTGTTGATTATTTAATAGAAAATCTCCTTTTTTAATGGGCCGCTTGATCTCTAATTCTTCTTGGTAATTTGGCTTGATACCTTTTTTGTATATCTTAATCAGTATGATCTGTCTCATGTAGTGTCCGTTGTGTATGCAATGTTCAGTTAATCTTGTTGATGGCATCCGGTGATTAATTGCTTTTCTATTTTCTTTTTACCTTGTTTCGAAATTGCGTTCTGTTTGACCTATATATAAACCGCTGCAATTTACGCATTGCATTTTGTATATTCCTGATTCCTGTCAGATCTACATGGTATGCAATTTGGTAGTACATACGTAAAATTTTGATCGCAAGAAGCACTGGCGAAGTTCACAATTATAAATCATGTTCTTCCACTCGATTTGTTTTTAGACCATGATGTTGGGAAGATAGTTATACTCATCCACATTCGGAAACTTTTTGGCTGTTTATGTCAGCTTGACATAATATATGTGCATATTTTATAGCATGGAGCTTGCCAGTATGATACAACCGGATGCATTGGTATATCTCTCGGGTTCATTTTTCTGAATTTGAATCACCTGCGATGTTGGTTGTTGACTTAATTACGCCCAGTATTTGCTTTCTGCATTTTTCAGTGGGGTCTGTTTTCAATAATTTGAACATATTTTTACATATGAGAAGAGAGCCGATTTTTAGACATTATGCTTATTCATAATACTTATAGTATCGAAAAAATTTCTACATATGTATACGAATCTTGGAAAATGTGATTAATTGGCGCTAAGATTTTTTGAGTTTTTTGCTTATTTTGACCTTTTGTGCTTATTTTGATTTTTCATGCCTTTTTTATGCTCATTTAGAACGTTTCCTTAAACGTCTAATAAATATTTAATACAAATTGTACACTGATTTAAAAATGTGCTAATATAGAGAATTTTCATAAAAGTTTGCATCCCACCACTTCTTTTGTCTTTGACAATATAATTGTTTAAAATGTAGCTGTTTATAATATGATACAATAAATATTTCTTGCAAAAATATTGTAAAATGTGCAAATTATGTAGATCTTTCGTGCAATGAAACCATTTCCTCTTTGGGGGTAAAAGTGGTCACCAAGTTTACTGAATCCGTTATGGCTGTGTTATCCACCAAAGATAAAAAAAAGCTTGGATCTAGATAACGAATGCCCGAGATGCTGGTATCCATGTAGTCTCACTAGATTTTCTCGATGCTGTCAAAAATTCTATAACAACTGTGACTGCACTGGTGGTTGAGAAGAATCGAAAAGTATTTACACAAGCAAAGTTACTTTAAAATTAAAAGGCGGACCTGCTGTTGATCCTGATTCCGGTTTATAGGATAAAGCATATGTATACGAAAGTGGAAATGATATGTACACTGACTTAGAGAGACAGCTTCTATAGGTTGCAGCAATCGCACACACACTTGAACCTCAGACCTCGCTACAAGAAGCTAAGAGACATTATGAGAGTCTCTATGAAGAGAAAACGGTCAATTGCTGGGATAAGTGACATGATTTTATGAAGGTGCCGGGCCGCATTTATCCAATTGATATCGATTGCGGTGAAGACGTAGCCAAATTGAAAATACAATCAGATATACCTGTCCAAAACCTAATGAAACTCATCTTTGATATTAATTCTGTGAAGAAAGTCATGTTGAAATTTGATTTAGATACTGAAGAAATACCACTAAGTAAATTAAGTAAATCACAAATGAAGAAAGCTGTGTGCTATCCGAGTTACAAGGGTCAAGGACTAATCGCTAAGGAAGCTTCAAAATCGAGATTTATTGATGCTTCTAATCGATTCTATACTTACATTCCACACTCTGTTGAGGTCAATGATTTGCTAATCTTTGTCAATAATGATATCATTAAACAAACATTAAAATGAATGACAACCTAATGAAATTGGAAATAACTTACAATTTAATGAAATCTTCAACATATGAAGGAGTGTACAGCTATTATGAACAATTAAAAACTGAAATTGATGTCCTTGGAAGTGATACAGCCGAATTAAAAAGTATACAAGATTATGTACGTCAAGGAGAAGAGAAGAAATTCAAACCTTTCAAGAAGATGACAACAGAAAGTTGCTATGGCACGGTTCTCATACTACCAATTTTGTTGGTATGTTATTAAGGTTTTAGGATTGCTCCTCCAGAATATGGTTTCCAAATATGCAAATTATTGTTGCACCAGCGTGTCAAATTCTACTGGTTTGATTTTGCTTTGTCATGTAGCTTTATGAGAGATGTGTGAAAGAACTAGGGCAGAATATGTTGAGAAGTTACCAAAAGGAAAGAACAGTTGCAAAGGTGTGGGAAGAACCCACCCTGATCCATTCATGTGGAGAAAATTGGTGATATAGAAGTTCCCTTAAGAACCCTCAAAAAATGTCTCGATAGGTCTGATTTGTTGTATAGTGAATACTTTGAATACGACATTGCTCAAGTCAAAATTAAATATTTGGTTGAGATGGATTGAAACAAGTTCTAATTTTAACTGTTAAGTTTACTTTTTTTTAATATATCACTTTCTTGAGAGAAAATTTATTTTATGATATGAATATAAAAGTGAGTTAACACTCATGATATATAGTTTTTATTTATGTTTGGCAGTTTTTAAATATAATTTGTTATGAATAACATAACCTAAACTTTTCCTTCAAACAAAAAAATATATTCGTATGAAATAAAAGTACTTCTAGGTCAGTTTATATATTAATATGAAAATACAAATTAATCAACACCAATTAAAATGGATTTCATCACTTATTTAAAAAAATATTTATTCAATTAGTAGTTAACTATACTTTAAATATAATTTATAATTGGATTTCAAAAAAAGCATGCTTTAAAGATTTACATATACTTTGCTAAGCACGTTTTGCATTTGTTTTCTATATGTGTTTTAGAAGTGAATTGAAAATTTGTCTTTCCACTTATAAGAGTTACTCTGTGTTTTTCTGATATTGTTAAAGTTGTTATATCAAAATTAAAGATGTTATTAATAACAATTATATACGGTTTGGTATGGATAAAGCCACAGATGCATGTGGAAGATTTGTTTTCTATTATTTAATAATAGAAGTTTTCCATAAAGACATTCCGACGAACACTTTTTTGATATAGCAAGATATGCGAACAATTTTGAAGAAATTAAAAAAGTTATATACGACTTTCCTGAGACGACAAGCAAATCAGTTAATGACTGTCAATCAGTTCTTAGGAAACAAGAGATTCAAAACAATTTAGCTTGCATAAAATCCGTTTAAGTTAGGTGAGCTACACAATAAAATCTTTAGAAAAGCAGGTAATGTCGTTGCCTGTATCTACAAACTTATTAAATCTTAAAGATTCAATTTAAAAAATATCTTGATGCATTGGTTAAGAAATCAAAATATAATCGGAAGAAGTATTTGGTAAAAATAAAGAATTAATACTAAAAATTTGGTTTGATTTTGAATAACGACAATGTTCCTAATTTTCAAATGAATTCAGCTATAATAGGTAAATTTTAAAATTTGCCATAATAAGTTTGTATGTGAAGATATGCTTTTCGTCCTTCAAAAATGTATTGAGCGACAGAAGGCATAATTTTACAATTGAAATCATTTATTTTGAAATGTATTCAAAATTATAATTTAATTATTGAATAATCTTACATCATATTCTATATTGCGTAAATAAAGTATGTTTATTTTAGTTTTAAGTAGTTACTTGTACAATTTTTATGTAAAACATATTGATACACGTATTACATATTAAGGAAATATGGTTTTCTTGCCTGATTTGATGCTTTTTTGCTTGTTTTAGTGCCTTTTTTCTCTAAATTTAGTGCTTTTTTTACGTGCTTTTTTCCACATTTTTTAAACTTTTTTATCCGCTCTCTACTTATAAGTGTTTCCAATTTTTCGACGTATTGTGTTTTTTTTTTAGGATTGTAATTGTGTTGCCTTTGTCTGCCTTACCCAGTATTTATATAACCTAATACTGTGTTTTGTTATTTTGTTGGTTGTTTTTAATTATGTTGCTTAGTGGTTTTCTTTCCTGTATATTGGTGGTGCCGGCTCGGCGTAATGCAATTTCTATTTCCATTTCTAGTTCTTCATATAAGTTTTTAAGCGTTATTGGTGAATATTTCAGTCCTTTTTCTTTTAGTATCCTTTCATTTGGATTGAACGTTGTGCTTGAACATTTCATCACTCTTGGGTAAAATTTTGTTCGGTTAAATTTTTTCCTCTGTTTGAATATTTGGTTTCCTTTAACTTAGTCGAGTGTCTTTTTCTAGGTCATGTAGTGTGCTTGTGTGCTTTGGTGTATTTTCTACATGGTGTCTGATATAAAATAGTCAAATGTTATGTTGTCTAGTCTCTTCGTTAGCTCCATGAGCATGACTTTATTCTCCCAGAAAAATCTCAAAGTCATAAGGATTTTTAATCCGATGAAGACGGGAAGACAATCGTCTCTGTATACCAGAGAAGTGATTATTCTCACAGCACTTCGCTGAAGACCAAAAAGTCTAGTAGAAATACTTGAATGGCCCCTCACAAGTAAGCAATGATTTAAGTGACTTTATAGTAGGGCAAAATAAGCAGTTCAATATCAGCTGCCATGAAAATTTTAAATCTAACCAAAGACCTAAAAATCTTGTATTTTCTTAAACTACATTTGGTTTTAAATTGCAATTTATAAATGTGGATTTTTCCGGATTCATTAGTAATTTACTAGATGTAATTATATTTGTTACTACTGATCATTTTTAGTTCTAGAAAACATTTCAGCGCAAGATTTTGATATGTGAGCATCGAGCGTCTGCATAAAATCATGAAAGCCAATCTCAACATCGTTGAAAATATAATTCCAGTCTGTGTTAGATAAATAGAAATGAAGTTTGCAATAACTTGCTTCAGTGAAGAATCAGATTTTATACCTTATCTTATTAGAGCTTACTGCTGTTATTTATTTACAGACGTAAATACCAATATGGTCAGAGGGGCCTATCAATTATCGTTCATGCTAGAAAAATATTGTTTAGGCAAGTATCCCCTCTGGTATTAAAGTCAACTCTATTTGTAGGACCCCCACAATTATATTTTTACTTAAATCTAAGATATCTAAGGAGGCATGCCATTATATTCATAAATTCAATCAAATCTCTTACGGGCGAACGATAAATGGTTATTATTATTATTATTAAGTTTTGGCATGGAATGGATGATGCAGCTATTCCAAAGTGAATTTGATAAACTAAATTATGCGTTTTGCGGGTAAAATGTGAATCAGAATTAAATATTTATTTATTGTGAATAAAGGTACTTCCCTCTTATTTATCATTATAATATTTTCTATGTGGCAAAAAAATTGTATAATGTCTAAAATTCCATCTGCACACATTATCCACAGAAGCCAATTGATTTTACCAATTTAGCATTGAAAATTTGAATACTAGATATAAAAAGATTTTTCTAACGTCATTAATTATAAACTACAACTTGCTATAAATTTCTCTGGTTGAATTTAAAGTTAAAAACGAAATTTCATTTCGGTCGCCTTAAATTATCTATAGCTATCTGAGGTAAGGATGCTATATTAGTCAAGAAAAAATTCGAAAAAGTAGCTTTTAGAACATACAAACAAAATATTTATAGACAGAAATTTTGTTTTACTTAAAAGTTATTTCTAGGCGTAGAAATATAAATTGTTTTAAATTTTGATTTCTATTTAACTGCTACACCTTCTTCACGACGTTTATTACAATCGTTCCTATATGGGAATTATTTGAAAAAAGTTCACGTTTTTTTTTTCACTTGCTGGAAGGAATTTCTGATATCGTTAGATCCAAGATTTAAAGACATAGTAAAAACAAACCATGAGATTTTCTAAATATTACATCATATCTAATCACATTTTCAGCTCAAAGGATTGTAACATATTTAAGTAATATGGGGGTTATTATTTAATTATCAAGAAGTTTTTTAAATATGTAAAGCCGTAATCAAGGGCCATCGTTCTTTCTAACTTTCCCACATTTTTTTTCTAAGCCATTCTTGATAATAGTATTAAAATTAAATTAGTCGAAAACAAAAGAAATAAGTATATGATATGATTTGTATATTTCTAGTGAATAACAGGAGTACAATAACAGGAACGTGTATTGTTACAAATATAAATATCACTCTGAGTCATATCTATGGAATGAAATCATAAAATTTAATATTGTATGCAAATAATGAACAGTAATATTAGACTTTATTAGTTTTTGTTTAGTCTTATTAAAAGTCATTAGACATATTAATTTTTTTAAAGATATATGTGATTATCTAAATATTTAAACATCGTAATAGTAGGGTGAAAACACTGTATATTCGTATCACAGCTAGAATGTCGATTATTTCATTATATCTATTTATAGAAAACCAACATTAAAATTCAAAAATTCTACACATTAATTTAAAAATAAAATGTCGTGCTCACACAACAATTTAAAAAAAATGCTTGTTAAATATTTGGAATTATAAAATTATCTCTTTAAGTTTAAATTCTAATATATAAATATTTAAACGACTTTTGTTTGTTTTTAACCTCATTTACTTAATTTAATACTATTTATTCTGAAAATATTAACGGTTCTATAGTAGTTGAATATTCTCTTAGTAAACTAAAATTTTCGTAAGCAACTTCTGCGGCAAACACATCATTTTACAAAGCTTAATATTTTAAAGTTTAAAGAAAAGTTACAAATTAAAAATGCTTTTTATAATTAGTTACTTCATTAATTGGTTTCAAAATACTTCCTCATATTTTTATATTGCCGATAGTTTAGTCTACAATCACTTCTAATATTTTAACTATGTTATTTTTATTCCAGTTTATAATTCTTTCAGCATTATTTAAAAAAAAATGGACTTCATTAATGCACATTGAATGTTGGAATCCAAAAATTATAATGTAATATATACTGCTATTTCTGTATTATTCTAAAGATCGTTTAAGCAATTTAAATAAATATTGATAAACCATACATAGTTCTTATCAAAACAAAAGGTTTATCTTGAAACAACTCAGTATTCAAGGTTGCATGTCATTGCAATGATTGTAAATATTTATGCGTCAACTATAGATAGCTAAATAACAATAACCTTAAGAAAAAATGTTATCTGCAAAACATTCCATTAATAATAAGTGTAACCAAGAACAATCATGTTTAAAATTAATTTTTATATTTTGAAAACAAAATATATTTCCTAATTAATTTTTCGCCCTATTTCACACAGAAAAAGTAAAAAAATGCGATGTGGCTAAGTAGTACGATCCCTCTAATACTTTATATTCTTTAACATTATTTGTTATGAAATATACAGGGTTCATTATAAAAGTAATTAGATTTTCTGGAAAACAATATATTTATTGATCGTACGGGTACAAATGTTCTTCAAAATACTCTCCCCGAGAATCAATACAAATGTGGAAATGTATCTGCTATGCCTGAAGGGTATCCTGTAACTCCTAAACTGGAATGTCTCTTAGGGTATATAAATACATGCTTTTGAATATTTTCCACGGACTACCAATACTTTCTTCAGACAGAAAAACAAATACAAGTCTGGACTGTAAGGTTGCTGAGGGACACCAGGGTGTCCTTCACGTGTTTAACCCGGCGTTCCAATCTTTTGAGCACCTACAGGCAAAAAGACTAAGTTAATAATTCCACACTGCGGTACAAACTCAAAATGCACGATTCCTCGGACGTCAAAAAAGATGATGAGCATTGTTTTGATGCCAAACTTGCTCATTCCTGCTTTCTTTGAGCAGGGGATGATTTTGTCTGCCACTCGCTGCTCTGTTTTGTCGATTCTGGCTCGTACTCGAACATTCAGGATTCGTCTTCGCGAAGAGTTAAGAAAGTCCGGCTCATTTTGAATCAAATCCAATAATTCTTTACAGCGCGAAACTCGAAGTTCGTTTTGGTCTGCGCATATATCAAGCATCTGGTCACTATCCCTTGTACCGCAAATGTGGATATGTTTAGGTTTTCAGCGATTTGCTCAATCGGATCGCAAGACTTCGCCCGATTCACGTTTTCGTCTGTTCTAGTCGTTGTTGGACGTCAAGAACAGAGTTCGTCGGCGATCTCCTTCCGGCCCTCATTGAATGCCTTTTGACATCTACCGACCTGAAATGCAATTATCCTTTGGAATTTGAAGGATTTGAATTATTTCGATTTTCAAGCCGCTCGCAAATCTTGATTGCATATCGCTGTTCAAGAAAACGATCCATAGTACCGAGTTACAGAGTCAAAAATACTCTTCACGCAAAGGAACGTCTTTCTGCTCAGGCTGCTCGGAGCAATCTGGTAACCGGTTGCAATTGAAGAGCGAACCCTTCATCATATTTTCTGATCCGTTTTACCTCGCAGCGATGGATAACCGCGTCACAATAAAATAAACTAAGACTTTATTGTAAATAGTGTAATATACTAAAATATATTCATTGTTTAAATAGAATTAATATCGAAACCTGACAGTAGTTAAATTTTTATGTAATTGAAATAAAGAATATTTAATTTAATTTGAAAATCATGCGCATTACTTTCATAATAAACCCTGTAAACTTTGTTGAATTGTAAGAGTATGTGAAAATGATTAAAAATTAATAAAACACTACACTTGATGAAAAAAGTGCCAAACTAGTGTTTTATTTAACCTGTAAACTTTGCTTATTTATATTATTTCTTAATATTGATGATCATTAATTATTTTTAAAAGAGACCAATATTTTGCCTCAATAGAAGATATCCAGTCTAACATTATTTTCACATTTTGCTTGATAAATGATGGGACATTGTTTATATCTATAAATGAGAATAAAAACAAAAGTATTTAGGTTATATATTTACTCGCGGTAAGCTACATTTATCATTCATTAAAAGCTCTGAAGGTCTTTAGGAGTTTTACTTCTAGCAAGGTGTACCTTTAATGTTTAACTTTGTTTTCATTTACATGGGTCTACACTTTGGAAATTTTTGCCTGGCTTAATGATGTCCAGAGTTGTCTTCTCTGGAAGACTCAACAGGTACATGAGAATATGTGGGTCGTTCTTTTAAGAGCAATATATTCTTATTCTGTGCTTAGAGATACAGGTGATAATTACAAAAGCAAAAAGGGAGAGAAGTAGGACTTCAGTATAGTAAAGCTGATATAGGTGACATAGTACAAAATAAAATTTGACTAACTTTGGCTGCTGTAATAAGCAAGTTCACTTCATAGGCAAGAGTTTTGGGTGAACACGTCCTCAATTATATGGGTACTCCCTTAATCGGGAACAAAGGTCTCTAAGAAACGATAAACTAGCCTTTATAATCAATGATATAAGGATATAGAAGGCCAAGAAAACCACTCAAATATTTATTAAGATATTTCAAGATAATCGATGACTCTACAACAGACTACTATATTTTTTCCTAGTTTATTGCCGATATTCAAGGGATACGAGGAACCTCATGATAAATAAATTTATATTCATCACAAATGTAGAAAATACAAATTGCAACAAGGCAATACAGATTTATTCTTAAAATGTTAGAAGGATGTATGTATTAAAAAGTATCAAAATATAAACAAAGAAGATTATTTGGACTAAATATATATTCTAGTAACACAGGAAAAGATGAGTTTGTAATAGACGTTTCTAAAAGCAGCGACTCCAGCTATCACAATGGAGTCAAATAATATTAGATAAGACAACTAACGCTCTATAGCAATATCTGACGAACAGTGATGATCTAATAAAAGGTGGATTGTGATAGCCTATGCAATTACTGTAGACACATTTGAAGCAAAAATTAAAAATTGCAGTAAAAATTAATTTTATCCTTGATTATTTTGTTGCCAAGATACTACTAATGAATATGATGGAAACAAGAAATGTCAGAAAGAAAGATTAACTGTCAAAATACATGATACAATTACCTAAAAAACGTAAGTATATGTGGAGATGCCATATAAATTATATTATATTTAATAATTATTTTAAAGATTTCCAACCAACTGTTAAGGAAATAAATTGATCAAATGCCTAGAAAAGAAATTCTAGTATACAGACGTATCATCCAGGATCTGATGTTATATCAGACAACAACTCCAGAGTTATTTTTATATAAATAAAATTAACAACGTAGAAGAAATAAAACAAAACGACAGTTGTTTACTAAAAAA
Source organism: Ontholestes murinus (assembly GCA_963969525.1). Lineage (NCBI taxonomy): Eukaryota > Metazoa > Arthropoda > Insecta > Coleoptera > Staphylinidae > Ontholestes > Ontholestes murinus. The sequence goes on from OZ018394.1 coordinate 24,894,131, forward strand.
TAAATAGACAATTTCATAATGTTCTGTTCAGTTCTGTTCTGAAACCAAGGCTTCCACTTTCATTGGGAATACACAAAACATGGAAGTCGCTTGTAGTTAATGAATAACAGTTCTACTAGAAACATAAGACCAACTAAGAAGAAAGGAGAAAAATAATAAATACAATAAATAAATGACGTGATATAGGTCAATAAGCAATTGGTCCTATTGCTCATAAACTTTGATAGGCAGTATCATTAACAGGACTTATTAATTCTTCGCAAGAAAGTATGAAAAAGTGAATATATCATAGCTAAAATCAAACATACCAGGAAAAGGGCACAAAAAAAAGTCAGACATTGAAAAACCCTGAAATATATAAAGAAGTAAATTAGATAAAATCTGCCCTGAAGTTTTAAAGCTAACAAATAACGATATACTCATCTTAGTTACATCCCTTCATTGACATATATAATTGATACTGGTTAAATTCGTATTCATTAAAATTTGAAGTATTTCGTTTGATCAATTCGAAGGCAATATGGTAGTTTCTGAAATTAATAAATAACCCTATCCACAAGAAGTGTGTACAAGGCTTAAGCGAGTTTCGATCAGGTTTCCATGAAAAACAAAGACAGAAAAACTTTATTTGCACGATCGTATATGTGAGAAAACTTTTCAAAAAGATTATCTAATTTGCCCTACATTTAAGTTATCTGTTACCAAGGAAAAAATTCGTGGCACGTACCCATGAAAGTAATATCCAAGATAAACAAAATAATATATTAAGCTATTTTTACTATGACCGCGTAAAAACACGTGCAGAATTGCTGTGAGAAAAGGAAATAATTACTTGAAGTAATAAAATTGATTAATTCTTATAAACTGATTAATTTACTGCAAAATGGCTTTGATAGTTCTAGAATCCAAAAATATTGCGAGATGAAAATATTTCAAGAGCTTTTGGTCATTCACAGAAACGCGGATCTCAAATTATATGTAGAACGCTGTAAATAATTTAGTCTTGCTGAATCGAAAGGCAGTCGAGTATAAAAAAAACTAGTTAAGAATGTGATTAGAATCTAGAGGAGATACTGTAGAAAAAAATAGTCATTCTATCTTAAAACTCCTGTTTAAATATATGGAGAAAAAAATTGAACCAACATGAAAAGAAATTTCAGACTATTCTATACATAAACTTTATAGGATAAAATAAGTTTGTTTTAGAGTTACACAGATTTATTGTTTCGCCACACAGTGGCTTCATCAGGCAGATAAACAATGATCCAATATTGTATACATTGAAATCGATCTTGGCTCAGTAGAATCCTTATGCCATTAAACAATTAACTAGCGAAACGCATCATTCATCTAGAAAGAACGGAGGCAAGTTATCAAGCTTAAGATCAGAATATCGGTAGTGATAAATCTATAACCAGTAGTATCATTTAACATCTAACGGATTATTAAAAGAAATGTGTGCTGGTGTTTTCCTAAAATTGCAAACATCATCGAATGAGTCCCTCAACATTATAGAAAGGGTAAAATGAACATAAAAAACACACTTGTAAAATAAAATGATCTTAATTTCAATCGCCTAACCAGATGATACTACAGTTTGTATCGTGTTAGAATAATACCATGAAGAAATATTTGAAGAATTCGTAATCTAGTACCTTCTTAAATACAAAAGTCAGGAAAACCTGTCCCCAGTACCTTCTGATTATTGTTTGGTCTTTTATAAAGCAGAAAAATTATTGGTAAGTTTTTCCGACTCCGAAAAGTTGTTTTAGAGGTTGAAAGGGTTATTTTTTTAATTATAGGAAGAACATTTCAGTTTGGTGTTATCTTTCTCACGCGAAGTTTATGTGCAGAGGAAATATCAATAGATGTTACTTTGGTTGCATACCTATTTACAAATCAAATATGATTTAGCCAAGACAATCTACTTTCAAAAGCGATAGATCACTCGATTAAAAAAGTGTTGTACTCTAAAAGTGTACACTAATTCGCAAATTAACAATATAGAAAGTCAAGAATATTAACAACTAGATTCAGTCAATTTATGGATTGTATAACATATGAAAAAGTTTTATGCAGAATAGGCAGTTAACGTGATATTCTTGAATCTTGAATAAAAAGTGGAAACCAACCTTAATTGTCATGTGATTAAACACTTTACTTAACTTTAGTGGAAAGTATTGAAAAAGAAAAGCACCTCCACATTTAGAAATTTGTTGTTGAGTTATGAAGATATGATGATTAAAACTTGTTAAAAACACTAATACTTTAACCTATAAATTAAAATTCTGCAAATCCATTAATTGTGAAGAAAGTGTTAGTGTTTTAATCAAGTTTCACCTCGACATGGATGATGCTTTTTATTGATGTACATATAATTTCTAATCTTTAAGTGCGTCTTCCTTCAGAAGATAAGGAAAACTTCTGGCAAACGCTTCACTATTTCAGGTTTACAATGACGAACCAATTTTATTAAGTAATAACCCGATTTTTACACACATTAATATTCACATAACGTGTCAATGACAATGAAGACAATAGTAAATCACTTTTACTACTAAAAAAAATATTTAAGCCTAGACGCTAGAATACTTTTTACGTAGTGAATATACAGGGTGACTGACGAAAAACCTTTGGTGCTGTATCTCGCTTATTTTTGATCCTATTTGAATAAATAAAACATCAAATTAAATGATTTTTAAAAGACTTTAATATGAACTGTACTGATATTTTCTCTTGCATCCAGTTTTTGTCAAAAGACGATCAACTTTTTTTTCCAAATTGCACTGTATATATATTTTGTACTGATCCGCAAGGAGATTTTTTTCTGAATCTAAATTTGTAAACGATTTTATCCATTCATCAAACCAAAGTCGATAAATTGAGGATTAAAAAAAAATTAAAAATCAAATACCCATAGTAAACAATATACAGAGCCTATTCCAAATGTCAAAAGTGACAGTGTCAGTCATTGGTACAATACTGCAATGATTTTTAATAATTTCATAATAAAAATGTTGCAAGATTTCAAAAACTGAAAAACGATTTCTGTAGAAGCACAAAATTCTAGTACAGTGTTTGAAATATTGCAACATTTTAATTATGAAATAATTAAAAATCGTTGCAGTATTGTATCAATGGTTGTCACTGTCACTTTTGACATTTAAAATAGGGTCTGTATATTGTTTACAATGGATACTTGACTTTTTATTTATTTTTTTAATCCTCAATTTCTCGACTTAAGTTTGATGTATGGATAAATTTGTCTACAATTTTATATTCAGAAAAAAAATCTCCTTGCGAATCAATAAAAATATATATACAGTGCAATTTAAAAAAAAATGTTGATCGTATTTTGTCAAAAACTGGGTGCGAGAAAGAATAACAGTTCAAATCCTATTAAAGTCTTTTAAAAATGGTTTAATTTGATGTTTTATTTATTAAAATCGGATAAAAAATAAGCGAGATACAGCACCAAAGGTTTTTCGTCAGTCCCCTTGTATATAGCCAATTTAAGAATATTTTTTACTTAATTCAATATTTCTTCATTCATTAATTCATTCATATCGATTCACATTCTTGTAATTAATTCAAACCAACAATAAATAATAGTAGTAATAATAGTGTTTTGGAATAATAAATATAAAACTTGATTTCTTACAAATGTTTTTTTATACATAGGTATGCAACCAAATAAACATCTACAATTGAAATTGCGAGGTTCTAACTTGAAATTAAAACTAGTAAATAAATATGCAGAACAAACAACACACGTTTATTTACAAAATGTTACAAATATATATGACTGAAAATGTTAGGTACATTATATTTGGTATAAAATAAACAAACAAACACAACACGTTTTAATTAAATTAATAACTACACTAGGGTATCTAACAGCTCTTTGGTATAATTAGATCTATATGGGGTATAGCTGTCCGGTTCGACTCTGCTTTTCGCACTTTGCGTGTATAGCAAAGTCTGAAGCATCTCGAACTCTTGGTCCTCGTTCAGCAAGTCTTTGTGGAGACTCTCGAGGTACAACCTCCGGTTCTCCATCGCCTCCTTCGTCTCCTCTAATACCACTTCGTTGTGCTGCATCTCGCACGAACTTTTCGCCATTTCCGTGCGCAGGTGCGTCAGCGATTTCGCCAGGTCTTCCGTCGTGTTGACGGTCTTGCTCTGTTTCTTCAGATTCGTTTGTAGCCTGATCAGAGTTTCTTCCTCTTTTAGTAATTTTTTGTTGAGTTTGGAAATTTTTTCTAAAAGCTCTAGGTGTTCGCGGGCGGACGTCTCACTGATGGTCGAACTCGTGTCGTCGTCTTTGATGTCTTTGCTGAATTCTTGGGACGATGGCGACGAAAACCTCTCGAAAGAACTCTGAAAAAATGTAATATAAATAATATTTTACCAAGGGTGTGGTGAAATAGTTGTACATAAAAAAAATAAATTAAACTCGTAAGTTGAACCACAAACTAAAAGCAAAGGAGTAATACTAAATTGGATATCGGTGAAGGGAAGTCAAAATTTGTAGGGTTGAGTTCATGAAATTTATAAGTGTTGCTTTTGTATCAGCTTTTTGCTAATTTCAATTACTATGATTAGTGTTGTTGTTCCAAAGAGCTTTAAACTTGGTGGGAGGGAGGTCATCTACTGACACAGTAGACTTAGGGTGCATTGGCGCAGAGGGAGCAATAGTTGTTTTATATTCGCGACAGATGGTAAGTCAAATTAAGAAGGGGGCTCTAGAAAAAAACATATTCTCAAAATGGGCGGTGCTCAAAATAAGGTTAGGAAATTATGCGTTAGATCAACTGTGATTTATCCTATTAAAATTTGAAGGTGAGCACTAAGTATTAATACATACCGATTTTTCATAAAATTTTCGACACATCAAGGGTGAACCATTTAAACGGAACACCCGGTACGCAATTTGCGATTACCGATCGTTATGCACGATTTCACGTCTTCGCGTCAATTGATCTCGTCCGACCCAAATAACTCACCTCCGCCGATCCGCCGGCCTTATTGTGGTTCGATTGTTCACTATCGCCTTCCGTAACGACGCCGCTATCACTATTTTTATCACCCACGGGTGTGCCATCAATCTCCGGTTCGAGTGCTTCCGAGAGTCCTTTCAGGTAGGTCTCCAGTAGGTAATTGCTACCGTGCTTGCGTACCCGAGCGCGGTGAGTCTTGTCTTCTAAAAAGCCGATTTGATGTTCGCTGTGCCTAGAAAAAAGAAAACAGCTGTAAATCATTTGTTGAGAACGGTAATGGGCACCTATGCGGCACCGAGATTGTTATTTATAGCCCTCCATCTCGACGTATTAGGATTTATAAAAATTGGTACGAATTAATACGAGTATCGATGGATTTGATTGAACAATAAATAATAATAATAAAATGAAAAACTTGACAAGCAATATCTTAAAAATATGGGTACCTTAATTTTTGTAAAAAGAGGTGATGATTAAATTAGTACCTTAGCTTTTTCAATTGTTTCCTAATTACTTCCCCTTGCGCCAACACCAGCTTTAAAAGTTCTTCCGTGCTGGTCGGCTGTTTCTCATTCTGTAATGCATTTAACCGCTTCGGATGGATGGTTTTAAATGCACTCCTGTCGGACCACACGCTCGTGTCTGATTTGTACCTTGAACGTCTACTCAACGATCTCTCATTCTTTATCCTTCGCAGAGAAATTTTTACCTAGAGAATATCTCAACTTAGTACATCAGAATTGAATAAATCACGTGAATTTATTACTTCCGGCTGTGCCGTACCCCACGCGGTCCATATGTCTAAAATATTCGACTCCGGGTCCAAAGGTTGTTCCACTCCGCGCCACCTTTCCGTGATGTGATATTCTTCTGCCAAGCCCACGTGTCGGCCCTGTTTCGCAAAAATGTGTCGTGAGCACACGAGATTGTTGGGCATTATGATGTGTACGTACCCTGTTCTGTTCGTCTTGCAGAAGGACACTGATGATATCCTGACAGGTGGTTTCCTCTACAACGCCAGATACCCATCGTTGCTCACCTCTGACCCAAATTGGCAGTTCTTCGCCGCTGCTGTCGCTCTCGGCGTCTGAATCGTCCAAGTTTCCACGGCGCGAATCTTCAATCCACATCATTTTCTGTAACAAAATAAAAATATGAATAAATAATAATGTTTTACAAAACTGAATATGGAATGTACAACAATAAGAGTTACTAAGTATAGTAAAATTAATTAACTACTTCCTTGAATGACACACAATATTATTTTTATAATAATTATTGTTCCCTACCAACAACAGCCATGGACCGGTTTTGATCTATTTTGGATCTCATCAGCGTAGCGCAAGACAGGGAAATGAGTTTTACTTTGGAATATTTAACTCATAGTGTCAATCATTGGTGGTCAATAATTAACGCTTTACCCGCAGAATTAAAATACTAAAAAATTAACCTCGTTTCCCTGTCTTCAACTGCACTACGCTGATGGAATCCAACTAGATCAAAACCGGTCCTTGGCTGTACTTAACAACGAACAATAATTAATGTTGTTGTTATAGTTGTTGCAGTTTCTTTGATTTCTTTTTTTGGTGGTTATCCATCCAAACAGGGATCTAGTGAAACGCTTAGACAATAGATGGAACCATCATGGTGATGTTATTTACATATTTCTAATTATAATTTAGCACACATATACTAATAATCTTAAATGATAACCAATTTTGATGAACAATACTCACAACAATAACTTGTTATTTTAATAACACAGGAAGGTTCTTATTTTATTAGAAAATACAAAATGTCAAACTATTTCTAAAGCACCTTGGATATCTTAAAGGAGGAATGCCAAATTTTTTTTATCAAAGTCAATTTAGTTGATGTAGGCTTAATTAATGTATGGAGTTTTTGATTTACAATGAATTAAATATGTTTTCTATAACATGAAAAAGAATAATGCAACAGGGACTGAAACCAAGTGTAGGATTATTTTCAACTTTAGAGATATATGCCATTATGCCTTGTTTTCGTTCGGAGGAGAAATAGTGCATATCGGGTTTCTTAAGTCGCGTGAATTGCCTTTCCTTTTTCATTTTTATAAATTTAGTCAATGGTGTTTCTATACTTGCTGCTCTAGAGATAAAACGATAATACTTTCTTATAATTAGTGATGGCCGTGGTAGCTGGTGTTCGTTTATCGTCCAATAGTTTTGTTCTCTTGTGATAAAAAGTGAGGTGCTTGACTTACTCAACTTATCATTTAGATGCTAACACAATAGAGTTTATGTATACGTAACAAAATTTTTAAGTATTCTTTCTATGAAGTTTTGGAAGGTCTGCATAGTTTTGCGCAATTGTTATGTAATACAAATGTTATTATGAGAATAATATTAGTTCTTTTTGGAATTCTGAGGTAAACTGAATTCAAGAAGTACAATAGTGGTTTGAATGTGGTGATGTATTTAGTGACGCAAGAAATGTTAGAAAAAAGTTTTCGAAGATTCTCTCTCTTTCTACTGGGACCTTCGGCGCGAAGTTTTTTTATCACTGTGTTTCTGTTTATATCGGCTAATACAAATCTCTGTGAATTCTTCCACCCTTTTTCACAATGCTGAATACCGTTCCGACATTCTCGACTTAGTCATTCGAATTGAAAACGATATAACTTCAGAATTACAATCCGACCATAATCCAGTAATATTGGATATCCATACAGAAATATTTAGATTTGGGAAACAGCCAGGATCACTGACTGGAAGCTCTTTAATAATTCCTCCTGGAAACACGTATCGTCGATTCCAGAGATGCGTAATCTAGAGAGGATTGGTAAGGGTATAAAAATCCTCACAGCGGCTATTCATAAAGCCGTCGCACGGAGAGACCTGTTTTATTTATTTTTATTTATTCTTACCTCAATAAAAAAGGTCTTTCCGTGCGATATGCTCAATATTCCCTGACATCTCCGTGGAATTGGCAACGAATACACCGTCGCCAAACGAAACAGGATCTGAATAGATTGCAAAATGAAATTCCGAAAGAGTGTAAAGACATCCGAAATTCCCGTTGGGTAAGGCGTATCGATGAAGCTACCCAACATAATCCCCAACTTTGGAAGCTCACAAAGAACTTTACCAAAACCAGAATAAAGACTCCTGCTATCCATGGGCGAAACAGCCTTGTCTAACTTGCGGAAGATAAAGCCAAGGTCTTTGCGGATAGCCCGAAATCGCAATTCTCTCTAAATGACGACACAACGAGTGACAGGCTCCTGGATGAAATAGAAGAGGCGCTTTATCGTTTAAAACGATCACTAAACTCTGTCCCTAAACCGACCACGGTTAGAGAAGTCACGGACTTAAAACTGGCGCCAAACAAAAAGGTGCATTGACATAATAAAATCAATTTTTATTGTTTTAGTGCCTGTATGAGAATATCTAAACAGATACATTTTTCAAATTTCCACAAAATGCTTGAAAACATACACTTGAGTAGTCAAATGATCATAAAGTCGTCTCAAATATACAATTTGGCTTTATAAAAAGCCTGGCCACAAACCATCACATAGTACGAACCAGCGATTATATAATCGAAGGTTTTAATCGTAAGTAAAGTACCCAAGATATTTTCCTAGATGTTGATACATCTTTTGATCGCATCTGGCATGATGAATTGATATTCTAACTGCTATTTCTAAATTGTCCCATCTATAATAAGGTAGAGGCCACGCAGAGCGTGATAATTAGAAGGATTTTCAATGGGTCATGGTACGAGTATATCAGCTGCGCTTGGAATTAAACATCCCTAGAGTCCAAGGCTATATCCATTATATGAACCCTCAGCCATCCCACTAAATTTGATCTCTGCCTGATCACATTGAAACAAGACTCAATCAACCAGTTGTATTTTAAGTATTTATCAGTCTATTTTACCGGTTTATTTCATCAAGAGTCATGAGAATTCACAAATTCCAGCTCCGGAATCAATCAGAAAAATTACCTTTGTTTGACACCTTGCATTTAGCAAGTCGCCTGACACCATTGGTAGTTTTTGGTATTGTAGTATACTATTTCATCGCTGTATTTTTAATATTAATGGTTAGTATTTATTTATTCAATATGCTTACAAAATGCTTTCGAAAATTGCTTACATAACTAAGTAAACATTTACAAAAGGTTTGTACAAACATGGAGAAGTTTAAGTTCGAAATTCCACGTATGTCGAGATAAACTTTGTTGAAACTGTTCTAACTTTATTTCTGTTTGATGATATTGTATCATTTAATTTGCCAAATATAGCTTAACATCTTTTAAGTGACTGATTTGGTTATACCATATTGACATACTGAAACTAATTAGTATTAAAAGCGTAATACCACAGGTGGCTTAGTCCTTATTTTCCGGTCTTCTCTAGTAACCTGTTTCTTACTTGGAGTTTCTCAGGTGCTTCAAAAAACAAACAAAAAATAGTAAAAAACTCGTCTGGAGTTCTTATGTCTTTCATTATTTGAGCGTTATTGAAGATACTGGATATCTCATCAACTACGGGTGTTGTAGTGCTTATGATAGTCTTCTAATTCAGCAAGTTCTTCCAAAATAGGTTTGATTTACATCACCAGTATGGTTAAAATATTTCTCGGTAGTCTATCTATCCTACTAGGAAAGTAAATATTTTTGGGTGTAACAAGAAATAAAACTTTTAAAATAAAAATGTGTTTTTCTATGGGTAGTTTTTAAGGATCTAGAAAGGAATTTTAGTAGTATTTATAGTATAATATTAAAAATAATCTTTTTCGAGAGTGTCAGTGTACGATGGAAACTATAGTCACATTCAATAAATATCTATTGTGGTAAATCAATGTGAAAAACAATGGCTTGAATTATCTCTGTAGATATCTCGCAAAAGTTTCAGAAGTTTATAAATTTTGGGAATGTATTTTGGCCTTTAATATTGTTTATTTAGTCAGGTTTTTGTTGCGTATAAGGGAGACTTCACTTGCATTTTAATATTGTTGCTGCAAGCTTCAGTTTATTTATGATTTTTTAAAGTTTCTAAATATTTTAATTTTTACACTGAATTGAAAAATTCAAATAATTACTTGTGGTTAAAACATAGTGACTTCGGTGTAGGTATGGATTACCACGTAGTAACGGTCGCAATCATTCTCTTTAATTTTTGTTTTTAGGTAAGGTACATCGTAGAGTTTAATACATCTGTTCAATTCTAATTTTGGATTAAGGATAATTTAAGGAAGTTAAGATGTGTTGTATAATTCTAGGCATATGAGGTGAAATTGAAAGCAATGGCATTTTTTAAGTAAGTAGCTGATAGAAATTAGGGGTCAAGATCAAAGTGCATTTACTTATCCAATTTGACCTTGATACTTAATTACTACTAACTTCCTCCTCTTTTCTAAACCATACATGTCTATTCTACAACCTTTGATAATAAAGTTCGGTGAAAAGTCCTGTAACATTAACGTAGATGAAATATTAACAAAAGTTACCTTACGACCCTTCGAAATAGTCACCTCCCATAACTATGCACCGCTGAGATCTGCTATACATGTCCTGGAAACTTTTTAACAAAGTTTCTTTTAGGGTTTGCTTGAAATATTTAGAATCCTTGAGAAAGATATTATCTTAATTCAAACGGGAAATTGCTTTAAAATTTTAAAAATAAAACGTGCAATAAATTTTGGAAAATAGAAAAAAAGTATAAGGACAATTCTAGAAATAAGGAATAAAAATTTCAAAAAAATTCTAGAACGCTAGAAGAACTTTGGAAGAAAAATGTATCGAATCTTCCAAAAGATTGAAAGAAAAATATGCGCTGCAGGTAAAGTACAAGAGACTCAAGGAAGCACTCAAAGAGGAAAGCCATAATGAAAATTGAAGAAAAAGTTGCTTGATATATTTAGAATATTTTCTCTCAATTCAGAAGAGAAATTGTTTGAAAATTCGAAAATAATAAAGCATGTAATGATTTTTCAAAAATAGAAGAAACGTTGATGGACAAATCTAGTAATTTGAAGCAAACATTGCAAGAAAATTGTAGAACTGTAGGAGAAAATTTTATAAAATTTGTAAATGAAATTCATCGAAACTTTTAGAAGTTTGCAATCAAAATTGCTGTAATGTTTCGGCAAAATAAAATAATGACGCGAATTGGATGACAAGTTGCATGAAATATTTAGAATCCTTGAGAAATTCTCTCAATTCAAAACAGAAATTGCTTTAAAATCTAAAAAAAAAAAACGTCTAATAATTTTTGAAAAATAGAAGAAAAGTCTGAGGACAATTCCAGAAATCTGGAATAAAAATTGCGGGAAAATTCTAGAATGTTTTCTTCCAAAAGATTGAAAGAAAAAATGAAAAACAAAAGAAGAAAGCAGGAAAGTGCAGCTAGATATAATAGATTTATATGTGCGCTTTAGGAAAAGTATAAGGGTACGAACAGAGTGCGAGCGTCTGGCGGTGCGATGTGCGCGGCTTCGTTTTTTTAACACGTACTTACGCTCCGTGGCACTCTGGACGACTCAGGACGCCATCATGCGTTAGCACGTGTTTAACATGAAGGCCGCACGCACCCGCACCGCCAGACGCTCGCACTCTGTCCGTACCCTAAGAGACTCAAGGAAGCACTCAAAGAGGAATGCCATAACGGAAATTGAAAAAAAATGTTGCTTGAAATATTTAGAATCCTTTTCTCTCAATTCAGAAGAAAAAATGATTGAAAATTCGAAAAAATTAAAGCATGTAATGATTTTTGATAATTAGAAGAAACGTTGCTAAACAAATCTAGAAATTTGAAACAAAAATTGCAAGAAAATTGTAGAACCGTAGGAGAAAATTTTATGAAATTTGTAAATGAAATTAAACTTTTAGAAGTTTGCAAACAAAAATGCAGTAAAATTTTGATAAAGTAAATGACAAGTTGCTTGAAATATTTGGAATCCTTAAAAAAGGTATTCTCTCAATTCAAGAGAGAAATTTTTTTTAAATTTTAAAAATAAAACGTGTAATTTTTTTAAAATAGAAAAAACAATTCTAGAAATTTGAAATAAAAATTGCAAAGAAATTCTAGAAGGCTAGAAGAATAATTTATGAAATTTGTAAGAGAAATTCATGGAATCCATCGAAAAAATGGAAAACAAAAAAAGGCAGCAGAAAAATGCAGCTAGACGAAATAGATTTATATGTGCGCTGTAGGAAAAATGCAAATGAAATATTTAAAATCCTTTTCTCTAAATTCAGAAAAGAAAATGCTTGAAAATTTGAAAAAATAACCTAATTTTTGAAAAATAGAAGAAAAGTTCCTGGACAATTCTAGAAATCTGAAACAAAAATTGTAAGGAAATTCTGGAACCGTAGAAGAAACATTTATGTAATTTGAAAGTGAAATTCGTTGTATCCTCAAAAAGTTTGAAAACAAAAATGCTGTACAAAGAAAATTAAAAAAAAAGTTAAACAGGTAAATGAAAATAGTAATATAATAAGTTTTAATACCACTATTTATTGTATAATATACACAAACAAAGTTTGCAATATATTATTAATTTTGACACAACTATAGTTTCGACCTTTGCAGGTCATTATCAAGTATTGATTGAAGAAGAATACAATTATAGGTGAGGTATGCATTTTTAATGAACCTAATTAGGACTGGGAAGATTTATTACAACGGATTAACTAAATATGATTAAGTGCGGTATTCTGGTGCAGAGCGGATTAAGGTGCGGTGTTTTCAGATGTATATGTCATTATAAGAGCTTAAATAATGGCGAAGAAATTGAATCCGTCTGCTCATTAAGCAGATTAGAATTAATATTCTTGCTTTGGCGGTATATCACTAATAACTCCAAAAGATTAAGCCTTTGGCCTTTATTGCAAAAATGTAAAAATTTTAAATTATCCATATGTGGAAATGAATGATTACATTCTAAGATATGATTTGAAAAAGAACTTGTTGTATGTCTAAGTCTGAATGCTCTATAATGTTCATTGTATCTCTTTTCAAAACTCCTACCTGTCTTACGTAATTTACGTAATTTATAAGAAAAATCTATCAAATGATTTAGATATTAACTTGAATAGAAAACACTAAAATTTCCCAAAAAATGCATTCATTTCCTACATTGCAATCATTGTAACAACGCAGAATTGAAAGAGTAAATTACGTCCAACAACAATAGAATGTGACTTAATCAATCTTTAACAATAATTGTTGGAAAAATCTAGAATCCTTAAGATCGCTATTTGAGCGAAATTCTGTAAAAATCTAGAATTTTCGAAACATCTGCAAAATTCCGAATTGAGAAATTACTGAAAATTCTAAAATATTGTAGAAAATTTTTGAAAAAATGCAAGAAATTGGAAAACTTTAGAATCGCTGAAAAATATTTTCTTTATTCAGAAAAGAAATTCCTTGAAATTTCTAAAAAATGTAGCAATTTCAAAAAATAGAAGAAAAGTTACTGGAAAATTCGTGAAAAAAAATGCTGGAAAATAAGTCAAAAAATTGATCGATATTTCTAAAAGGGACGAAATCTTCGAAAAAAATCAGATAATTTTTAAAATGCTAGAATATTTTAAGAGAAGTTTTATCATTAAAAAAATACAATATTTTATTATTGATTAATTTCTAACATCTACACAACCCAGAATCGAGAGATATTCTGCATTGTCTTCAACATTATTGAAACATTGAACCATTAATTTCGTGACTTATTAATTGGAACATCGTCACTATAAACTTTCAAAACCCTTCATGTTTCAGCTACATTTTTCTTCCAATTTAATTGAGCTCATAATAAACTAAGCAGAGGCTTACAATGGCAAAAAATAATAAAAGGCGTAGATGGATGTTCAATGTACAAAACATAATAAATTTTAGCAGCCAATTTGCGATTTCTGTGAAAGAAGTTAAAGTTAAATTACAGCCAAATCATACTGTCCTATTGGAAAAGCCAGTAATCTGAAGGAGCAATGTTCGACAAATACAGCGGTTGCTTACTTGCGATTTTTGCAATATAAGGCTGAGCGTTATTATGCAGATGAATAATTTTGTCATGTTTTTGCACAATTCAAACTACTTTATTTAATAGACACGCCATTGCCTTTTTTGGAATTACAGTTGGATCAATCAATTTTACGCTAAAGCTTAACAATGAAAATTATATATTTATGAGCATGTCTCGAAGCTATATCAATTCATAAGTTTTAATAACTCTCGTCTATCTATAGCTAAGATTTTATTAACTTCAGAAGCGTGGAGGTCTAAAATACAATGGTAGAGAGTAAATAAATAATGATTGCAAGAGTCTACCTTTAGTAACTAGTTGATACCTACAAAGTTTAGAATTTTAATTTATGGATTTGCTTAGGTTTTTTGTGAGGCGGTTTTTGTATTTCAGTGAGGTTATAACTTGATATTTCATCTTATAAGATGTGAAATTTGTGTCTGGTAGTAAAGGTGAAAGCGTGATTCAATTGAAGTTAGATCAGTTAGAGAGTTTCATCTAAGAGGTTTGCCAGATTTGGTTGAAGTAGTAATTTTATGTGTGCTTGTGTCGTTGTATAATATTACCTCGCATGCAGAAGTGCAACAAAACTTTAAGGTTAGAAATCTTTCTTGCTTTTTAGGAGTTTTTAACTATCTCTTTGAGACGTAACCCATGATAAAGTAGGAATTTGTGTTCGTTGAATCACTACTATAGAAATTATTTTAGGTTGAAATAGTTCTTATTGAATTTGCAACTGTTATAAAATTCAAATTTATTTGAATGAATGATAACATATGTCACATTAATGGTATATAATTTTAATAACCTAAAATATTATTAATTTCTTAGGGCAGAAAGATCTACGGTCGTTGCGCAGGCAGTGACGTACTAAGACAAATCATACTAAATTTATGTTTTATATTTAAATGTAACTGTTACTGTAATGAAAATGTTGTATATATATATATATATATATATATATATATATATATATATATATATATATATATATATTTCTTAATTTTTATAATAGTTAAACAAATATTGTGGATACAAAAATATGCTTAAACAATTTTCACTAGTATAAAAATTTCTCGTATTGATAAAAATTTTATGAACTACGAAATCAATACGATCTTTTCATTTCCAGATATTCGTGTGTAATAAATGACTAATAAATCATTCAACCCGTCAGCCAGAATCGTCATTTTAACATTTTTCGTGTACCAACGCATAAACAGGTGCCATCTAATGATGGCTTCCACATTCTCACCTAATGAAGCAGAAGCTAAACGCATCATAATAACTCTAAAATAATAATAACCAATTATAATAAATAAGCCCCCGCACGCCAATAATTAACTCCCAATAAAAGTACTCGTTAATGCATTCTTTCAATAAATTTCCATCCGAAATTTGGGAAATAGCTGACTTCTAGTGGTGATTTGCATACTAATTGATAGTTATATTTATTAGACAAACGAAGGTGGAAATAAACTAGAGATCGAAAGGAAAACATCTATGTGTTTCTAATTGGACGCGAACGTTAAAGCGCTTAAGTAAACATTGCGTTAATAATACTCTTTTATTGATTTTATACGTTATTGAAATTTATTTCGTTGACAAACAAAATTAATAATTTTAAGGCTGAAAGATCTTCGGTCGATAGCCAAGAAGGGGACGAATAAACATAATAATTATTATAATTATATATTGTAATACTATGTACAATAAAGATATTTTCTCTCTCTTAATAATTTTAATTGAAATTGAATAAAACACGATAACTTTTTTTGTATAACTTAAATCTTTTTTTATTGTGACTAGTTTCGACAAATTTAGTACGTGTTTGATAACGGCAACACTAATAAATTTCAATAATTTAGCTATTTCCATTAAATATCCACTATTGTGGTAAAACAAAGTGAAAAGTGTTTTATTTAATTTTAATCAAAATGTACCACCAAGTAAACGCCGATAACATTCAAGAATTAACTATTTCGGTTTTTAATTTTTATGTAACACAAAAAGTTTGAAATTAAAAAAAAAAACATACAATTTTAATATTTATATGAAATGTCGATATAAATATAAACAGTCGAATGAATGTAGTCGACAGATTTAAATATGCAGTAGCAATGTAGCAATCCCGTATTACCTTTCCTGGCAATAATGATGATTACAACCATTACAGACACCAAGGTGGTCCATAAATAAGGCGAATTCGAGTAGAATCGGCCAAAAAAAAACGATAAAAAACATTATATAATACCGAAGGAACAATTTATAAATCTAGAAAAAAAATTCACGACTCGCATTTTAACGTGTTACCACGTTGTATAAATTTATATGGCTGTTTTCTGGTGTTACATAATGCCGTTTTAAAATATATTTTTCTGGTTAAAACGTTGCGAACTCATTGTAACGGCACTAAAAAATTAACTGAAATTCAAATATATATATGTATATACAGGGTTATTCACGCAATACGGCAGGGAATATTGTGGCCAAAATACGTGACTTTCAAAAAGTTTCACTTTGGGGATATATGGGGGTCTATTAGGGCTACTTTTTAAAATTACTTTCATAATATACAGGGTGTCCCAAAAACCCTAAAAGTATCAAAGTTGTGTTTTTTTTTAATGAAACACCCTGTAGTTTATTGTATTTTTGGATCCTTCGATCAAAATAAGTGTGTGTTTTAATAAGGTTTTTATTACTTAAACCTTAAGGTTTTTGAAATAATTTGAATTTTGTAAAAATTTTACCTAATTTTCATGTTTCAAATACTTACAAATTTACACTGAAATGTAACAATAGATCATATTTTATTTTCCAAGTATAATAAATTTGACATCTTATACCGGGTGTAAAAAAATTGGAATTAGACAAATGAGAACTTTAAGTGGCTATAACTTCATTTATTTAAATGCAACGCTATATTTATTAATTTATCAGCAAATGCACGTTTTAATTACCTATCGAATGGTATTTATATCTTAAATGTTAAGTCTTCTCGTTTTTACAGAAAACGCCAAAATATTGTTTATTGCACCGTTTTAGTACTTTTAAAGTAAAAATTGTATCTAGTTTTCTATTGTATTTAAAAACGTCAGATAATTAATTTAGTCTGTTACTTTAGTTTAAAAAGGATGTCATTTGTTATAGTTGTGTTATTTTGCGTTTTTGTGTTAGATCATTATTAATCGTTATTGTTTGAACATGGTTGTTGTATGTCATAGTAAAAAATGAAAATTTACATAGATTTTCTTATACTGAGGTTTTTATAACTGACACTTCCAATTTCTTTAAACTGGTTTAATAGACTCTCAAAAATGGCTGGCTTGGGGTGATTTCTTTCGGGAAACCTTTAAGTATAAACTCGACAAGCCAATAAACAATTTTGATGACATTCTCCAAGCATAAAAATAATGCCAATAATGCCTTCTTTTGAGTAAATCTTCATTTTTTACCAAAAAATACAACAGCGATGTTCAAACAATAACGATTACTAACGATCTAACACAAAAATGCAAAATAAGACAACTATAACAAAAGACAGGCTTTTTAAACTAAAATGATAGACTAAATTAATTATCTGACGTTTTTAAATACCATAGAAAACTAGATACATTAAAATTTTTACTTAAAAAGTACTATAATGGTGCAATAAACAATATTTTGGCGATTTCTGCAAAACGAGAAGACTTAACACTTAAGATTTAAATACCATTCGAAAGGTAATTAAAACGTGAATTTGCTGATAAATTAATAAATATAGCGTTCCATTTAAATAAATGAAGTTATAGCCATTTAAAGTTCTCATTTGTTTAATTCCAATTTTTTTACAACCGGCATAAGATGTCAAGTTTATTATAATTGGAAAATAAAATATGATCTATTGTTACATTTCAGTGTAAATTTGGTATGCATAACTTAATTATTTTATAAGTATTTGAAACATGAAAGTTAGGTTACATTTTTACAAAATTCAAATTATTTCAAAAACCTTAAGGTTTATGTAATAAAAACCTTATTAAAACACACACTTATTTTTATTGAAGGATCCAAAAATGCAATAAAATACAGGGTGTTTCATTAAAAAAAAAACACACAACTTTGATACTTTTAGGGTTTTTGGGACTATGAAAGTAATTTTAAAAAGTAGCCCTAATAGACCCCCATATATCCCCAAAGTGAAACTTTTTGAAAGTCACGTATTTTGGCCACAATATTCCGTGCCGTATAGCGTGAATAACCCTGTATATACAAATAATATAAACAATAATAATGCACAACTCAATTTCCTTTTTTTCTTCTTTAAAATAGCCTAATAAGATTGCTAGTCTTAGCGTCTTCTTGACATGAATATTACCAAAACACCTAAGTTATTGTCTTACTTAAGACATCCTATATCTATTTGTAATTAAGGTAAGAAGAGGTTAGGTTACATAATTCTTGCATAGAACCACCAAGTTTTAAGGTGCGGCTTGTAATATTCAAATGTACACAATAAAGTTAATCATAATATTTATTTAATACTTTGTCTCTTTTACAATAGATGAAATTATTAACAATTAAATTAATAAATAAATAAATTAATTAAAAATCTTCATATGGTTGAAAAATAAGTTCGTTTTTATATTTCCTTTTATTTTATAACGAATTTTTGCTGTTAGACAAAGTGTATAATATTCATTCGATATAGTTCTTTCTGCTCTACCAAAATATGCTAATCGTCTTTTAAAGTAATTTAATTTTTCATTAACTTTGATGCTTAGAAATGGAATATCCAGAATGTAAAAAGCAACATTTTTGATACCTTTCTTTTTCGCTTTTCATCGAGGCCAAAAAGCTGCTGAAGCAGCCCGAAATATTTGCAACGCATACGAAGCAAAAGATCTTCTGAATTCGACGAAGAGCACTTTTGAAGGAAAACGGTCACCAAACAAGTCGAAAAATGAACTGCGACCATAAAACGATTCTCAATCATCTTCATTTAATGGGATTTGTCGAAAATTTGAGAGCTTGTGTGACTCACGAGCTTAAAGAAAACAACAAAGCAAATCGCCTTCAAATTGCTTCTCAACATCTCGCCCGTCATCGAGCAACACGCGGTCATAAAAAGCGCTTTATGTACAAAATTGCCACGGGAGATAAGAAATGGTGCCTATACATAAATATGAAGCAGAGAAAGGAATGGGTGGCTTCAGAAAATACGTCAAAGCCAAGACTTAAGCTTGACCTTCATACAAAGAAGAGACTCCATGATCTGCGTTTGGTGGGACTGGGAGAGCATGGTGTACTAAAAACGCTCGAAAGAAATGCCACGGTTAAGAAGGAGCTCTACATTGTCCGACTACACCACGTAAAAGAGGCTATTCAACTGAAAAGACCCCATTAAGAAGGCCAAACCATACTCCTTCACGACAAGTGGCAAAAGCCGCACTTCAAGAGCTCGAATGGAAGGTCCTTTAGCACCCTAGTTCTTCAAATCTTCTTTTGATCTCGCTTACAGACTACCAATTGCCATTTTGGCGTTTCTTTGCTTCATAATGCATTATTTAAAGACTGAATTACAGTTATTATATATTCAGTCTTGATATTAAACGGTAATTATATTTATATTTAATAGGATTTTGGACTAAGTTGTATTGATTAGAAGATTTTTAAAGCTCTTACGCTTTCCTGTAGTACTAAGTGTGCTATATGTAGATAATTTTGACGACAGATAGAAGTATTTCAAGACATTTTTAACTAGCGCTTTGTTAATCGCGAAAATGTTATGTTATGTTACAGCTTTTACATAGCAACCTTTTATAGTATACCAATTTTTAGGATTTCATAAGTATAGGCCAAGATTTATATATAAAGAAACATCCTGTAATGTACTAATCTTCAATTTAGATTACCATCTTGTTGGTAACCTTACTATTTTTTTTATAAATACGTTCAAAAGTGTAAGTAGTAATCCATGAGAGTTGATTTTAAAATGTATATAATAAGTTTGAATGAAAATGATGGTAGCGACCGTTACTATGTGGTAGTTCATTTTAAAAAAGGTTAAATGAAAATAATTTTTAAGTTTTTATACCACTATTTATTGTATAATATACACAAACAAAGTTTACAATATATTATCAATTTTGACACAACTATAGTTTCGACCTTTGCAGGTCATTATCAAGTGTTGAATTCAACACTTGATAATGACCTGCAAAGGTCGAAACTATAGTTGTGTCAAAATTGATAATATATTGTAAACTTTGTTTGTGTATATTATACAATAAATAGTGGTATAAAAACTTAAAAATTATTTTCATTTAACCTTTTTTATAATAAGTTTGATTACAATCAAAAATTTTGATCAAGTGAAGACAATAGTTGCGGCCGTTACTACATGGTAAATTACAATTACACTGAATTGTGAATTTTTCGATTCAGTGTAAATTTATATTAAGAATCACACGAACAAATTTTTGATGGTTTAGAAGTATTTTAGATTTCGTCTTTTAAAAGTTTCCTTTCCAACTCTGTGTTATTTTAGCCATCTGTGGATATGATTCAATTTGAAAAAGATCTACTTCAAGACATAATAAGAGGTTTCATTTTGATATTTAAAACAACGAGTATATTGTAATAGAAATCAATGGATATTTATTTCATTGTAAAGAGAAAGGTATGCCATTAATGATGGAAAATGATATGAGCCAATTGGTCGCCACAGCTACGGTTGCAGCATCATATCCTTTTCATGAAATTTTCCATGACGAATTCGCACATTTACGGCTCTATGTCCTCGATAACTTCACGAATTCCATGTTTAAGGTCTTGAAAGGATTGTAGAGTATTGGCAAAGACGTGGCCCGAAATAAAAAAGTCTAAAGGTCTCATCTCAAGATCTCGGGGGCCAATTGTGAACACGGACAGGAAACTTTTCTTGCAAATTTGCGATTGTTTCGTTGCTTGTGTGGCACGTAGCACCGTCTTGTTGAATATAAACGTCGTCCACGTCAATATCTTTCAATACCTGCCACAAAAAATCATAAATCATAGCACCATTTTCGAATAAGTAAGGTCCAATCACACAGTCAGTCCAAAAACTGCACCAAAAAGTGACACATTGAGGATGAAGAGGCTTTTCAATAAGCATTCTTGGATTTTCAGAGCCCCAAATCCGGCAATTCTACTTATTCACGTAGCCTTCGAGGTGAAAATGGGCTTCATCACTGAACATGATTTTTCGATGAAAATCCGGATCATTTTGATGCATGAAGATATGACGTTGCTGGTAATCGACCGGCTTGAGTTATTGTGTTAAATGAACTTTAAAAGCCTTCAAACCTAAGTCTTTACGCAAAATACGGTGTAATGTCGTTTTTGGAATGTCTAATTCCAAAGATCGACGAGGAATCGACAAACCTGGGTTTTTGTTAACACTATTGGCTACAGCAGCAATATTCTCAATTTTTCTTGAGCGACGTACACGGGTTCGATTCTTCACATTACTAAGTTGTCCCAACAGCTCAGGAACAGCTCAAATTTTTTAACCAGTTTTACTATTGCTGGCCGAAAAGGTGCTTCAAGACGACCCAAAAGTGCTTTAGTTTGGCGAAATTTTTACCATTTCTTTAGTGAACTTTAACAATTTTAATGTGTACTACTGCATTTTTACTAATGGAGTAGTTTTTACTTGTCAAATGTCAAAAGATGACAGCTGCAAAAGTGACAGCTGCCCAGATAGCGGGTTATTCAAAATGAAACCTCTTATTGGAAAACCCTTTACTTCAAGAGTTGTTTTATTATATTTACAAAGCAATCTTTTACATTCAACCTCTACAAGGAATTTCAAAAGTATTTGTCGCGATGAGTCGCTTAAAAGAAACAACAATAAATTCTTATAATCCGCAGTTGCAGTTGTCTTGTTTGCGAATAATAATAGAATAAATTATTTAACAAATTAAAGCTATCTTCAATATACCAATACAAATATTGAAAGAAGCCAAAAATGTAGGAATACATTTGCAGAGAGGTCGATGATATCGATATGAATATTGGATTGATGAGGCTGATGCGAAACTCCATTATGCAATTATTAAATAAAAACAGGACTGTTTAGAGTTTTTCTTTATTTGAGATACACTGCTACAATTGTTTCTTCACACTGTGGCTTCATCAGGCAGATGAATAATGAAACAATTCTATTATTCATAGATATTGTGGTCAAATATTTTATTGATTGAGAATATTATACAAGTTTTTCTTTTAATAGGGATTTAAATAATTTTCAAAGAACCAATAATATGAAGTGATGGGTATGGATCTAGTATGCATTTTTAGTTATAGCCTATTAATTGGGAAAAAATTGTTTTCCGCTTTGGTGTACAGGCATAAGGATACTAGATTTCAATTCTAGTGGAAAATATTGATTGGAAGAGTTAAAGTCTCAATTTTCAATTGATATGTCTTATTAATTGTTAACTATTAGCTATATATCTTATAATTATTATACGAGGGTTAATCAAATATAAACCGGAAATTAATATATTTTATTTTTCGACATAGTCTCCGCTTTTATGTACATATTTTTCCCAGCGAAGCGAAAGTTTCTTGTTGCCATTATAGAAAAAGGTAGTTGCTCGTGTCTTCATCTAATTGCTAACAACCGATTCCACGTTTGGTCACTGTGAAAACAGCGTCTGCCCAATTCGTATTTGAGTGGATGAAACATTTGAAAGTTACACGTAAACAAGGCGGGGCTATAGGGTGGGTGTTCCTATATATCCCAAAGAATTTTCTCTATTTTTTCTCGGGTCAAAGCAACTGTGTGGCCGAGGGTTGTCATGAAGGAGATTCAAATTTCGGATGGGCTTGCCTCGTCTTTTCTGTCGATAAGCTATTTTGCCTTCATCAAGGAGCTTGCAATAATATTCAGCATTGAATGAACGTCGTTTATGAAGGAAATCAACAAGAATGTATGCCTTTTCTATCCCAAAAATCAGTTGCAAGAACTGTTCCTGCAGACAAACGGATTTTGGCTTTTCGAGGTGGAGCTTCTCCAGGGTTGCTTATTCGTCTCATCACAAGTGACAATCTGACTTCAAAAATCATTACCCCTGAGTTCCACAGTCAACAAGACGCTTTGTTTTGAAATCCTCGATCAGTAGGCACGGAACCCACATTGCCGACATTGTCTGTAACCCAACTCATTGGAAACGACTGATTGAGCACTCTAGTATGATATTCTTTTTTCTGTAGAAATTTAGTATACTATAAGTCGCCGGCTAGTTTCAATCAGCTCACGGATAGCACAACTGTTCGCCTTAGTCAGGCTTAATCGCGGTCAGCGTGCATGACTGTTGTTTGAATTGATATTCTTCAAAGTTATAAACAAATATTTTGTTGGTGCTGATCCACTCAACTAGGAAAATTTAGTGAAATGCTTTCGACAATAAATAGATTTTACCTTAATGTATTATACCATCTTTTAATAATTAAAAACTCTGTTAATTCTCAACCAGAGCGTTTCATTTACTACATATTTCCTTATTTTTTTTGATGTGCCAATGTAACTACAAAAATATTAATTTTTAAGGTTTTAATAAATTCAGATTAACATTTTTAAATAATTTGCTTTTGAGCAATTAGTCTGAACAAATTATCTTCTTTTGATATATTGACTCGCTCATGTAATTATAAACCACTAATGCCAAACATTTTGAAACCTCATGCGATCCAAAAAGGCGAGCATTCATAAATGCGTTTCTCGTCTATCTGGTTGTATCCCACAAAAGATGTGTCGATCATATTTAACATCTGTTACGCTTGCCGGCAACGGAAAAATGCGAGCAGTAGAATCCAGCAGATACTAGAAAAACCGGAAAAAGTGTAAGCAAATAGAGTTGCATTGGCAGGCGATACAGCTTAATGAAACATTAAATATAATCGTGGCCGTAATTAAGGTGAGCTGGCAGGACATTCCCACCGATCTACTTACTATACAGAACAGAAACTGAACGTGGCTATTTGAAAGTGAAATCATTCCTGTTATACACTTGATACCAATTATTAATCATACCGCATGCAGGGTTGTAAAGGTGTGGAATCAAACATTTTCTTTTACCTCTGTTCCCTTACTACTTAGAATAAAATTATGGATGAAGAATGTTAATTTTTTCGAAAACAAAAACTTTAATTAATGATGGGTACCTCGTTATTTTATTATTTTATGATGTAGGAATTTATGGATTAAATAAAAAGTGTTTATTTATTCCATTATTATATTTTAACCTGTTACAGTTTTTACTTTTTCTTGTGTTTTTTTATGTTTTATATTTAACAGTAAGTTTTTCTAATATTGGTTAACATTTTTCGAATAAATAGCAGGTTGATTATATTGATTTGATTTTTCCATCCAGAAAAAATCCGATGGTTTTAGTCACAACAGCTATCTAGAAGGAATGGTTTTAGTCAGTAAGAGTCAACTAAACTACTACTAGGGTAATGAAAATAACACTACAGTTTATTCCTTGGTAAGGAAATAAACTGTAGTGTTATTTTCATTTTCAAGACACTCAGACCATCAAGAGTATCCATTACGGGGAAAACATTATTCGATTTATACTTTTTAATTTAAAACTCTTTGACTTTATTATTTGTGTCTTTAGATAAGCATGTTACTTTGAAGGAACATCACCGTCACTCTAAAGTGCCAATAATTATATCCCCAATAGAAGAGGTTACAGGACCCCCATCCGATTATAGGATGAGTTCTAATGTGCGGTTATTATCAAATTTATTTATTAAGTATCAAATTTGTAATTTTTAATTTTTGGTTGATTGATTAAATATACCAATATCGTGCATTTATTAATGAAAACATAATTTTAATGCTTTTCTATGACGACCCAAATTGCCTTGCACTTATCGTCGGTATTTACGATGACTTTATAATAAAAGTGGATCCACGACCTCAATTTCTGGTCGAATTTATTCTCCAGGTGTTAGATTGTCGGATGATTGGCATACACTTTTCCTTTCAACTAGCCCAATAGAAAAAAATGTAATGGTGTCAAATCTCAGTCTTGGCGACCAATCATCAAACGATGTTTTGACGTATTGTGAGGCTTCTGGCTCTTATTGAAACCGAATCTCATTTCTATTCCTTTATTTAGCATTAAACAAATAAATTTATGAAATTGTACACAATGCCCAGTTGATTTGTTCGAAATTGGATCAATTATTTATTCATTTATCTACACTAATCAAATTAAGAAATTAATTTTTGGAAACAAGAAAATCATATTTTGAAATACTCATTGTAATTAATATAAAATGTACAATACTCATAATTATTAATAATCTTAATTGTTCCTAGAGATTTATGGTTTCTATAGAAAAACAGTGTTGTACTTGTAAGTACAATTTTGAAACCTCACATCAGGTTTTAAATATTATTTAATGTTCAACAGTATATTACAAAATAAAAATTACACGGCTTTAGTTTCGACATTTGCAGGTCAGTATCAAGTGTCTTATTTTACGATTATTTTGTCTTTGATTGCATTTCTTTTGTTTTCCATTTGTCTGCTGTTTATTTGTATTGTGTTATTTGTCTAACTCTTAATTGTCTACATTTTGTATGTTCTTCATCTACCTTATGATTGATCTAACTAACTTTTATTTTTCAATAATTTATTTTTATATTTTGTGACATTGGTCCTTTTCATCTGTGTTTTTTTAAATATTTCTTATTTAAATTTATCTGCCTTTTTTTACTTGTCGTTTGTATTTTATCTAGTGATTATACTTCTTCTGCCTTTTATCTGTCTTTTGACTAATGTTTTATCTTTTGTCTTTGCTATTTTTCTGTCAACTATCTTTTGTTGCCTTCTGATTGCTCTTATTCTTTTTATAGCCAATTACCTCTCTTTTAAATCCTTTGTCTTAATAATAATAATCTAGATTTTATTTGCGTTTTTTTCTATTCTTATTTAATTTGTAAATTAAATACATGTAGTTCTAGCGTAATCTTGACCTATCTCACAAAACCATTGTTTTAACTAGCGTACTCCCGACCTACCGTAACAAATTATATATTAACCCAGCGCGCTCTTAACATACTTTAATATAGTGTGCATTAACCTCACTCAAGGCCAAGGCAATAGTTTAACGCAGCAGGTCAAGGTGACGCTGACTCAATTCACAATGCATTACGGTAGGTCAAGAGTACGCTAGGTCAATATATAGCTTATTGGGGTAGGTCAGGAGTACGCTAGTTTATACAATGGTTTTAGTATAAATTTTATTTACAAAATAAAATTTATTTAAGTTCGTATAAATGCTGCATAATATAATTGAAAAATTCTAAGAAAAAAAAATGTTTTAATTTGATTTTCTGTCGCGCCTGCAGCAAAAAGAGTTAAATGACCAGCTAGATTATCTAATCTAAGCTAGAAATCTCGGGGCCTTGGTAATGGAGTACCAGAACACCAAGTTAGAGATCAAAGAAAACATCTACGCGATGAGAAGCTTGGCCTCCTAGCTGGCGACTGGGGATACAAAGAAAGTGATTCGGGGGCTGGAGGTGAAGGCCAGTGCCAGTACAGTTATGCTAGTACGATCATGGCTGACGCAGAAACGCAGACGGTTGAGGGTCAAGAGAAAGGAAGCAGGGTCCCAGACCGTAGCTGAGTCGGGAGCGACAGGCCAGAGAATCGACCTGGGTAGGTCGATCGGTACTTAAAAGGCAGACAAAGGCCAAGGCCGAAGAGGGGGAATCAGCAGGGAGGAATGAAACTGAACACTAAGATTTAAAGGAGGAGCAGAGGACCCTGGCAACTAAAGTCGACGGAATCGTATATATATCCTAAAGCTATAATACATCAATCCCTTGGCCTATTCACGCTTCAAAAGCTTATACACTTGATACAATTACAGCATACAAAATGGCCAATAACCTATTAACCTTAATAAACTTCATTTGATGATTTCTTTCAATCACCTATATAATTAATCGTCTGTATAATTATTATGAATTAATTTTCAAATACAATACTTTGCTATAACGTTTGA
This sequence comes from Ontholestes murinus, assembly GCA_963969525.1. Classification (NCBI taxonomy): domain Eukaryota; kingdom Metazoa; phylum Arthropoda; class Insecta; order Coleoptera; family Staphylinidae; genus Ontholestes; species Ontholestes murinus. The sequence continues at coordinate 24,921,200 of OZ018394.1, forward strand.
TCCCAAATTATTCTTCCAGATTAACACCCAAAATCTCAAAGCCATCATCAAGAAATATCGACTAAAACAGCTGTTTATATGTATAAAAAATCCGACCCTGTCTTAAATACGCAGCTATGTTTTTACATAATCTACGTCTTTTACTTCTAAATATACTGATTAATAATTCCATCCACTATCTATCTATAACAACTAACCATTATTATGTTCATTGAAGAACGTCTAAAATCGAAAGTCTGCCAAAAATACATACCACCTTGATGTCCTTAATCATATCTGCATTCGTCGTACTTTTTTAATAACCTTAAAACTCAAAAATCTCGAGTCACTTTTAATCAGTTCATTCAATCTTTTCATGCAGACATTAGCGATCTTCACTTTTAAAGAACAGTAGACTACTAAAACCATTAGATGTTGGAATTCTAATGTACCTACCCCATATAGTAGACAATTTTATAACAAAAAGACTTCTGACAGTGAAATTTGGGATTCAGTATCCCGTCCTTTTATTCCTTGTGAAAGTTTTCTCTGACGTTCTTCTTTATCAATTATATAAAAATTTTTGTCTATGACTTTTATAATACCAATCCCAACTACCTAAAGATAACACTACACATGAATAGTATACGCCGTCACCCACATTGAGACATTTAATATTGGATTCATGAGGCTTTTACTTGGTGAAATTACATTATATAGGTAAAAGCTTTGAGAATTTACACAATTTAATATCGATGCACTGCGATAATTGATTTGCGACACAGTGGCTTCATCAGGCAGATGTTAAAAATGAATGATGATGAAAATGTTATCATCTGCCTGATGAAGCCACTGTATGGCAAAACAATTGTCGCAGTGCATCGACATTAAAGAAGTTATAAACTATTCTCATTTCACCCTACTTCCAGTTTTGGACAAATCATTTTAAACCATCTTAAAAATAAAAGCTTTTAAAACTTATATCAGATAGGATTCTTAAACAACACTTCACCTTTAATTTGACCCTCTCTTTAATTGCTAAATTGCCAAACAATATGCTGAGGTGAGTTTTAAATCATTTGGTCGTTCGATTTTTAAATAAAAAAATATTTTTATTTAGTTATACATTGACCATTTCTTCAATGACTTTTTTGCTATCTTTCTGGTAACATGTTCATGAGGCTCAAAGAACTTCTGGCATTTCTCAGCAAAAATGAAGTAAATTTAATACTTAACATGTTTGAATTGAATTGTTTTCCATCTACGGAGTTTTACAGAGATCAAAATAAATACTAGTCGGATGACGCAAGGCCTGGATTTAGTTTGCCAAGGGTGATCAAATCATTGACCAGAGTACTTAGGCCTCACTAGGCCCGTTGTGCCCCCCCTGACTGGGACAGCCCTGTGTTGTTCTATCACTCATTTAGCCACCCAAGGTGGCGAGCAAAGGACAGCACAATGATTGGAGGGTTATCCTTATGTTGGCCATGTTCGGCCAGAGCTCCCCTAGCATGGACTCTCTAAGGTGGGCGAGAGCCGGGCAGGTGGTTAACACATGTTCCACTGTCTCGTCGTCTTCTTCACAAGCTCTACATATGGGGATTTCCACCAGTCCCACAGTAAACAAGTGTTTCCTTAGCTGGCAGTGACCCTTGAGCAAGGCCTAGTGAGTATTGTGTATGGTCCATCAAATTCCATCCAAACCGCAGCAACTTCTAGCAGATCACCAAACTTGTGTGTGGTTCGCGTTGTCATGGTGGAACACATCACCTTTACGATTTGCCAATTCTGTCCGCTTTTCGTTAATGGCTACATTCAATGTATGTATTTGGGGACATTACACAGTATTGTTGATTTTGTTCTGTGGTAACAGCTGAAAATTTGCTTCTCAGTAATTGGACACGCTACTGTTCGGATGAGGGTTTTGTATATGTCTCTATGGATGTTTCTAGACTTTATAATTTGTAGCAGTGAGAAACGAGCCGTTTGATATTCTTTTTTTTTATCTCTATGGTTTCATAATATTGAGTATTTAAGTTGGAGCCTAGGTAAATGAAATGTCTAACGCTCTCGAAGCTGTATTTTTAAAATACAATGTTTTCTTCAAGGATTTTTCTTTGTTCTTTAGTTTGGCACATGAATTTTGTTTTTCTTTCGTTGGTTTTCAATCCAATATCTTCTAATCCCGCCTCGATTTTTACGAAGCCTTTCTTGAATGCTTTCCTGTTCTACCCAGAATGTAATGGTGTCGTATAGATTAATTCATGTCGTTCTCATTACGGATTCGAGTGCCAGGTTGAAGAGCATCGGGCTAATCAAGACATTATCGATACCTTTATTGCTTTATTGTTATCTCGATATTTCTTCGTAGGAGCTTGGGTCGTCAACTTCATCATCAGCAGTTGCTTCTAAACGTGGATCGCATTTTGAGAGTGTACTAGTGGGATTGAGAAAATGTTGTTTCCATCTGTCTAGAATTTCCTGTTTTCCTAATAGGAAGGTCTCATTTACAGATTTGCAAAGTGTTTTTTTTTTTGTTGGCATACCGTTTAGAAGAAGTTTAGGTCTTTGCATGCTTCGCGGTTTTTATTGTTTCTAAAGATTCCTTCTGCCTTTTTTATAATGGCTTTCTGTTTTGTTAGTATTTTCTTAGCTGCTCTTCTGGATTCCTAGTATGGCATCTTCGTTCTTATCGGCCTTGGTCTGCCGCTTTAATTATTGCTTCTTTGATGGTTTGCCAGTCGTATTTGATGTCCTGGTCTTCCGGCTTCCGGTTTCTTAGCTTGGTTGGTTCTTAATAATTATACCTCATTTAAACCTTGCTAATTTTCAAGCCCATGCCTTGAAAAATAAACTCCGCAACAGTGTTCCAAGGTATCGCCATCTGCTGTTCAAATGTGACGTTTTTAATCTTTAATATTTCTTTGTATTTGGACCGCTTCAAAATTTTAAATACTTTTGAATAATTCCTTCCGGTTTTTGAGAAAGATATAAAAAGATAAAATCATTATGAAAATTAATTTTATGAAAAAACTACTTACTACATCGGCGTTTTTGAAACTTCGCAGCTTTCTTCCTTAATTAAAACTTCTAAACAACATACCTCGAAAAATAGAAGCTCGCTATAACTTTTTGAGGCTTCCGTAAAGCGTTTAAGTTAAACATAACTTCTCCACAAGTTTTCTTTTAACTTGAAAGATGTTTTGAATGCATGCATATTATAAATTAAACAGTTATGCCATTTACAATTCAACGATTTAATTAACCTCACTTTAAAATATTTCAGGGATAAAATTATTTAATGAATTTTGTACATACAAATTTTTAATATTGGTTAATGAAAAAACATTGTGAATATAGCTCTTATCTGTAATATTCATATTATATTTATAAACGGATCTATTTAAAAAGCTATAAATGAATAAATAAATTCATCAATAACAATGGAAACAATATGTGACCATTAAATATAAATTATAATCACAGACCGGTTTTTAATCTCTTATGATCTCATTTATACAGGAAATTCTTTGGCAGTGAAATTTATGTTTGTGTTAATGGCAATACTTTTGCAACTAATAAATATAATAGGTGAAAGTGGGATCGGGCTCAAATTCACCTTCTTCGAAAGTATTAATAGGCTATTTCCTATTAGATGACAGATTTTAGGACTGTATGGTATTTTAGATTTAGTTTAGGCTTTTTTAATAACTTTCAATAGTATAGTAATTAATATCTCTAATTCAAATAATTAGTACTCTGTTAGAGAAGTTAATAAATTAGCTTAACCTCCATTATAAATAACATTCAATCAAAACGCTTCTTTAGTAAGAAAAGATAGTTGCTTACATAAAAACTCATGAATCATTTTTGTTGCAAATACTCAATGAATTGATTCAATTAGAATTATATGACCAAACCTGTTATTGTGTTCAATATTGAATACATTAAGTTATTAGAATGAAACAAAAACCAATCAATGAAATGAATTCCTCTCCAATGTCAAAATTATAAGTGTTTCTTTTTTGTGATATTATGTATGTATATAGTGCTTTTTTATATATAATCATACTTCCTGGAAATATAACAACCGATACAATTAGATCATAAGAAGGATATTTAAATTAACTTGCCCTATCATTTCGGCCAGTGCTGAATTTCATACATCCACCAATTTTATTACCAATCCTATGTGATTACGCGCGTAGATATGAATTAATAAACTTTTATTATTATTATACGTTACGCGTACGCACGACGTATTCATATCAATTATACAGATATGTTATGGTGTTCGAAACAGAATTAATGCTTTTTGCTTCATTAGCCTTCAGCATTATGTTTGCTACTTGTTGATTATTTATGTTATTTAAAGCAATTATGTAGCATGTTTACAACAACATTAAAACATTAATGAAAAAAATTTACATAACTAATGACCGCTTAACATTATTAAATTATTTGAAAATTACGCACCGCAATTTCGTAACGCTTTTGGCCGGTAAACTCGTCCGATTTCGGCGAAAAAACCGAAATCATTGGCGCACAAGCATATCCGATATAATCTCGTAATTTACGAATTTCAAATATCCTCGTGGCGTAAACTGGTTATGGTAAAATTTCGACTATCAAAAAATTTACATATTTATACGCCGGTGCATAAATCTATCCCATTTGGGAAAAAAAATCTTTAAATTGATTGGCGATTTTTCGTGGCATGTGTTGGAAATCCAATATTATTTGCATAATTTATGCACGTTGGAACTACGAAATAAATGTTATCTTTGGTTCCGGACGTTTTTGCAACTGTTGAAAAAAAATATTTGGAATGTATTCTTATGCAAGGAATTTGACACTTTAAAAAGCGTAATTCATTGAATCAATTTAATTATGTAATATCGATAATTTAAATTATATGTACAAGACTTATTTTATTTTTATGTGGCGATAAATCAACGACTAAAAAAGTATTAACAAAAATTCGTGTTTGTGGTAAATATTATGTTTTTTGAGTTGTTTTAATTCAATTGATCAGCCAATACTAGTTCGGTAGTTCTGTTAAGGTGAAAACAACGACCGATTAACTAATCTTTCAATGCATCATAAAAGTAATGCCCTACCAATTATTTTAATGTGAATTTTCAGAAGATCATAAAACTAAAATATTTTGTGATAAATTTGAGTCTATACACGAACTACATTTTAATATTTTATGTACTAAACCAACTACAGAGAAATCTATTTCAATAGATGTTACTAACATATGAAGACTATAAGAAATCATAGCTATTCTGTTTGCCTGATTTTTAATGCACTTCTTCAAATTGTTATATAATCATTAGAAAAATGTCTTTACTTAGATATTATAGATCAAGAAATTTAATAACATACAATACATTTATGAGCATCTCGACTACAATTTTCTGATCCATTGAAGGTTAATCTCTAATTAAAAAACTAACAAATAAACTTAAAAGGTCTATCTGTGCTTCACCAAGTTTCACAAATTGTTTGCAATTTAATGTTTAAACCTAAGATCAAGAAAATTTAGATCATAATTCTCGATATACGTTTTACCAGTTGGATGATTTGACCAAATACATATATGCAAAACAAAATCTACGGCACATTTAATGTTTGATGCTACAATCTCATGAAGATCCGTGCTGTAAACCTTAAATAATATGGGCGATGCTACTGACCTTCTTTATTATAGTCCTCTTAAATTTTTGCCGTATACTTAAACAACGCCATGTATATCAATTAATTATTTTTCGATTAATTTTTTCGTATCACTTAAATATATGTAAACATATCCATACATAATCAATAATGATGAAAACAAAACAACTATTCACATACGATCGAACAGCCTCAATGTAAATATCTAATTGCACTAAATTAATTCACACATATATTATTTACCTGGCGATATAAACAAAATGTCATGTAATAAAACAGTGAATTAATTGGCATAATTGGCAAAGTTTATTAAAATTTATTGAGATAGAGTCTAATTTATTAGAATTAATTGGTGTTTGTTTATTAAGATTTATTAGCATTCAATATTATATTTACTAACTTCATTATTTGAATATTATGAAGACATTTGTATTAATAAATCATCATTAAATTATTAACTAAACATAAAATCATTTAATAAATATTACTGTGATTTATTAATTAATGCATATGCACAAAATCAATGTTAGAAAGTATAAGTTGCCCTAATACAAACATATAATTGCACTAAATAAATACACCCATGCATGTTATAAGGTAAAAAACTGCCAACTGAGCAAACACTGCGTGTTGAAACAAGATTGATATTATTAATTACAATCGTGGACATTTAATTGATATAATTGCGTCGTGATTATTTAATTACCCGAAAGATCTATGGTATAATTCACACGGTGTCGTAATGACGTTAGTCTTATCCAAACGCATTAATTCCTATTCAGCAGTTATAAATATATATCACTTGAGCTTATTGCGTTAAGTAAACAAAAATTTCGCAACGGTTATGCAACCAATTGCCATTGGATAAATATCACTAGGTGAAGATGATATATTCTAAGTGCGTTGTAAAAATGGATAATCGTTCATTTTTTCACCTTTTAAATGCCAGTATTTTAAATGTTGTCAATTTTTTAAATCTATTCATGAGACGGCCGTTACTGATTTTCCGATACGGTTAACACTGCATAATCTGGGTAATTTAGACGGTGGTGTTAAATGGAATGTACTAATGAGGATAATAAATTAGTCCTTTAAATGTCTAATTTTCCATATTTCCTCGGTGCGGATTAAATAGTGTTTTACGTAATATGTAAGAATTCTAATAATAATCTGTTGATGCTCATCTAAAAAGCCTCGTTATTAACACGTGCATAACGTGGGAGGCTCGCTAAGATGGCATTAAACATTACAAATTATTACGCCCGGAGATGTAACAATATACCCAAATATCTATTCAAATTAGTTGCCAAAACATCGTGATGTCTAGCTCTTTAGAGAAACAAATGGTTCCTGGGGCCATTTAAGAATTCTTGCAATACTTAAATTTCTCCACACCAATAAATTTTTGTTAATGTAGACAATGTAATTTACTTTTGAAGACTTAGCAATAGAATTACATATGAATTATTACGAAAGACAAAAAAAATCATCAACAACATAATAGAACATACAGATTCACTAAGAAGATCTAGGCGGTACAAGATCAAGGTTTTTTTTTGTTAATTTTGACCTATTTTGGATATAATCAAAACATTATATAATAAAAATTGTTTTTCCACTAAATTTTAGACTGTTTTCAATAACTTTTACTATTATTTCGTCCCAAACGTACATGTAACCTATTTTGTTGGTGACATCGTGCACGCCCAAATTATAACAGTACATATTTCGTCGCCTCAGAAACCGTGATTTTAGGTAATGTCAGGGCTTTTTGAAGATCAATGGTGATAGTGTAGATGTTAATTTGGGCCCTGGCCTATTCAAGAGAATAACGTGCTCACAATCCAGATCAACTCTTTTGCGCTCTTCTGACTCAACGTCTACCAACTGTTTGTATCTGTCACACGTTTTACAAGTATCTTTCCGGAATGTATGGAAACGCAAATTAAATGCATTATTGAATACAGACCTATCAAAGTACTATTTTACTCTGATGACATATTTTTTCCATACACCATTCGCTATAAATTCAAAAGATTTCTCTAATATTCAACTCTGGGCTCAAATATTTTGTATATGTATTGTCTCGTCTAAGGTAATGGCTTTGAAAAGAAGAAAATAGAGCGATATTGTCTTTCACCGAACTTCTCCGTTCAGAACTTATTTGGAGTGCAGCTACGTGCTTTCCTCTTAAATTTTCATCAGGAGGCTTTCCTGTTGTAACTTTCTTCAACGCTATGGTAAGTCTTCCATCGCTCACCATCAACGTGTCCAAAAAAATGTTCGACAAACCCGATTATTGGTGCCACCGACGTTAAGAAAGAACGAATTTGTACAAAGTGTTGTCTTTAGAGGCGCAACAAAACTGCTTGTTCCACCTTATTGAAATTTAAAATCATATACGCATTTGAAGTAAACTCCGAGTGTTCAACAATATCGTTTGGTTATTTAGACAGTTCTGAATAAACTAAATATGGTTCTCAAATTATTTTTCGCTCAATGAATCACTTTTTTGTTTCTCAACACTGCTTCAAAAACAATAGTTAAAGCACTCTAATGATCTAAATCTAAAGCCAATATAAATAAATTTGATACGCGTTTTTTAAGAATTTTGGAATTTTCAATAATCATTAGATATTTGTAATTGCTTTAAACAAAAGCGAATTTTACATTTTTAACAATCAGTATGTCTATTATATTATTTATCCAAATATAAACATCTACTTTTAAATTATCATACATGCTTTTCTACTATTATAATCTAATCAGTGGATTACCACGTAATAACAGCTGTAAGCACTCTCTTATAAAGTAGCTTTCATTTGTGCTCAATATTCTCCCATTCATGCATTACCTATTTTGTTTCTTCTTATTAATTACTCACACACCCCTAAGTAAATATCTTAAAACACCTTTTTCTAAAATTTTTGCTGAAGAAGGCAGCAATGTCCTGAAATATTTTCAAATTTTCTGCTAGAAAATTGCAGGTACTGCATCGTTTGCTGCATCTTCTTATTTTTAAGTATAAGAGTTTAGACGATGGAAATTAACATTCCTCAGGTTACCTCAGTGTAGTAAATAGAATGTTGATCCTTTCTATAATTCGATATGATTTATCCCATCACGTTTCCAACTATAAGAACCTTGATGTCGCACAATGGGCAAATGGGAAAACCTAGTGAAATATGAAGATGTGTAATAATATTATTATTCAAATTGTTTCCTATATGGTTTTTGGGGTTGCTGATTGCGAATTTGATTTCAAAAATTTTTTGCATCAAATATTCTTAAACATGCACATAGATAGTAAAAGTACCCGAAATAGAGGAAATAGTGTAAAATATATTTTATAGACTTCAAAAACATGTAGAAATGGTGTAACTTCAAAAATCGCAAACGCTTCGGCGTCACCTTCATCCACTTCGTCAATGCTCTCATTACATCCCTCGATATTTCCGTTTAAAGATGATATAACTAATAATTCTTCAACTTCCGATGGTAATGGTTTAGCATCATCGGGTTTTGAAGATTGTAGGGAAGACATGTGGAGTTGGACGATATCTGCCATACTTTTACGCGGGAACATTTTCTCAATAAATTTTAGCGAAAACGACGAATGTCCGCGCTTCCTGTGCTTCTTCAGATGACTGACCAATTGGAAGCGGTGAAGTTTCGACGATGGCGTCACTGTGAATTAACACAACGTATACAGAAGTGGGCATGGGATACTAGAGTACAATTGAACATAACGCTTCGCAGCACGGAGACTACGTTTTGGCACATCAATAATCAAATCAGTACGCTGAATTTTTTTTTTCTGGATGGCTACTTTACGGTTAAAACTAAACATCTTCTTTCTGCTCCTCTGAGCTACATGCATAAACCACTTCATGAATCTAATCCATGCATGCAATCACAAAATCCCGAAACTAATTTACTTTTCATTGATTGGTTTACTCGCAAATGCATTAATGCTTTTGCTGTTGAAATCTTTGGATGTTGTAGTGCAAATATAACATCGCTGAGACGATGCAGTTTCCATAACAGCAATTTTTACTTTACCGTCTATCGTTTATGGCGCTTGTTTGTGTTTAATACACTACACATACAAAAAATCAATTCGTGTTTAACTTTTATATTTTGTGTATCAAGAACAGTTTCTAAAGGTTTATGGATGTGAAGATGCTCAGAACGATTATTTTTAGAGGTCTCCATCAAAAATTGCAACCGAATTTGGTCATTTATATATTGCCCTCAAGATTACTTACGTATTTAATTATGTTGTAAAGCGTATAACATTAATTTAGATGTTAAAAAATTTAAATATTACTAAAATATTACAAAATCGAAAAAATTTGAATTTGGCGCCAAATCCACTGTATGTATTTTTCGCTAGGTATAATGTATTTTCTGTTGAAGTTAATCCGATTTCCGTCATCTATACCTGTGGCACAACGTGGCCCGTAATTTACAGCGCGCTGCTCACTAAAGTCAAGTTTATAAGTTAATTGGCATATATTAGCAGCTACTACATGATTTCCTATATGCTGTATACAAATACGAACTCGGCAAGTTATTTTTCCAAGAATCACGGAGAAATTTTCGTACGACCTAATTTGTAAATATTTTACAATACGGAAAACATCTTAAAAGAAACGCGAATTATATGAAGATATATTCAATACATTTGTATGTATAAAAATGAAACTTGCCTATCTGAGGGCAATACATTATTGAAACACGCAGATCAAGGCTAAAATTCCCAATTATGATTAGATATTTGGTAAATTAAGTACTATTTATTTTATCTAATATGCTAATAAAAATATTCTACTATTATACATATAAATTTACTACAAAAATTTTGATCACATTTGGAAACAAAATATGTGTTCTTCCATTCTCACTTTCTATTCATATGGCAGATGTTTAGCTATCCGCAGAGCTGTCTCTTGATGGCAATTCATAAAATTATTGGCCAATTGTGGCCTTTTTGTCCTAAAGAGAAATTATTATGAGTCATTATATTTGACAATTCAATGAGAATATTGTAGAACACCTCCAATTGCAACTTTCAAAATGGCCACTGTTTACGATTGGCTTAACCTTGCCGGACCATTCAAAGTAGATTGGTGACTGGAATATCATTCGAACACTGAATCCGTATATACCAGTGCCCTCTTCATCAAATTTTATGAACTAATACTGCTGTTGGTAAACCATTTTCTAATTTTGACCTGGATTTTTCATGCTTTAGCCCACTGTGCGACGTTGTAGATAAAATAACTATACATGTTTCTACACGCTACAATCATTTTGCAATATTTTTCTTTATTTGATGAGTAATACATTAGAGATAAATTCTCAAGTTATTTACAAAACCTTCCTCTGCCACTTCTTCACCAGATAAGCTTCTTTTAATCACAATGAAAACGTAGGTATGATAATGTCCTCTGAAGTTTGCAGAGATATTTCTTGTACTATAAATCGACAAACACCCAAAAATATATGAAAATATTAGTATAGTTGAGCCGTCTATGGCTGACTGTGACACATCACTTTATTTTGGATGATTAAGGTAAACCTATGTTCATAACCAAATTTGAAAATTTAAAAATTCCCTTAATGTAATATGAGAAAAATATAAACACGGTCATGTCAAAATGATGTAAGTCTAGGATATACTTTTTGCGTTCCCTATAGTTAAACATTTAGATAAACGTGTCGTCTTTCATTTCACTCTGTGTCGGTCATCTTAGGATGATAATAGAACGAGATGGATATTAGCTGCTATCAAATTCTTATTACGAAAATACATGCGTCACAGTCAGCCTTCGGCGGCTCGACTATATCAGCCTTCTTGATGATCAAAGACCTTAAATAAATAATAATTGATGGCTATATTTACTCGATACAACATACTATATATTCTCTCAGATCTCTTCTGGTTGATGTTGAAGATTCTTGGCTTATATTTTGTAAAAATCATCACGAGATTTACAAGCATGTATATCATCAACATATGTGTTCTTTCTTAATCAGATATCAATCACTCTGAGTCGTCCCTAACGATTAGTTTAAGTGCTTCGTTAAAAATATAAGAGAGTGCTAAGGTTTGCATTTGTATTTGTATTTAATAGTTCGATCCTCTTACAATAAACTTATTACACATTAGATAGATAAAAATATGAATTTAATTGTAATTTTGACGTAAGAGGTCTTGGAGATTCACTCCACAGAGGGTTCATTCACTTGAGCCCAATGCTGCATTTTAAGATCTTTAATTGGCCCAATTGCAGACTACTAATTGACATATTGAAATCATTTTGCTTCAAAAAGCATTATTTGGCGACTGAATTGCTCTCATTATATTTTAACTCTTGTATCTACTCGTTAAACAACTAACCTCTGGGTCCTCAGAGAATTATCTGGCGATCATTTTAAAACGGTTATTTGAGGCTACTTTTAGAGTGCAGACGCCACAATCTGGACCTCTTCGGTGGTGAACATATCTATTTCCGTATGTTCTGTACCTCTTACGATCTAGGCCAACGGAAATAATCCTATCTCATATTCAAAATTTCAAACACTTTTTATCATTTTATCATTGATAATGTACAATTTTCTACCTCACCTCTTCCCTATCCGTCCCTTTTTTGAGCTCCAGGTTAAGATTGCCGCCAAGACTCCTCTTGGCTTCAGTTATGGCTGACTCAGGTCCTGTACCCAAGCCCTTCTTGAGCTTCCCCAAGTACCAAGATTTTGAGTTTTAATAAATTTAAAAATACGAAAACATTTCGTGAATCTACAACAATGAGTCTTACTAAGACTACAAAACAAATTAATTTGAAACAACTACACTATATGCGAAATTATTATGTGAACATAAGAAAAACTGACCTTTCAAAACAATTAATATTAAAGTTTGATATTGATTAAAACTAAGTCTAAGACTTAGTTTGATATGGATTACTATGTAATTCAAAAGTAGTCACGAAGTATTGTGTAAAAATAAAAAAGTAGTATAAAAAAGTTAAACGTTTTTCTGTTATACAAAAATATTTCAGTGAGGCTGTTACATTGGAAGCAAATAAAATACCGCATAGTCCGCTTAACCGCAATATCTTAACCAGTAACCTCGATGGGAGTTTTTAATATAGATTGTAGACCCACTAACTTATCTAATTAATCTTAGTCAAGAAAATGGAAAATTTCCAGACTGTTTAAAAGAAGGAATCATAACTCCAATTTTTAAAAAAAGGTGATTCAGATAAAGTTATTAATTTTAGGCCAATCACACTACCATCAGTCTTTTTTAAAATTATAGAAAAAATCATAGCAGAACGAATATTAGCCTACTTCAAAAACAATAACCTACTAGATACAGCTCAAAATGGATGTGTTAAAAGCAAGTCTGTTATTTCTAATTTTCATTAATGACCTACCTTCCCAAAATAATCTAGCCAATGTTGTACTTTTTGCCGATGATTCTACGATTATCAATGTTGATGAAAGTAGAACGGAAACCGAATCTGATAGTATGGGGCCATGTGTCTTGACGACACCGAATCTTCAGGCTTCAAAGAAGGGTCGTTCGTATACTTGGAGGGGTCAAATATAGGGACGATTGCCGGCATATTTTTGCGACCCAACAATTATTAACGCTGCCTTCTTTGTATATACTTCAATGTGTTCTTCATGTCTATAAGAACCCCTACAAATACCCTGCTTATGCACATTGCCACAATACAAGATATAAAAATAAGGTCAAGCTTCGGCAAACTAGACTACTAAGATCCTGCAATGGCACCAATTATTTAGCAATAATTTTTTTAAATAAATTACCTAATATCTGGAAACAACTTCCATTAAATAAATTTAAAAGGAAAGTAACAATTTTCTTATTAAACAATGGATTCTATTATTTGAAGAATTTTTAAATATGAATATTGTGGTTTAGAAATTTTTTTTACTCTACTTCGCTAGTGATAAATTTTGATCTGTGAAATTTTTATGAACATAAATAGTTTTTAATTGTGTAGTAATTGTCCAGTAACAATTAATTGTGATTTCTGTTTCTTTTATATATAAAACGTGTCCACGAAATTATGCAACAAATGGGAAACTTTTTTATTATTAATTTCTCAGCAAATTTTATTTTTTATAAAAGTTGGTGCTTGAGCTTAAACGTACAAAAAAGACAAAACAAATGACATTCGACACTATATTAGCAAGATATTGAATAATTTTTATAACTTTTGCACTTTTTAAGCGAATTTTATCATTAACAAATAATTAATTCATTATTTATTAAGAGTTAAGCGATTAACTTTACAAGACAGAGCAGAGTTGGTGCTAATATAATAACTATAAAACCTGCAGAGAAGCAGCTGATATTTTTAACGACAGGCGCCGCAAAAGAGAATCAGTTACTTACAAGTGTCAAGAATTTTAAAGCAATTTAAAAGTTCCAGAAAATTTGAATTGCATTTTAGAAAAGAACGTACTAAACAAGTGAGAAATATGGATAATTCGTTGGATATCTTGCAAAGCGTGGTTGAACATCCTTAAATATCTTTTAAAAAATGCGCTAGAGCTTTAGGATTTGGAAAATCAAGAGTACATAAGGTACTAACGGCAAAAAAGTTCAAAGCATTTTAACCAAGATATGTTGAAACTTTGCAAGAACATGATTGCGACAATTTTTCTCAATTTTATTTCGTGGTACAAGGTGAAAGAGAAATTGATACTACATTTCTAATAATAATAATAAACTTTATTTAGCACTGTTGCTATATAAAATATAGTTATGAAATTCATAACAAATATATATATATATATATATATATATATATATATATATATATATATGAAATGTCTTATGTTATTAACTTATAACATATCACTTAATCTTAAAAATACAAAATATGCCACACTTATGCTAACAAAATAAAAATATAGTGTCTTAAATATAAAAATATATGTCAAACACTACATAACATAAAATATAATTCTTCTTAAGAAGATCCTAGAAGATCCTGATTACGGATGAAGCTACATTTACTACAAATGGTGTAGTTTCATCACAAAACTGTCATTGGTGGCCAACACAAAATCAAGCATTCTGAATTATCTGCCAAAATCAATATTCTCGAAAAATAAATGTTTGGTGTGAAATATTATAGGGCCCTACATATTTTGGCAGAGTTTAAATTCAGAAAGATATTTTTAAATATGAAATTGTACAATTTGAATTTGACATGTTACCATTGGCAACAAGAAATTCTCTTTGGTTTATGCAGAATGGGTTCAATATTTAAATGAACAATTTAATGAGAAATTGATTGGAAGACATTCAAGATTTCCATGGCCTGCTCGCTCACCCGATATAAATCCACTTGATTACTTTTTATGGGGGTGGTTCAAAACATAGTTTATTCCGAAAGGCCTTTTTGAAATTTAGAGGGGTTGAAAAATAAAATAAGAAATGGTATAAAATATTTAAATAATCATCCCAATATTCTTGAAAATGTAATCAGAGATTTTAACAGAAGAACAAAAAACCGTATGTCATTTGTTTTGGCTTTTTCGTATGTTTAAGATCAAGCACCAACTTCTATAAAGAATAAAATTTTCTGAGAAATTAATAATAAAAAAGTTTCCCGTTTGTTGCATACTTACGTAGACACGTTGTATATATATTTATATTTTTTTTCTTTGTTTTAAATCTTTTATTTACTGTATATAGTTTTAATTCTAGTCGGGTTTTAAGTTATTTATTATATTTCAATTATTTATTATATATATTATTTTTTATTCTATTAAGTTAATTACTATATTTAATGTTTTAGTCAACTTTGGTTATTAATCCACATAATACTTAAAAAGTGTCTCTGTTGTTTCAAATTAGCTTTGGTTCTTTTTAATTCCTTTTAGAGAATCCGTCGGTGTGATATTGGCTTTTGTGTAGTGTAAAATCTAATTTTATCCTTATTTTAATATGTTTGTTAGTCTGTAAATTTAAATTGGTTTAATAGATGCAAATTTGAATTTTACTAGTTTATTCATTCATTATATTTTGTATTTTTATTAAATTTGTTTATTTGGCTTTGCCTTTAGACTTAGTATTTTTTTATTGTAACCTTTAAACAAATATCACGTAAATTTTGCTTTATGTTTCATCTGTTGATTTATTTGTATTGACGATTGTAAACTTATTATTGTAAGTATAAATATGAATAAACATTACATTACATTACATTACATAGAATGTTATGGTATATGGGACGTATGTTACAATTTAATTAAATCATACTTGAAAAACAGATACCATTGAGTCAAAATCAATGAAAACATAAACCATGTGTAATTAATATTGGGATACTGCAAGGTAGCATATTGGGCCTAATATTATTTGTCATTTATGTCAATGATTTCCCTAAAATCATTAGAGATAAAAATAGTCTAGTAACAACGTATGCTGATGATACTAGTATTTTCGTATCAAACTCTGATGAGATAGAACTAGTTCAACATGCGAGCCACATATTTGAACTAACACAGGAATAGATGATGCAAAATAAATTAACATTAAATAAGTCAAAGACAAATATCATACTATTATATACTTAACTAGAATTATCATTGTGAAAATTTATTATTTAAATTAAACACGGTCTCCTATACTTTGCGAATCTTGAGGAAAGTACTTGATTTTAAAATACTTTTCATGGTTTATTAGTCGAATTTTGAATCTTTGATAAAGTATGGGTTAATACATCATGGAAGGCCTTACGAATATTATCTAATTTGAGTTTATTGTTATTCGACATTTTGTAAATGTATTGTCGATCAGCTCTTGAAGTATAAATATAAAAGTTTTGTGATTTGGAGCCGCGAATAAGTGACGCCAACATGCAGGATAGAGCAATTCGGATTTTAAGAAGTCAAATATTTTCAATATATTCAGAATTTTTAGAAAATGTGTAAAAATATTTACAGATTCAGAATGCCTAAAAACCAATTTTAGTCAGTTATTTTATATATTATATATTATTATTAATATATTAATTAGTTTTCTTTTTTATATGTCTGTAATTTTCGTTTATTTATTTTATGGTTTATAAGACGATACGTGAAAGAAAATATAGTTTTGGACATTTAATTAAATCTCAAATTTTAAACTTTTCTTTAATAAATGGTACATTCATTTATTTACGCACTTGTAACCAATGTTTTTTTAGGTTTCCCAATATACAAATAAAATTTCCATCTAAAATGGTTATGAAGTAAAAGTAGAACTTAATTTGTTTAAAATAAATAAATAATTCATATTTAGCACGGTATATATTAACTTTTTTATATAGACAATAAATTAAACATATTTTTGAACATGTTATAATATTATAAGAATAAAATCACAACGAAATATAACAAATCGCATTGTGGTAAACAATGTCGATGTGGAGTAAAATTAAGACATATTTTTGTATTGGTCATCATCATATAACATATAAATATTCTGTGAATGAATGACTAACAATGTCTTCTCAGGAAATGACTTGGCCTGAATGACATGTGTATGATTATTTATATTGAAATAATGGCTTACTGTCAAAGAATTGGAGAAACAGTTTTAAAAATGTAGGTACATTTAAAAAAAAACTAGAGATATCTGTGTAGAAAATAGAACTATTATGCTGTGGCTTAAGTGCAATAGATTAAAAAATCACTATTAGAAGAATTACTAAAATATGACAATAAAAATATTTATAATTTTTACACCTGTATAGATTTTAACCTGAATTGTACAACTTCTTTAGAGCTATATTTATTTTAAAAATAATTTGTGTTCTAATCTAAACACAAAATATTTTCAAGAAACACCTTACGTCAGATAACTACCGTTAACAACACCAGCGTTACAATTCCAAAACACAAAAGAAATCAACATTACCTTATTATAAAGTCAAAAGAAATAATCCAATATCACAAAACACACTAAATCACTTCAATCTAATTCCACAGATCCTACGATCCGATACACAGCACTCGAGATCGGCCACAATCGCACGTACTACGTTCCATTCAGCTTCACTTTCTTCGCGGCAATGACACCGCCAGTGACTCAATTTCCACTAACGGATTCAAAAGTGTTGAGAGTTGGAGGGATAAGAATTATATGATAGAGTGCGGCTTGCGTTTATGGGAATTTATATCGATGGGAAACGAGTAGCTCGGTTCATCACGTAACTCTCACCGGATACACGTAGATATTACCCCCTTCCCCTCCGGCTCCTTACCTCCAGACGGTAAGTGACTACTACAATAATTGATTCGTGTCTACATTTCTTATGCAAATATTCTGACGTATTCTTTTTAAATGGCGATCATCCATCAATGGATCGCCGTGTGCTATACATAAAAATGCGAAATCGCATTAGCTGGCGCCATCGTGGATTTTTCGGATGATGGCGAAACCTTTGTTTTCTTCTGGGTCATTGGTCCTAAAGTATGTTAATCTCTAACCAAGTATCGGCAAAACAAGAATTGATACAAAAGGTGAAGATTATCATATCCTTTTCTTCTATAATGTTACAAGAATTTTGTTGGTTTATTTGTATAACTAAGTAAAATCTAAAAAGGCACGTAAATGATATTTTAATGTATATCTTAATAAATAGGCCTAATAAGAAGTTGAAGTAAATTTGAAATATTTAAATCCAGTTTAAAAATATAAGATGTTTAATTGTGTAGGCGTTTTCTTTGTGGTACATCTTGAATATAATAGAGAAGGAGAGACGATTATTTTGTTTTACCACGTGTAATTTTAAATATAGTGGTAAAGAAAAGTAATCGTGGGTGTGGGGCTGGGGTATTACCTGAACTACTTCGGAGTAATCGTGTCTCCTTCTTTATTAAAAATATAAGAGATCTGTTAGGCAATATTTATCCAAACATGTTTATTGACAAATGAATACAATGGATATATAACAAACATAATATCTATTTAAAATATTTAGAATATATTTGCCAATTAGGTATATTATGTGCGAATTCATAAAAATTGCAACTTGTTCCTCTTCTTAATTATACAACCATTTCTATCTTGTTGGAAGGCATGGAACAAATACCCACACATTAAATTGTTTGTGCATCAATGTCATATATTTGTATTTCTAATTGATTAATAAACTATCTTTATTACCATTTCTGATAAATTACATGTGTTGGTTTTATTTAATATAAAATGTATCACGAAGTGAAAGCTTGAACAATTAATTACCAGCATTTTACACAATATACCACACGTTCAACAATTCCCATCGGATCAGTTATCGTAAAATCCATACACGGTTAACAACATCCTAGTTTTATTCGTGCATTCATGACGTTAATGCGAGATCATTACAATCAATTCTGCGAGTTAGAGGTTAAACGAGGAAACTTTATACAGTCGCACATATTTTATCCATGGGCACTATCCAATTCCGTAAATAACTTTTCTATGATGCAACGCAACAATGAAACTCTAATTGTGATGGAAATTACTTAAGTATATTATCCACACCTAGCGATAAATGTTTCCTTTTTCTGGCACGATCTCGCTGAAAACAATGCAATATAAATAAATCACCTTTATAACTGTTCACGTTGTTTAATGAACAAGTCATATTTAATTGTAGCATAAATCAAGGTTTTCGCTCAGTGCATTAAAGGGAAACGTTTATGGTATTCGCGATTACTTAAGGAGAATCAGTTTATAAATTTTGCTCATGGGTATATTGCCTTTTATTATTAAACAGATTCTAAATTTAAGTGATCGTAATCTGGAAAATTCATTACACACCGTCAACGCATCCCTATATATGAGCATATACATATGTTTATGTTGAATGGACGTAATATTAATGAAATAAATAGTTGTGAAGGCTTTCACTTCTTGGTATTTAATTAATGAATTGAGGAATAAATCAAGGATATAAAGAGTAATGAAAAATTATGACGTTATATTTGAAAAAAGCAATTATTGATGATTTTAGATGTCCAAAGTAAATAAAACAATTAACTTTGTTGAATTATCAAAATGTATCACGATGTCAAATCCTCCAGAATTACTTGGTTTTAAAAGTATTTATAGTATTACCTATATACCTGAATTTTTGTCTTTTGGTATTTAGAAGTTAATTAGTCAGTTAAGTATGAAATAAAAGCTTCTTTCCAATTCTAAAAAAATCTAAGATGAAATCTCATAGTGAGCAATGATCAAATTCCAATTTTCTTTATATAACAAGCAATTCCTTTAGAACTATTTTAGGTATCCCACTTAAAGAGCTTTTAATTGGTTAATATAAAGAACAATATGTTGATTGCAATCACATTAAACGTCTTGAAAATAATTATTTCATTTACTGAACAGGAAACAAAATTAAGGTATCTCTAAAATCATGCATGAAATAAAAAACAATATAAAATCTGATACCAAGTTTCTTAATTTTATTAACGAGGATAGGAATAAAACAAAAACACGAAGAGTATTGATAAAAGATGACTTTATAATAAACTCTCCAAATTAATATTATATTGTCTTGTTATTTTAGAAGTGTTTACAGAAATACGTATACATCTGAGGATATGTCCTTTCATATTTATAAGGTTATAGAGTGAAGGGTTTGTTTCGTTTTATCACGAAAGTCTAAACCCAAATTTGGTGAGATGCTGAGCAATTTCTAAGGTTTTTTTATTAAAAATGTTGGTGCTTCACTATATAATTTTACGTGTAGATACTTTTGAAGCATTTTAAAAGTGTCTTGTGTTTAAACTGGATTTTGAACTAATATCAGAAACAGCCAATCGAATAAAATTATATAACATTTTTCATAGGTTTCAGAAACAATTCTCTCTTTGACTCAAGAAATAAATAAGTAACGCTTTCCCTAATAGAATTCATTTATTTATAGAAAGGAAAACTATGATATATAAAATCTAATGCTAAGTTATTTGGAACTTACTCAAAGTTAAGAGAAATAAAGCAAGAATCTCAAAAGTAATGAAGAATCATAACGTTGTAATCGTTTGTGGATTATATTAATTTTATGTAATTAATTAGATATAATATGGATTTTCAACGAAGTGCCTCGTTAACTTAATTGTATTTATAGAAACACATATTCATATCAATAAACGTGATATAATAGTTATAAGGTGAAGAGCGATTTATATATAAATGTAATCTAAATTTTGAAATAGGTGCTCATCAAAAATTGCTTCTTAACTAGCAATTCTTCTACAGCAAACTTTTATTATAAATTTATCTGAAGATATGTATCCAAAGTGTTTCAACGTGTTTCTCCCGTAGTAAAATCTGGTCTAATATCAAAAACAACAAAGCGCTTGCAGTTTTGCTTTTAGAAACAGTTCTGTCATTGATTCAAGAAGGAAGTAAGTAATGCTTATTACAACATTATTCATAAACTAGAAACCTATATAAAATATAATACCAAGTAATTTTGGAAGTTAATTAACAAAAAGAGGAATGTAACAAGGGTCTCGTGAGTAATAAAAACTGATGACGTTTTAATATTCTCTTAAATGAAGTTGATAAGGCCTGTTATTCAAAATCTTCTTGTCAAAAAATTTCCGATTAAAATTATAACTGTGAAAACTCAAGGCCTTAAAAATCAGATTTGTACGAAAGACGGCTACAAAGAGGTACACATTTATCAGATCTTAGACAGCCAAGTTATCCTTAAGAACATCAAAACGTACAGCAATAATTCTAAAACTACTTAATATTGTAGAAGAAAAAATTGGCCAGAGCAACAAGCTCACACTAATGTGGGTAATATGTCACGCAAGTATAATAGGTAATTAACTATAATGATCAGACCAAAAATACACGTGAGTTATTAAAAACACATAGGAAGGGCGTAGTTTAAAAGTTAAAGATACAAACACACCAAGTCAAAGGCGATCAAAAATGTTTATTGATCTCTCGCTAAGAAGTACTAATTAGTAACAATAAGTAAAGCGGACAACACCACTTGTAGACTCTGTAGTTTGGCGGAGAAAATGGCCTATGCATGTGTGTAGAACTGGCTACCACCCTACTACCCATAATCGGATAAATGGCGATAACATCCGAATGATTCAAGGAATGCGCTTCTAGAAAGCTAATTGACCTTACCAAAGGAATTAAGTTATTAGGAACTACAACAAAAGATCTAACCAGGTTTCAGAGTTGTGCCCATCTAATCTAATCTTATCTAATCTAGAACATAGATATATAATGTTGAATTTCTTTAACTGATATTAGAAGCGTCTACAGTAATTCATCTTAATGTACGGCTTATAATACATACAAGGTAATAGGTAAGATATATGTGAATAAAACGCTTATTTCTTCATATTAAAAACCTGGCAGTACCTACCACTATTTAGAAATGTTCCCTTCGATTCAAGAAGTTTCTTTTGAAGATTTTGTAATTATGATTTTTGCTACAGGCAATTTTGCAAAATTTTGGACGGATGTACAGATTTGTTTTATAGAATAATAAAACAGCAATATCAAGAAAAAATTAAAAAAATAATATCGATTTATTAAATCCTTTAAATGATGTTCTTGCATTATTTGATTATTTCAGAAGTGTTTGTGTGATATATACCTCAAAAGTGATTGTTAAAGCATTGGAATTTACGACACATATTGGCAGAACTATCATAATAACTGATTCCCAAGCGGTTCTGATCCGTTATGTCTCAGCGTAGCAAACCCGCAATAAATAGAATTCGTCAACTGGTTAAATTTTATGTGGACAAAAGGACATTCCAAAATTGAAGAGGATGAAATAGCGGATATATTAGCAAAGTTGGGTGCCAATTCAACTAGTAGATATTAAATAACTAATACCAAGATCCATGCCGAGGACCTCAATAAAGAAATAAAATCTTCTCTGTCGAATGATTTTGAAGAATATTGGATTTCTACCTCATACACGCATTACAAACTTATTCATTCTACACTTTCAAAATATATCCCTTACATATCGAAACATACAATTTCGCGACTGCTATGATCAACCATTTCTCATCTTAAAATTAAACATGGACAATTTCCTAAGCACCTGTTCAAAATTAAGTTCAAACAGATCCGTTTTGTATTAGTGGTAATATGGGCGATGTTAACCATATAATTTTTGAATGCGATTTTAATGCTGTGCACAGGTTACAACTCTACGATTATGTAAAACACATTGTTAATCTTCCTCTTAATCTGTTTCATTTACTTAGTTTGCAAATTTTGAAAGTGTATAGCGCAATATACAAATTTATTAAAAATGCTAAAATTAAAATCTATTTTCAAAATTAATATAATTTTTACATTATAAACGCCTCCAGTCTCTACTGTTATGTAACTCCATGAGTCCTCTCTTGTTATCTTCAAACCCATAATGTTATGACGGCTCTCATCGACAACCTTTATCCTATCTATGTGTCACTGTCCAATCATTCATCTCTCATACTTAGCTATAAATACATAGACCCAATACGACATAGATACATTAGACATATAATTAGAAACGTGTGTGACTGAATGGAATTGCCTATGTCAAAAAAAATTACACAATGTTCGATAATGGCAAGTTAAATACATAATGTTGGACAAAGAAAACAAGTAAAACAAAGTAATAGTGATTTTTTATTATATAAAATGTGAATCCAAGCCAAAGCACCCAGTATAAACAATATACTACTTTTGATACTTAGAAAGTTTATGAGGGTCGAATAAAGAGTTTGTTTATTCTCATCAAGAAAAATCATAGGTCTGACAATGGCTGTTGTACAAATTCCAACTCATTTTTCTAAAAGAGATTGTTCTTCTAAATATCGAATTTATTAGAAAATGTGATCATATGATATTATCTAAAGATATTTTTCTAGGGATTGAAGTATTTGTCCTGCTTGTATTTAAATCGGGCGATTGGTCTACTATCAAGAATAACAGACTTATAGTAATTATAAAACTTCTAAAATACATTCTCTTCTCGTTACTTAAGAAGAAAATAAGTAATGTTGTATCAACAGGATAAAGCAGAAAATAATATACAATCTGATATAATCAACAAAGTAAATTATAGTTTATCATAATAAAAATTCATTCAATATTTTGTATTAAGCTTTGTAAAAGGAGTACCTACTTCGTTTGAGGATAATTTCAAAAGTGTTTCTAGTCTGAACAAAGAAGCTCGTTTCTTCTAAATCCAAATTTAACCCAAAACTGACAATGGGTGCTGATTAAATTAAGTATTTTTTTATATAAGAGATTGTATATTTTAACTATCAATTCGTGTAAAACATATTTTATTTAAATATATTTTTGGAAGTATCCTGCATGTATATCTTGCGATGAGACTAATATGTATTAAGAATTATAGACTTATTGCAATTATGTCAAATTTGTAAAGACTCCTTCCTTCTAACAACAAGTAAAGCAAGAAATGTTATTGAGTACATCAATCCTCTCATTATGTTGAGAAGAAAACACGTGGCGTTTTTGAATTATTACTTTGTATTAAGCTCTCTAACTAGTATTTTTGTATCGTTTGCGGATCATTTTAAAAGTGATAGTAATATAGGGAGAAGAAGAAGAAACAGTTTATGGACAATGAAGCTAGTTCCTCTTTATGAAAAAAAAATGAGCCTTGTTGTGCTTACTAGGGTCGTACCCTGCGTAGACATTTCATGAAATGGTTTAAATTTAAATGTACCTTGCAGCATTATAAGAAAAGAGATTTGACGATATTTTTGACATCCAATGAAAAGTAATGAGGCTTTTGAACTCCATCCCAAAAGAAGCTTTCTTGAAAAGTTTTTAGGACATGTATATCAGATCTCAGCGGTGTATATTATGGAATGTGACTGTTTCGAAGGACAGTAAGGTAACTTTCGTTAATATTTAATTTATGTTAATATACAGGACTATTCACCTAACTAACCTATTGTCAGAGGTCGTATATACCGAGCATTATTATAACGAGGTCAGTAGTCTTTAAACTATCGTTCACGCAACTCAGTGCGGAAGAAATTTTGAAGTATGGAGTAAATAAAGTTCCTTACAAAGCAGGAAAAAAGTGTTCAAACTATATTTTGAGATGTCAACTGTTTACGGGGACTTTTGCCCAGGAAAAATCATGGTATACAAGTGGAACATCATTATTAAGCAAGGCAGGGAATCGATTCTCGAACTATGCGGTCTGTTGTGCTAACCATTTCAGATCTCATCGAAAAAATCGAAAAATGAATATTGACTGATACACGTTTGAAGAAAAATCAACGCGCAAAAATGGTTGGAGTATCTGAACCAAAGATTTTTAAAGTCCTTCATAATCATCTCGGCATATCAAAAGTCAGTACAAGATGGGTGTCTAGATTGCTTACACCTCCACAAAAAAAAACAGCGCGCTGACATTAATGAAGACAAGGATAGGTGTTTGGAGCGATAATTGTTACTGGAGATGAAACTTGGGTGCCTCACTATGAACCTGAGTCTAAGCAAGATTCCATGCAGTGGCATAAAAAGGGTACACCGCCGCCTAAGAAATTCAAGGTATCGTAATTAGCGGGAAAAATTATGGTAACAGTTTTCTAGAACATAGAAGGAATTTTGTTGATTGATTATAAGGAAAAATGTTAAGAATACTACGCTTCAATTTTAGAGCAGTTACAAGAGGAGAGAAAAGAAGAGGAAAATTAACCAAAGTTGTCCTGCTCTTGCACGACAATGCTCCTGTTCACAAGAGTCGAGTTGCATTGGTTGCTTTGCATAAGGTAAGTTTTGATACCTACCTTAAAGCCCAAATTTGGTTCCTAGTGATTATTATTTCTTTCCAAATTTGAAAAAGGAGCTTAAGGAAAGACATTTTCTACCGATGAAGACGTAAAGGATGCAATTTTAGTGTTTTTTATTTCAGAGAAGGAGAAATATAAGCATTTATTACTTTAATATATGTATCCGAAGCTGAGTTCATCTATAATGGCACAGTGAAGGAGAGGATCGACAGGTTAGAGTGGAAGAACATTCTTCAAGAGTGAACTCCGCCTTTCAGCTTGCTGACGAAATTATTTGTATAGTTTTGTTTACGGTTTTATGTATTTAGAATTATAGTTGCAAAGCAAGTTTGATAAAGCACTAATAAATAAATAAATAAAATAAAATAAAGGTATTCACAAGTTAATTCATAGATCTGAGAAATGTGTTAGGTTTGCAGGTGAATAGATTGAAAAAGAAAACTAATTTTGTAATATTATTTTATCGACTATTCAATTTCTAAAGCCTCTCGTATGATTTTCTAGTTAACAGTGACAATTATAAAAGTAATACTTCGAATTATTTTCTAGGGAATCATAATGAAGTGCTCAGACTATAAATGGCACTTTACGAGAAGTTTAGCTTCATTTTCCTGTCTTCAACTGCGCTGTGCTAATGAGACTTAAAATAGATCGAAACCAGTACGTAGCCATTGTTGACAGAGAACAATAATTCAATATTATCAATAGGATTTTATTTAGGGGTTCAAAATATTTCACCAAGTGATAGATGAGAAAATCATTCAAGGAAGAAACGTTTTTTGCCTTGTTTCTTAATTTAGCTATTGATTTAATAACAAGAACAACAAATTGGAAAGAATTTTCGAGTAGATCCAAGAAGGAAATATGTAGGGTTCTATATATTAAGCTATATTCACAGAAAATAATAAATTTTCTGTGAAACAAACCAAGTGTTTTTAATTTCTAATCAATATATTTCAAAAATGTGAACTACCAAATGTTATATGTATTGCAATCAGTAAACTTTCATTTGTCAAATGTTATTTGTCAACTCTCATCTGTCAACTGCATAATGTTACCTGTTATTTACTTTTATTTTACCTCTAATTAATAATTTATGTAATCTATCAATTGTTAAATTTCATCTGTCATCTATCTATGTCAATTGGAATGGACATATTCTATTCATAATCTATTAACTAGCCTCCATCAAATAGATTCTTCTTTTTACCTCTAATTTAGAATATATGTAATCTATCAAGTGTTAAATGTTAAATCTATCATCTATTTATGTCAATTTGAATATGTCGACCAATATTTATCAACTGACATATATCCAATTGCTCCATCTGTCAAATAAAATCTGGCATCTCTTAACTTTCGTATGTTAACTTGCATTTGTTGTCTATTATCATTTTACAATTTGTACTACGTAAATATTTGTCTATAATATTTACAAGTTTTAACTAAAGCCCAACTATTTGAACACATATTGAAACACTTACTATGTTTTTGCCACAATTATTTAATTAATTGTGGTAAACACATTGTAAGTGTTTCAATATGTGTTTAAATATGGATTACCACCTAGGAACGGTCACAACCATCATGAATCCAACTATTTGGCTTTTTAGTAACGTCCTTGTAAACTATTATCTGTCAAACATCATTTGTCACATGTTATCTGTTATCTGGCATCAGCTGTCAATTGTTATCTGCCATTCGTCATCTAACATCTGTGGAATTATTTTTATTAAACAACAAATTTGCTGGATTATGTCACCCATAACAGCTGTCACTTATTATCTGTCAACTATCACCTATAAAGTATGGCATACCATATGTCATATGTTAACTGTGATCAGTTAATTCTCATTTGTCAACTGTCTACTGTCATCTCTTAACTCTTATCTATCTTACCTTACCTATAATTAATTATTTATGTAATTTGTCAACTGTCAATGACACATACTAACTGAAATGAATATTTGCTTGTATAATTTATAAACACAATTAATTTTTGAATTGTTTTTATTAGAAAAAAGGTACTGATTTACGTCAATCCAAAGGGTATTTCCTCATTATGTCAACTAGTATCTGTGAAAAATCATATATTATACTTCTTATGTCAACTGTTATCAGTAAACTGTCATTTATCAAAAGTTATTTGTCAACTGTCATCTGTCAACGTCATATATTAACTGGTATCTGCCCTTCATTAGAGATAGATGCTTAAATTCAAACTTTTTATAACAATTCTTTTAGGATAAGTTTTGAATGTTCTGTGTTTATTTAGATATGCTTAAGTTTTCGATTTTGCGAGTTTTAATGGTTTTGAAAATATTTTTTTCTACTACCCTTTATAAAAAGACATTTTTCGTCACCGAATGCTCCAGCGAAAATATGAGTTCCGTCACTAGTGAGAGAAAATCCCATAATGTTAACTTTCGTCACTAGAGACGAAAGTTACCTACAAATTTTCACCTCCGTCTAGTTGCCTGCTGTCACTATATCGTGTCAGTTTGTGAGTTTGTGCTGTTCGCAATTACATCATATCATGATTTCTGATTCAGAACGTGATTTAGATCTTCCCAATACTCTACCACAAATAGTAAATCAAGCTGAGAAAACGTATGCGGATTTATTATCAGCAAAATCGAAAAAGAGGTATGAAGAAATCTATGCAAAATTCATGAAATGGAAAACAGATAAGCGCGTAAATTCATATTCTGAAACTGTGCTGTTTGCATATTTTGAAAAATTGTAGGAAAATTTGATATTTAAATCATAAGAAATTTATATATGATCTGTAGTTTTGTAATTTTTAATTAAAAATAAAGAATTTGTTTATATATTTTCTTAAGTTTGTTAGTATCATAGGTAAGGTAGTAGAAAAAGTATAGTGTTTAACTCGTTTGGTAATGTTACTTTCGTCACTCGTTGAATAATATACTATTTTTGCTACATTTTAGGCAGTTTTCAACGACTGCCGCCTAAAAAAGACCAATGCGACTAGGTCGAAATGTTACAAAAAGGTTCTTTCCAGAATAATCACAGCTTGTAAATTTGAAGATGTTTAACCAAATTGTAATCACGAACATATATCCAGAACTAGAAAGTTATCACAAAATCAAAGTTTTTAAAGAATTTAGAAAGAACTCTTAGAATAGTGGTAAAGTAGATACTATTTATATTTACAATATTAGTAAATATAAATAGCTACCCATTTTATAAGATATAAAACCATTTTAAGGCCTATCCTCACTTATGGCAGTGAAACATAGACTGTGATACAAAACAACGAGATAAAAATCGATACATTAGTCTAGAATCCGACGAAATCAAGAGCTGTACGCCATCTTTAAAGAACACCCTGTATCAGTTATTATGAAGCTACATAGACTTCAATGACTGCTGGGAGGATACCACGGAGAGTACACAAGTGCGAGAATGAAGGCAAAAAAAGAATTGGAAGCCCAAGATATCGTTGGGAGGATGCTGTCAAAAAAGTCCGATAATCTAGGGGTTGTTAATTTGATCTCGGTATGTAAATCTGTATCTGTTTTTATTGATTCTTTGTGTAGGGTGTGCTTTTTGATTATATGCTTCTGTCATTCGAACAAGCAAATTTCGCAGCATACCTAAGTGATTGTTAAAGCATTACATTTTTGAATTTTTCTTGGGAGACGCGTTATTATAGTGCTACTAAGAATGTATTTAAAAATATGTTGAAACTAATGTTTGTATCAGCTATCAAATATGGTGTCACTGAAAGTACAAGTTTGTTTATCAAGAAATTGGATCAGAGTGATTTACCAGCTTTTGTAATGGGTCGAACAATTTTTGTCGTTGGTTATAAAGGGAGGTTAGGGCCTGAATCTGGGTTGTAGAGCCATTTAATTGAATTGAATTTTATAGCATATCACATGTAAAAATTAATTCTTCTTCTTGAGTCAATATGATATTCCTGCAAGTATTATAAATGTTAGTATCAGTTAGTGAATGGAAAGCAGACAAGAAAAAATATTATTTGAAAAATGAGACATATTTCAATATTTTATTCCATTGAATTGTTTTTAAGTAGCCGCCTTCCCCCTTAAACTTGTAACATATTAGCTAATACGTAGTAAGGGTCGATACCATCATCTATTTGAAAATATATTAGTTGGTTCTTGTTTAACATGTTTGTAATTTGCATACTCAATAACATATTAAAACAATGTATTCACTTTCTTCATTGGTCCTGATCTGCAATCGAATGAGTGATGGGTACCCTTCCCTATTTGAATACAGTCAATTACACTTTAGATTGATGGTTGGTCAAGTTTACAAGGTCATTTATTCTATCACACAAATATGCAATAAACTCGATGGTAGCACCAGCTACCAAACTTTTATTATTTACTTAGTACTTACTATAATTAATATAAAAAAGAATATTAGTATTAGTAAATTAAAATAAGTTAGTAAAGTGCATTAAGTTTATTATTCAGAGAACTAAATATACATAAAACATATTTTTTGCAAATCCTCGCAGAAGCAAAACAATGAAGGCACGTAATACCGTAATTTTATATATATGTATATATACGTTTTCTTGATTATACCGGCATGTTTTGACGGCGAATTTATATAAAACGCGAAGACCTGTTATTCAATATATTCCTGTCAAAAAGTTTGCGGTATAATATTATACCTCCTGGAAAGAATAAGGCCCATAGACCGACTGTATAATCGGAACGGTAGGTAGCGTATAATCAGCGTCCCAAAAAGACCAAAGCAAATAACTGGTAGCCCCATAATTAAATGCCCAACAGAAGCTAATCCCCAAATAAAAAACCGTATGCACGCCGTGTAATTTTGACTGGATGAGAGATTACCATTACAAATCTTTACTGGCGGTTGCGTGCCCGGCAGAAAATGGGAATTTAATATGATTTTATAGCTTAATTCTATACATATTTCGGACGGGGGTTTTCCATATTTGATTTAATTTGGCCACAGGTTTTACCTTGAACCTAAATTATTAAAAAAATGCATATTTGATTAAAAATAGTTAATCATAGTTAAGTTAGTACTAAATTTTTAAATACACCCTTTGCCCACTGTGTCTTCTGCCATCTCTGCCCTCTGTCCTCTGCTCTCTTTGTCATTTGTCATATTTGTACTT
Organism: Ontholestes murinus; assembly: GCA_963969525.1. NCBI lineage: Eukaryota > Metazoa > Arthropoda > Insecta > Coleoptera > Staphylinidae > Ontholestes > Ontholestes murinus. The sequence continues at coordinate 24,951,858 of OZ018394.1, forward strand.
TATTATTCCTATGATTTTAGGTAATGACAAGATAAGTTGCAGATGAGTGATCAAAAAAGTTATCAATTGTTTTTCAACATTTTGTGTAAAGTTTATCGAATAGTATTTTATTTAAAGTAATGGATAATACTAAAAATAAATATGAGTTTTAATAATATTCTTACCTTGAAATAAATTAATTCCGACAGAGAAAACGACGAATAACAAACCACACTACGCACGCAACACCTTTTATGAATGTAAATGATGAAAAGTGTGCGGCCAGAAAATGGTATAAATCATAGACCACGCGGAACAGGCCTTCTACGACCGAGTGCTGAGAACAATAGAGAAGCGAATTAATTGCGCCGCAGAGACAAAAATGGAAGACCAGAACGGATAATCATCTTCAAGAATCAGATTTGGAGAATTAGTCACCATGTTTCCTGTTTCCACATTTCTAGCGTTTTTTCGTTTTTAAAGGCCTCCCAAGTGCCGTCATTACACTAACGGCCGAAGGAGGCGGATGTTTACGCATAATTATTTTGCAATTAATTAGCAATCCGAAAATTAATTGTTATGCAGCGGTTTGACGGTTAACGCTGAAATTAGTACCTTCGTTCATAGTTGATAAGTAAAAGATTATATACCGTGTGTGGAGTTGGAGGAAATGGAGGTTTGATTCGTATGCACTTTATTAAAGTACATTAAGAGTAAGGAAATAAATAAATGTATTGCATTTAATAATTTATCTAGAATCAATTTTTGATTTTGAAAGCCTTTATTTTCATTATTTATTTACTCTGAAAGTAAAAATATATTTTCTTTTACCTTCTAGAATAAATACATTCCCATGAGATTAATTTTAATTATTAAAAATTTTATCCTTAATCCTTTTAATATAATCTTTACTGTTAGATAGTTGATAACAATTTCAAAAAATTGAAGAAACCGTAAATTCTCAACGCATTACTTGTTTTTACGCCTCAATTTACATGCAAATTCCAAACTTTTATATACTCCCGCATATCTAAATTAATAAGTTGAATTATATTACGAAATTGCGGTGAATCATTAACCAAGCCACAATTCTAATTAACCTAATTAAACGCCACACCTCAGATTTCCTGAAGATATAACTAATTCATCTGTTAGTGTATATGCTTAGCAGTTAATATTTCGATGTAATCAACGAGATAATTGGATAAATTGCTTCTAGTGTCTTGTTAGCGTATACTAAAAAAATAAATTCTACTGCATTAGAACAACCACGTCTATTTTTCTTAAAGTGTGAATAATTAGAAAAATGTTTAAAATGAATTTATTATTCTTTGACTTTGGTAACTTTACGTATATCAATTTATTAAATTAGTACTTTTTCTGTACATATTATTTAGGATAGTGGCCATACGCCCATAATACTTATTCCATAAAATTTAATAACACTTTGAGTGAATTTCCTTGATGTGGCGCTTCAAAAAAGAAAGGAAAGAAGGTTTTAGAGTTTAGATCCTTTCCCAGCGTTAGAATTTTTAGAACGCACCTGACACAAATCTTTGCATAATGCAAGTGGTTGATGATAATCTTATAGAAAACAAATTTTAAAAAATGTTCAAAATGTTCGTATTTTTGCACAAATTTGTACATTGACGTGAATTCTGTTGGATGGGCTGAAGATAAAAGTTCTTTATCATGGTTTTTTCTTTCAAAACTATATTTTATGATATATGAACCAAAATCCATGTTGAGGCAATTCATCACACCTTAATCAATTACTTGCTGATTTTTGCTTTTTTGCATTCAATAATTAAATCAGCCCGAACTTTGCAATCGATGGGATTAGTATTCTTTAAAGTTAAACTAATATTGAACAATTGACTTTTAATCAATCATTTCTTACCAAAGTAACAGAATAATAATTAATTTAATAGCAAGTAAATAAATAATTCACTCTGATGAAAACCAATCTTCTACGTCTCTTAGTAACTTATGATGGCTAATTAACAGTGTTGACCAATGGCCAAAGCATAAGATAATAGGTTAAATGGTTTTTAAAGCGATGGTGATTCTTACTAAAAATAACGCAATTCTAATAATCACAATACTTTACCATAATTTTCCTATTTTTACAAAAGATAAAATATATTTCTGAATCAAAGACCAGAGCCTAAACTTTTTAGATATCAGATAGACAAATTCACACACATAAGTAACCTATATTTAGAATAAACAATAATATTTTGAAAGGTTTAAATATATTGAATGAACATTACAGAGAATTTTATCTTACACATACAATTTCAATTTTCAATATGTTAATAAGTCAATACGTTAATATTTTAATCATGTTTTGATCTATTAATAAATAAAAGCTTTTAGAGCAAAAGCTCAAGGCTTAACCTACTAGAATCATCTTGAACGTAAAAATTTTCACAGTTATCTTCCTAATGAATTGACTGATTTAATCAATTCATAATTACATATGTAATCTCTTGTAATGCCGTTAATTACTTTTGAAAACAGCTCACCGTAATGATTTTTATACGAAATGTCACATACACATATGTTCTAGAAGTTTGTTTGCAATAAATAAAAATAAGACATTAAAATTTTGTCATATTTTATGTTTTTGATGTATATAATTTTTTCATTAGTTTAATATTATTTCTGTAATCGCCACGTTGATTCTTCTAAATTAATTCAGTTACTGTTTAGATTTTAAAATATTATCTCAATATCTTTAGATTATTTTTAATTTTCTTGAGTTTATAAATGTTAATTGAATTTCCTTTAAGATTTTCTAATTATTTGATATTTCTAAATTTCTTACTGCCTTTTGTTTTTGGTGAATGTCAATGTTTAAACAATTTCTGTCCTAATATTATTTTAAATTTTTTATAGTAGTAGTAGTAGTGTTTGGCTATCGACCACGTGGTCCTGCCGCCGTGCGATTTGTGTATTTGTTTGTGTATGTAAATGAGCTTGTTACTTTAAAGAATCGCTCCCGTCACTCTAAAGCATTTTTTTATGTTTTCAGTCAGATTTCCCTTATGGTTTTTCTACAATTTTTTTTTTGTATATGTTTAGGCTCTCTAAATATCTATTTATTTTTTGTTTTAGAACAAAAAATAATTTCCAGGATTTCTATTTAGATCTTTTAGATATTTTCTAACTATCTTCAAATAATTTTGATTATTCTAAAACTTCGTCTTGATTTTCAAGAAATTATTTAAACTTATGAAGGAAATTTTGTTTCATTTAAAAAAATTCAAGATACGTTCAAAAATCGATTATAAAAATCAAGATAGAAAACTTAAGATAGGACAAAACTTATTGCAACCTAAAATTTTGCCATTTCTTAAGTTTTCTATCTTGATTTGTGTAACCGATTTTTAAACGTATCTTAAATTTTTCATTTTTTTCATTTTTCTGGAGTCTATGGAATTTACTTATATTTATTTATTTTTTAATTCCTTTGATTTACTGTTTTTACCGATTTTGATTTATTTTGGAGCTCATCGGCATAGTAATACTGAAGACAAGCAATTTAATGTTTTCAAATAAATATTTAATACAAAATATGACGAAAGCGTTGTTATTTTGTTTGAATAGCTGTACTTTGAAATGTTTAATCTCTAGGAATAATATTTGGATTTCGGTAGTTGTATAAAGTTTTAAATTGGATTTAAATTCAGCGTCAGTCGTTAATGCGAAGATGGATGAAATCAAATATGGTTGTATTAGGATTTTTAAATTTGGGGTTTACACTAGGATTTCTAGGAATACAATATAAGGATAATATGTAAAAGTTGAAAGGATTTTTGGAGAATTTTTCTGATAGGAATCGAAGACATTCTAGGATGGGGATAACTAAAGTGGTATCATAGAGGATACTAGAAGGTTAGAATTACAAATCTATTTTATTTATATATGAAGTAAATTAAATATAATATTAATTTATTAGTGCAGTGGTATTAATAATAAAAGTAATAATATGAAATATTATTTGCAATGAGCACTTCTGCACTATTTTTCGCATTATGATTAATGTAAAAAGTTACCAGCTAACAGGTAAAACAACTACTCCTCGTACTAATGCACCGCCAGGCATTGGATAATATAACTGTTAACCGCCGTTACATGTATGAAACATTTTCAGCAAAATGCAACATTTCATTTATCTTGGCATCAAAATCTTTTCTATAAATCAACAATTAATAGAAGTTTTATTACGTAACGTTTATACAATTTTCTTTAAACCCCCATTTATAAAAAAATGTATCATTGTTACGCAATAAAACTTCTTCTATTAATTGTAGAATTTTAGGACAGATTTTGATGCCAAGATAAATAAAAGAGATTTGTAATGCATAATTGTTTTATATATTAATTTATGGATTAGGGTTTCATTTTAATATTTAATCATTTTCTAATATACTACCTTGAAAAATTCCTAAAAAGATGCTTTTATTTTTTTAATTTACATTTCTAGAGTGTTTTTTTTTTAATTTAAGTTTATGATCCAAAATTATACCCAGATATAGAATATATAATGTTGTGCGGTTTCATGGTCTCAAATCTTTTGAATATAAAACTACTAATGGGTTTCTAATCTAGGGCCTTAATTTTTCCTCCTGTGTATAAACATATGTCCAGTTACCTTATGGGGTACTTATAGATAATAAGATATATTACAAAGAACACATTCGAAAGATAGTTTCTGACTGCCAAATTATTCTTGGATTTACCATGAATTGCTTTTTACAACAGCTTTATATATACCTATTGTTATGTTTATGATTATGTTTATTAGTCTTTAGCTTTCTTTAAAAAAAAAATATGCACATATGAATATACACAAATATATAACAAATGGATGAAGCTGGGCGGAGTACGTGAAGCTGCGACGTTCTTTTTTTAGGGGAGAATTATTAGCGCTGAAATTAAAATAGCAATAGAAAAGTGTTATGTTCAATACAGAAAAGATCTGCCAAATTTCAGACGTGATGATATTTGTATTAGACTGCAGAACATATTTTCAGTAAGTAAAAATTAAGTTAAGTTCTTTTTATTCAATTGATTCCTAGGTGAGTACAAGAACAATAGCAAAGATAGTGCAGGAAAAAATCGAAAATTTAAGCACCTCATACTCTGGCAATATAGTCAAAACCGGCATTTTTACCAATCACATGTTTAGGAAAGACCTACAACAACTTATTTGGCAATATAACTCAAAAAATTAATATTTTACGTTAGATGATCTTTTGGCTAATTCGCGAGAAAGTTTAGAATTTAAAGGTGGGAGAACAACTTTATACAAAATTCTGAAATCGACGGGATACAAGTATAAAATGGTCGCAAAATTTTATGTGAACAAAAACAAGTTGTTGTAGCTGAAATTACATTTTCAGAAAATTTTTACAGTTTCAAAATTCTAGTGAAAATTTTACGTTTGTATATCTTGACGAAAAAAGTAAGGTAAAGTTATTAAAATAAATAGGTACAAGATTTTTTATAAAATTTTGTTTTAGGAATATTTTGGTTAAAATCAGAAATGTGCTGAAAATTGGGTGATCTGGTCGCACATAAACTGTCTGCAGTCACCATTATGATTAAGTTCTTTTAGTCGAGAAAATTAGAAAATTGCACAATATATTTTTTTCTTTACCTACTGAAATTTGAAATTTTAATAATTAATTAATTAACAATATAATGAATTCAAAAGTAACATGGCTCGTGTTTAATTGTGACTATTTTTCTGCTGGAACCTAGTAAAACTGACAACAACGCACAACATGTTGACACTACTTGTAATCTCAAACTTATAGAAAAATATCACCTAATTCAGCAGACAGTTTTAGTGCAAACATAAATGCTAAATTTACATGGCCTCCCATTATGCAAAAACTACGTGAATAGTGTTATATATATATATATATATATATATATATATATATTATAATGATGGCCTGAGATCAAAACTAGTCCAGAAAATAAAACAAATAACATTAACAGGAAGTACGAAGTACCACATTCTTATCCCACACAAAATATAACATTAAACTGATACAACGAGGGATTTAAACCACCAAATTATACATATACTTGCTTTTGAAAAGGCACAACAAACATTTTAGAGACTATACTTTCGTAAACATGGTACTTATTTACCACAACACATTAACTAGACAACGAGCTAGTCATTTCTCAGATTGTATTTCAGTATAAATTATTAAAAGAAGAGATATCAGACGAGACACTGTTGTTCAAAATAAATTTTAATGTACCATCTACTACATCTCGTTATAGACATCTCTTCTATTTAGATAATTGCAAAATTAATTATCGCTTACACTCTCCTATATATTCCATGTGTTTACACTTACTTAAATAAAATGTGCTATTATCTTGACCTTTTCAGCGACACAATTATTAGAGTAATAAATGTGTGAACTCCCAGGGTAAGAAGGTGAAAGATTAAATTATTAAATGAAGAAGGATGGGAATATTAAATGAATTCACAAAAGCAAATGGAGTAACGATGAAAGTATACATTAGTCTAGAGGAATCAGTAGGGAAGGTTCAGTGGAATAAAGTTATATTAATGAAATCCTGATTTCATAGTGGAAGGTAATAAGAGATCATTATCATATAATATCTATAAATTGTATAATAAAATACCTATGCACCTGAAATCACTCAAACTTCAACAATTTAAGAAATATTTACGTATTTATGTCCATAGACATGAGCGGTAGAGTTGTGGAACCTGTAGAATTATGAATATATACATATTTCATGTAATAAACACGAATTATTATTATTAGGATTAATACATTCGAATCGGAATGGAAAAGAAACAGGTGACTTCAGAAGGAAGTTGTATTATACTGTTATATATCTTTCTTGCTCTAGTCAAGAATGAAGGAAGATACAGATTTTGTAAAGAATAAGTGATTGATGGTGGAAGCCATTGTTTTTTACTTTGTTAATATGACATAGAAGATTATTTCTGTGACTATAGTTTCAGCCTCTGTTAGACTATTATCAAACGTATAATGAATTACAAATAAATATAGATTAATATGACAAGAGTATTGACAGGAAGAAAATATATTGTGGTTTTAAAACAGATTTAAAAATAGGTGAGTATACTAAATGGGTCTGGTCTTTCATTACTCTTGTCATTTTAATCTATATTTATTTTAATTCATTATACGATTGATAATGGCCTTATAAAAGCTGAAACTATGATCACAAGATAAATCTTGTGTGTGATATTAACAATGTGTAGTTTTCATAAAGTTCGTAAGAACAAATCAAAGATTAGAGTGTAACAATGAATCAGATCTGTAGAATATTTTAAATAGAGAAATAATAAAGTAATATATTTTGGAACTAGTAGGGATTCACAACATTTTATTTATAATATATGGTATTTGTCAAATCCTGTCAATTCCAATTTTCTTTCACATCTTAACTAATTCATAAATTTTGGTTGCTTTTTCTTGTTTCACTTCCTTAAACGCCTTTTCTATCATTCCGTCTTCTTCACTTATAGTCATATATATCTGTCATGCTGATATAAACAGCCAAAAGTCTCCCCTACAAGTAGGACAAAAAAGTAAATACAAGTATTTAAAGAAGAATACAAGAGAATATTTGTACCCTCAGCATCATGGACAAGAACAAGGGTTAGAGTGGAAGAACGTCGCAGCTGCATGAACTCCGCCCAGCTTCATCCATCAAAATTTTTTGTACGTTTTGTTAAATATTTGTGTATATTCCTAATATATATATATATATATATATATATATTTTGTGGAATGGAAGCTAAAGAATAATAAACATAAACATAAACAACTTAATGCTTCATTATCTCTTCTATATTTTTGCATAGGAATATGGTGGTAAGAATGTACAAACAATATTGAAGAGAGAGTGAAGCATTGAGTGAAGAAGACGGAATGGTAGAAAAGGAATTTCAAGAAGTGAAACAAAAAGAAGAAACCAAAATTGATGAATTAGTTAAGATGTGAAAGAAAATTGGAATTGACCGGATTTGACAAATATATTATAAGTAATATGTTGTTCCAAAATTTTCATCTAACGCCAGCATTTGTTTTCTTACAAAACAATCAAATTATCTGCATTACAGATCTGGTTAAATCGTAAATTAGTTTCACTCTTCTACCTTATGTGCTACGAACGGAAAACTTAAAAAAAATGCTAGTAATGCTGTTTCATCACAAGATTGCAGGGCCAATTATATTTTAGTTAAATTAAAAAAAATAGATTAAACATTTTGTAAATAAACAAACATATATGTTCATTCTTGAATTTTGGAGGAGTTCACTTCTTGGTACATTTTCGATTTTTTCAAATAAAGAGAAAACTTAACTTTTTTGTCAAACTGTTTGAAAATGATTATCGTGTAATTTAAACTAGTCAAATCGATAGGCCAGTTCTTCCCAAACTTTGTATAGTGTTTGGTCGTCCCGTACTCTTCCTTTTGCAAAAGCAGCCGGTATTTTCAAACTGATGATACCATATACGGATATTACTATTACTTCTGAACTTGATCCGGAACGCACGTTGCACTGTAACTACAGATACGGTTTTTGCAAACTGCAGAACACAAAAAGCTCTCTGTTCATTATTCGCCATTTGTTGCGTATACCAATAAATAGAACTGCTTCAGTTGCTCTTTCATTTTATGCATTAATTACGATTTTATGTTTCACATGATAAGTGCTACAAAATAGAAGTTTTAGTAAAGTTAAAACTTTTAGAATTGGTTATTATTTAAAAACTGGGTGTCAATATTAAAACCTGATAAATCAATCAGAATTTGTGGATATAATATTAAGATATTTATTGCCATGAATGAAATGTCTCTTTAATAATATAATAGGGGAGGGAGAGAAATTCTCTAAGGTTTAATTTATCAGAAGCTTCTCAACAAATTCTTTTATTGGAACATTGAAGTGTTTTCGTAACGAAATCTATTATACGTTATACAATGACATTATAAACACAAGAAATACTGATGATCACCACATAAAGCGACTGAAAATAGTATTTAGTAGATTACATGACAGTAAACTTAGGTAAAATTAAATAAATTTCAATGTATGTAAGCTTACATACAATACTTAGTTGATCACATGTTTCTGATAAGGAAAACGATGCCATTAAGTCATCCCCGTCATGAAATAGTCATTTCTGCAACGGTTAACTTTTACTATGCATATATAAAAGATAGTGGCACGTTATTACGTCCCTTGCATAAATTATTTTAAAAAAGTTGAATTTTATTGTAATGCAGAAGATTCAAATTCATTTAAAGCTTATAAATAATAACTAACATTTAAACCCATTTTAAGTCAGTTTGACTCTAAATTTTCTTTAAAATGAATACTAGACATCTCTTCTGAAGGAGCGAGAGAAGTTTCATATCCTGTTACAGATGCTTATACAAAAGTATAATATAAATAAAAAAGGTTAAATGAAAATAATTTTTAAGTTTTTATACCACTATTTATTGTATAATATACACAAACAAAGTTTACAATATATTATCAATTTTGACACAACTATAGTTTCGACCTTTGCAGGTCATTATCAAGTGTTGAACTTGTTTGTGTATATTATACAATAAATAGTGGTATAAAAACTTAAAAATTATTTTCATTTAACCTTTTTTAAAATGAACTAGTAACGGTACTATTCATAAATATTCCTTTCATATTATGTTAATATTTTATTTTATTTATAAATTAATGTATATGTTTATGAAAAGATGAAACCATTTTCAATGTTAAACCATAATTTATTGTGTAATAAGTACAAACCAATACAATATAAAACAACTAATAATTACTAATTACACAGCAATTGATTTGATTTTTGTTGATTATTATTAAGTGTTGTTCTAGTGAGCGTAAAAATTTTGGGTGATTCTGCTCGGTTAACAAACAAAACACTAAACTAGGTAATTTTGATTTTAAAGTCAACATATTCACTCACATAATAAACCCATTAGGAATAATGAAAATGTCAGTCACGTATATTGTAACAAAAACATATATTTAGAATTATGCAGTATTCACACATACCGAGCTCCAGACAAATATGGAAATTCCATTTTAGACTCCCATAAACGCTATTAACATATATTTCATACGTTACATTATTATTTTAATATTTTCCCACACAATTTAAATTTTCATCAGATCTTTGTCTGGTACATAACGGGTCTACACTAACAGGATTGTTTTACATATGAACGACTAATGAGAATATAATATTATTGCCCACGTTGTGCAAGTATGCAAAATATCCATTCATTAATCCTTAATAGATAATAAAATATTGTTGTATGTACAGTGTATGCAAATATAATTAATTTTTAAAAAAACATTTTTTTTTAAAAAGTAACATTAAAAAAATAATTGTAATAAATTATATTAAGTACTTTATGTTGTAAAAAATTTACTAATAATTAAAAATACGAAGCATATTATAAATCTGGAACAAGAGCAGCCTTTTTAAGTCTATAAGATAAGTTACTTATTGAAATAACTACTTCCTTGGCTAATACAACCAGAGATATTAAATTATACGAATGTAATTTGCATGTTAAAATCGCACTACTACGAAAGTATTTAATTTATATTTAAGTGAAGAGTTTTTGAATAAATTTAGTGTAAAAAATATGAAAAGAGTAATATACTTGAGCTGATTTTTTTCGTAATGATAATGTTCAAGATTAAATAATGTAAAAACCAATCAAATCAAACTTCCGCAGACTCGTGTTTTGATCTTAAAGGCCTCATTATTATAAACTTTACTTTAAACAATCAAACAAAACAGTTATATGTATTTTAATAATACAAATATTTTTCATGATATATCAAAACAAGCAGCGGAAAAGAAATAAAACAAGTTTGAACTTTATCTAAAGGTAAGGTATGAAAAAGATTTAAAATTGTTTTAGGACAATTGTAATAATTATATCTATTTTAATAAAACAAATATTTTTCATGATATATCAAAACTTGAGGTTGTGTATATTTAAAACAATTTTTTTCTAGTAGGTTAATTAGTAGAGTTGAGTAATTAGTGCCAAAGAAAGGACTTTAATTGAAATAAACTCTACTCTAAATCAATTTTTTTTTTCGCAAGTTTGATGCAACAAGATATTAAATTACATGCGGCGTCCACACATAAATCTGCAGTAAAATTATGCACAATAGGCGATAAAATGTTATCGCAATATAAGTAGGAAACAAGTCGCTTATCATCGCGATTATAAATGCAAATTATTTATATATGCACATGATGAAATAAAAAGTGGACGTATATGAAGGCACATTAAGTCGCAATGCACATAAACAATTTTTGCAAGAAATAGTAAACACGAAATATTACATAAACGGATGTAATTACGTGGAACGCGGTCTTTTACAATAAACGGCACCGACCGATTACAGTGAAATTTAATTGCATTTAATTTATGCAAAATGTCGAATTGAAGTGGACGATTGATAAACAACCTTATTGGGTGATTAAGAGAAAAACAGTAATTAGTGGACGCGGACGCAGTTTGTTTATAATAATTATAATTAATTGGTGATTCAAGTAGTTGCTACTATTAAAATTATTTAGCGATTATCAATGTGTATTTAGAATTTCAATTATTTATTTTCTACTACCTAAAAGGAAATTTCTTTGCACAATCATCATTATTTAGGAGATTTGTGACTAACCACGTCAATGCGCTCAGAATTATGTGCTAGGAGTATAACAATACTTCTTCAGATTGATGAAGCTACTCCGAATTACATTCTTAGTTTCTTATATTTCTATCCAGTATTGACAAATGACCTAATGAATCCAATGAAACTGGAAAACTTTGTTATTGGCTAAGGAATATAACATTAGATATAACTTTCAAATGATCAAAACGTAGTCGGTATATTCTATTTTGCTGATGATGAAAATCAGATTTTTCTTTTCAATGAATCTATAAATAGACTGCTTTCATCTATATATGATATGATAAAAAACAAGGTTTTAATGGTAATCAAAGTACCCAACAAGTATTGTTTTTTTCCTTTCCTATGCCAGTAAAAAAAGTCCAATGAGTTTCTTTTTAATCTGTAACCCAACAACTTCTTAAAAATTGGTAAGTAGTAATTCAATTCGTGTGCCAAAACAAAGAGATTCCTTTGGGCAATAATTTATTTTTACTTGCAATCTATAGCTTAACAACTCACAGTTCTCTAAATATTTCAAACTTTAATTAAACAGTAAAATGTTATTTACCTTTATATTCAAATAAGATAGTTTATAATATTAACTGACCTAAAAATAAACATTATCAGAAATATTACCGTTGCACATAAACTTTAAAATTCAAATTAATTTCGATTAGGCGCAAAATAAATATTATAGGAACCACGGTTTCCATTGTACAACATAAATTATTGAAAACGCCGTCTATATCTTTCTAATTTGACACATATCACTTCATAATAATTTATGCACTTGATAAACTCGTTAAATTGATTTCGTTCGCAGACAACAAATTAAACCTCATCAGCATTATCGCGGCTATTATAAATTATTTATATTGGACGTATATCATGGGTGTGTTTATGACGTAGTGATACAAAGTTAGGAAGACATAGCGCTGTACAAGTTTGTAAATCGGCCCACTGGCCATCGAAAATGGTCCACGGACATGGGTGTAAATATATGATAGCAAAAAGGATTACGGTAGTATGAGCTGGTTTTCGTCCAGGACTACCATCGACGATAATAATGGATTGGCCGTCAAAAGATTTTTAATTATGGTTGTGCGTATGTTCTATATAGATTATTTTTGTGTAATTGATTTGTACATAAAACATATTTTTAGCTCTTATTTACACAATCATGATTATGTATGTTATAAAATTGAGAACAATTATAATTCAAGACCAATATGTATATCAAAATAAAATTATATGAAGTGAAACATAAAACATAAGCACATTTGAAAGTAAAGTTAGAAGAGAGAATTTTAAATGCGACTAAAAAGATGTATTACAAATAAAAATCTAAGAAAGCACTGCAAAAAATTACCTCAGACTTAATGTTGTGTATATGGCAAAATATCAATTATTAATTTCTAAAAATCCTGGAAAACAATAGAACTCTTGAAAAAATTTGATTTCCTAGAAAATAGGAACAACAAATGATGAAAAGTTATTGAAAAATTTGAGAAGAAGAGTTGTCGGAACATGAAACTAGATCTGTAACAATAATCACTAGTAGTCTCGAAAAGAAGTTTAACGATATGATTTAAAGATTTGCAGGAAAATTTAAGAAATCCCGAGAAATAGTTAAATAAAATGAAGCAGTGATTCGAGGTCATATAACAAATAATAAAAATTCAGAATTTGAAAGAAAATATGTGCGATAAAAATATATAATACTTATAATTTGATGCATCTTGGACCACTTTTCTAAAAATATTTGAGGTTACTGCTTTAGTAAAGCAGCATGGGATGTAGAAGAGAAGGTATCCATCATTGATTTTGACACTATATAGAGATACTACAAAGGTACCTTTTGTAATATATCCAAATAAAATATTTAAGAATGAGGACAGATTTATTTTTCCAGGTGCCAAAAATCTAATTTTATAATCCAACTCAAAACCCAAAATCTGACGAATATCTGTATGAATTTATAGTAGCTATAGCTCACCTTTAATGACTTTCATGTCCTGAAATATAAATATCTTAGAAAAATTAGTTGTGCAGACATTATTGTTGAGACTAAATTTTGGAAAGTTTCTATCAAATAAAACAAGAAATAAAGAAAAATATCAGGAGAACATTTGTTGGAATATTGCGATAAAATACATCAAGAAATAAATAATAAAACTCACTAAAATATTCGGAAAGAATTCTCTGGAAAGAAATAATTTAAAGAAAAGGCTAATGTTTAGAAATTCTAAAAATTCCAAAGAAATGTAAAGAATACACGGGATTTAGCATTACAAGAATTCAATTAAAGTAAAATGTGCTATACTATTTTTCAAAAAAGTAAAAAATAACATGTTGAGGAACTTCCGATCAATTTTCTGAGGATATTTAAGGTTACTGCATTAGTAAATAAATTGGATTTAGTAGAAAAAGCGACATCATTGACTTTGGCACTGTATAGAGGTACTACAAGAGCTAAGGGATCATAACATTGTCTTTCTAAAATAAATATTACGGGATGAGATATTATCAAACACACCTTAAACAGATTTATTGTTGCAGCTTCCAAAAAATCTGATGGTAACTTAGTCAAGTATCTAGAAAAGAAACCATTTTTATTATTTGAAGTTACCCAAAATCAGGCCAAAAACCTTCAGGGTTAACGTTGTTTTAGCTCACCTAATAAGACTTTAATGTCCTGAAATAAAAATATCTTGGAAAAAATATCTATGTAGACGTTTTTGTTAGGACTCAATGATAAAGGAACACACCAAACGATACATGTTGCTTACTAGATGAATAAATTTACTAGTTCATGTCCTTAAGACTGAGGCCAATGGAATTATAGTTCAGAATCAAGTTTTTATACGAAAATTGAGATGATGGGAATTTTGGGCGTACAAGAAAAATCTGCGGATGAGTATCAAGAAAAACCATGAACTAGCTTACTTGTCAAATTACGCCAACACTTATCCATTAAAAAAAAAATAGTAGAGCACGACTCTACATTTTTGTTACGACAAAAATTCCTTTCAACTATTGCAACTAAGACTATTTTAACCAAATCTGATGCTTTATAAAAAATGAAAGTAATTAATCACATAGATATTACCAAAACAAAAGAATCTACTACTACAAACAGCATTTCTATAATTACAATAGACAATCTACCATTTATACCAAATTATTTTAGACGCTTATACAGAAGATGAATTGTCGAACTGATTAATCAGATAAACGTCATGAGTGTCAAATGGTTATAAATAATGTTTCCAAAATTTAAATATCAATAATGGATTGTAGAAACTTAATGACAAAGAAGTTATTCATCAAAGAGCGGTAACATAACATTGAATAGACTAAAATAATTGTTAATATGTTATGTGATATTTGCCTTTATTATCAGCTTTGACCTTCCACAATATCGATAAATATTGTGAAAGGCCAAAACTGATTATAAAACAAAATAAAAAGCAATCTTGTAATCTAAGTTTAGTTTAGAGTAATAATTTAAAGAAGTAGATAAAAATGGCAGCATATATTTTAAACAGCACAAAAAGAATAGACATTGGAGAGAGTCGAAGCTGATAGGACTATAAAGGTCATTAGGAATTATCAGTCATGGGTCCTATTTGTAAAGAACAAGTATAGATCAACTTAGTTGTGTGTTATTATTAGTACTAATTTAGTAATCTGACTAAAACGAACAATTATAGCTAATAATTGTTAATAAATCTTTGAATATATTAGATCCATATAATATTTTCTTAGAGGTTAACTATTAGAAATTATTAATAGAGGTAGCGCGCCTACTTTTGTGATTGCAAAAAGGTAGGAGATATTGGACGTCACTCTAGTTGATGCTTTTACAGCTAGAACAATTTAAAATTGGCACGTTGTGGAAGAACCCTCCTTCTCAAACCATAAGTGCATTCA
This sequence comes from Ontholestes murinus, assembly GCA_963969525.1. NCBI lineage: Eukaryota > Metazoa > Arthropoda > Insecta > Coleoptera > Staphylinidae > Ontholestes > Ontholestes murinus. The sequence continues at coordinate 24,967,532 of OZ018394.1, forward strand.
GTTCAATTTAGAGTCCTCAAAGGAAGACGCAATGTAGTATAGAAATCAGAGGAAAACAGTCTGGAGCGGGCCTCTGTAAGGAGTGCTTAAGTATAGGAAACGACGATCTCTACTTCAACACACATACTACAGAAGAGTCACTGCTCGAAAATAGCATTCTTAAGATGTATGAATCTAGTTGTCCACTAAAATTCCTTTCAAAATGTAAGCCAGGAAATCTTTCAACATTGCAAGGAAAACTGCGAAGCCTATGAGCAGGCACTGTCGATATTAACAGAAAGTTGAGGAAATTGAAAAGGAAAACATCTAAAATGTTCTGTGAGGGAGTTAATAATATGACCTCAACATACGGGCTTCATAAAGTCTTATCCAACGACCACTTAAAAAGTATCGTGCTAATTATATAAACTTGATGTAAGTTATGCACAGGGGCTTAAGAAATATGTCAGTGTTCGACTAAAGAAGCACTTCTAAGGATCAACATCAGCGGACTCCCAAGAAAACACTGCTTAATGTATGAAAGGAAGCGAAAGCAAGGCTGATAAACTCTTTACTGAAGAAAAAAATGAATGGGCAGTTGCTAGCTTTAAACCCTTCAAAGCACCAAGCTCAGGTGATATTTTCCGTGCACTGCTAAAACAGGGTCTGGATATGATTATCCTCTACCTGTAAGGAGTTTACAAAGCAAGTTTTACACTATGCTATATTCCAATAGAATAAAAAGAGGCCAAGGTGATATTGATTCCCAAATCAGGCGAAAGGCTAAATCCTACCTCTTCTCTCCTAAAAGTCATGGAGAAAATTATAGACAAGGATATAAGGAGCAGTGCCCTAGAGGCAAATCCGCTTCACAAGCCAACAAGGATTCGTATCTGAAAAAAATACTACCACTTTTACATCATCAGAGGTCATGTTACAAATTCCATTCCATTTCAAACCATTAAATAAAGATCTCTCAAAGAATGGACTATTGGGGCCCAAAAATGTACAAACAACTTTAAGAGTCTAGATCAGAAACGCTTCAAAGAGAATTGGAAACAATTTTTAAGAGAGAACATATTTCATAATGTACACGAGTTTATGTCTTTTAATTAGTTGTGTTTGAATATATTGTTTACTGTGTCTTTTATATATATTTTAACCATATCACCATAATAGAATAATATGATTACTATTTAGTGTTACTGCTTATATCTTGATTAAAAAAAATAAACTGTGGATTTGTCTCACAACAGGCATAGAAGCTTCACAACAGCACTTCTAGGAGATGACATTAAGCATTTTTGCAAATTTTTGTAATAAAGGTGCGTTAGATAACACAAACTTCAAAAGAGTGGAAAAGGAGGACAACAAGAGAAGTATCAACATAGCCACAATGAGATGGACCAAGACTCGAATACCGTAAGATTACCGCTGGTATAGAGCCCGAATCAGAAACGGTAGCAACAGCAAATGGGTGCCGCAATGCGAGGTTCCATTGCCCCTACTTTTGTGTATCGTGACAACCTTGGTTGAAAAGAGTTATTGTACTAAAGGTTATGCCGACAACATAGCAATTGTTACAAGGGGTAAACACGACATCATATCATCCCTATCCCAAGACGCCTTTAAAACCATAGTGAAATGGTGTCTGAGTACCTTTTACTAATCGTAGGAAGCTAAATAACAAAGCTCGCATCTAGAAAAAAAAAACAATCTGTAAAGCTACAGAAGCACTTTGGATATGTAAAAAGCATATTGTAGGGACTAAAATACAAAATGATACATTGACTGTGCTCTTCTCAAAAATAGCATTCTAAAGGCTAATTAATCCAGTTCTTCGCTAAAGAGAAGAACTATTTCCACAGACTGGGATGCCTATAGACAAGCACTGATGGAATAAAACAATAAGTTAAGGAAATCGAAAAGAAAAACGTAGATAACGTTACTGATCCTGTCCTAGGAACAGCAACGACAAATTCCGGCTTAACCGTATACTTTTAGATATAGATAAGTTGTGTTAAATCATCATAGTTTCATCCTAGAAATCTATGGTTTCCCTAAATTAACGGGACACCCTAGATATTCATATACTCTTTATGCAAAACATGATAATAAGGTTTTGATGAACACTGGATTAATTTTCTGAAGATAATTGAGGATACTGTATTAGTAAATAGATGGATCTTGTTAGAAAAGGCGATAACATTAACTTTAAAGACAAAGGGGGTAATAACGTACTATTTTGAGATTAAATATAATGAGATGATATATAATCAAATACACCTTAAACATATTTATTGTCCGCAGCTGCAAAAAATCTGATGATATCTTAGTCAGGTGTTTGGAAAAATCTAAATACTTATTTTTTATTTTAACCTGCCCAAAATCTGACGAAAGTCTTTAGGGATATAAAGTAGCTATAGCTCATCTAATAATACTTTCATTTCCTGAAATAAAAAAATCTTTAAAATATTACCTCTGCAGACGTTCTTGTTAGAACTTAATAATAAATGAATACATCAAGCGATGTCTGCTTAGCTTCCTAAATTAATAGGAACTAGTTCACGTCCTTAAAACAGAGGCCACTTTAACAATAGTTAAGAATCAACATTTTATACAAAAAAAAAAGATGGAGAAAACTATAGGGGTATTTTGGGCGCAGAAGACAAACGTAGAACTTTAGACAGGCACATTCGATATCAAGGTGATCAGCGGACGAGTATCAAAAATAATAGACCTGATGCTTTATTAAAATTTAAAATGATGGATGACATAGATATTACTGAAAGAAAAGAACCTGCTACTACTCTCAGACTTTCTATAATTGTCATAGATAATGTACAATTTATACTAATCAAAATGATTACCGTTATTATGTGGTAGTATATTTTAAATAGTAAAATAAAATTACTTTCGATGTATTTATTGCATAATATACACAAACAAAATTCAACAGTTCATAATGACCTGCAAAGGTCGAAACTATAGTTGTGTCAAATGATAATGTATTGTAAACTTCAAAAATAATACCTATTTGTCTGACTATCAGCAGATTGAATTGTACTTAGAGGCTACAAATAAGACGCAATGAGGACAGACTGAAGCCTCTATAGAGATACGCTGGAAGTGTGGAAAGGCATATGAATCAAGTTTCTCGCTAAAGAGAAGAACTACTTTCACAGACTGGTATACTATAGACAGACACTATTGGAATATTACAAGGAGTTAAGGAAATCAAAAAGTAAAACGTGGAGAACGTAATATAATGGAATTACTGATATGAGCCCAATAGCGGCACAAAGTCCTGTTCAAAAACCAGCATTGTGCTAGTTAAGAAACCTGATAGGAGTTTTACACAGAAGCACAGAAGAAAAGTTTCAGTGTCTTTCCAAGAAAACACTGCTCAATCTATGGATGGAAGGAAATTCCTACCTACTACCTACTAGAGAAAGCAAAAGTAAAGTTGGTAAACTCATTACCAAAGAAAAAATTGAATGGGCAGATGATAGCATTAACACGTTCAAAGCATTTTTCCTGCACCGCTGCAGTTGGAGCTGACTAGGTACAATTCACGCTAGGCTATGTTCTAATGGAATGGAAAGAAATATCTATCTCGAAAGCAGCTTGAAGGCCATTCGATAAGGCCAAATCTTATCGCAAATTAGCCTTACCTTATTTCTCCTAAAAGTTATGGAGAACGTTATAGACAATAATTAAGGAACAGTTTGCCTATCAAACTGGCCAATTCACTGTTAATACACTTAATAGCATCACAACAGCCATATAAGCTTTACTGCACACTTCATAACATCACAACAGTCATATAAGTTTTACTACAGCACAAGGAGTTTGCATTAGGTATTTTCGTAGATATTGAACGTACGTTTAAAAACACAACCTTAAAAATTTTCAAGAAAAGTATCGATATATCCACAATAAGGTGAACTAAGACTCGAAAATCGAGCGAATCGGAAACGGTAGCAATAGCAAGATGAGGTTCTATTGCCCCTACTATGGTGTATCGTGGTAAATATCTCATGACGACCTTGGCTGGCAAGGGTTATTGTACTCAAGGTTATGCCGACAACATAGCAATTGACATCATATAGTTCCTATCCCAAGAAGCTTTTAAAACCATAGTAAAATAACAAAACTTTCAAAATAAAAAGAAAAGTAAATAAGAGATCGGGTAAACTATTTAAGTTTAACACTAGATAGGAAACTTAACTGTGACTCACATCTAGAAAAATAACAAACTTTAAAGTTACCGCGGCAATTTTGGGTATACCGCAGATATATCATGGGGACTAAAATATGAAGATGATACAATGGACTGTACATTATGGTAGACCTATTATTATTACATATGACCTACTAGAATCGTGGCTCAAAACTAAACAAGCTACGGCACAAAAGAAATATCAATTGTAATTTTACAAGACCTAACATACTTTCTTTTCACGAACAAATCAGAAAAATGGTCTAATAAGTGCAATGCGACTGGACTGCCATAGTACAAGAAATAGATTCGGGCACACAGAAATTCTGAACTTAAATAAAACAAAGTTCCCACAAACACCGTCGGACGTAATGAAGACCAAAATTTTGTATCGCGCTTTGAAGTAATTATTGATAGTGTCCAAAACACCCTGAAAAGAATAAAAAAATTAAAACATAACTGGAACTTTATCAAATGATAAATAAGACTTACTTTATTAATATCACACACAGAATTTATTTCGCTGCTATAGTTTCAACCTTACAAGGGCATTATCAAAAGTACAGTTTTATTTATCATTTAATAAAGTTCCTGATTCAAGATGTGTCACTTCAAGCATCCAACATAAAACGTAACTGTGCAATAGGATATACAGATGCATTAAAAGCGGAAGCTGACTTCGGTATAGGCATTAAATACAGGGAATGAAATTCTCTCAGACAAGGTCCATCAGTCTCACAGGCCAAAATAATAGCTTTAAAAAGATGTGCTCAGGTTTGTATGAAAAAGGGCTACAAAGAGGCACACATCTGTCTGAACTCATTAAGAACCTTTAAGCTTCAATTCTAAAACTATTTGGAACTGTTAACAAGCTCTGAAACAATTGACCAAGAACAAAAAGCTTATATTAATGTGAGAGTAAGCCTCGCAAGTGTAATAGGTAACGAACTTGCTGATATACTTGCCAGGGGAGGAGCTGCGACTACCACGATCTGACATAAGCCTATATAAGGGCTGTCAAAAGCGCATAGGAAGGGCGTGGTCCAAGAGTGAGAAATAAGCTGCAAAACACGGCCCTGGATAAATACACCAGGTCAAAGGCAAGATCAAAAATGTTTATTGGCCTCTTATTATTGGCAAGTGAAGTACCATCATAACAAGATAGGTAAAGTAGACAATACCACTTGTAGACTAGAGGACGCAGTGCTGTAACGCTATCTATAGCCAAACGACCCCATCTAATCTAACCTAATCTAGCGCTTGACTTTAAAATCATATTTTATCTAGAGGAAGTAGTTCCCATTATCCAATATAAAGCAGAAGTAGAAAAACTATATTGTTTATTCATTGTCATGAAATTTATTTTATATAAATTAGATATTTGCTTGTCAAAACACTTTATTATTGCTTTTTTAAAACGCAACAATTGTTTCACCACACTGTAGCTTCTTCAAACAATTGTTGAACAGTCAGAGGTGCCACTAAAATTTGAATGTTCAAAAACTCTTGGTTTTTTAGATTTGATATAACCGTTTGTAAGAATGTTATTTTCTCTTCATAGTAAGAATTTTGTAATAAAAACAATGTAGCTTAATTCTTATACTTTTGCCTTCAATTGATAGTACGTCTCAGATTTAGCAAATATTGTAGGAAATATTATTGATTGTTATTAAATATACATTTTGAGAATACATAATAAATCTTAAGAAACAAAAATTTAAGTTACAATTTCTTTTTCGGTTGAATTTATTTAATTATCCACATACATAGTTAGATTTCTTTAGACGAACCTTCATTTGAAGAAGTCAAATTTAAAGGTAACTAAGAATTTATTTCATGAATGATTTTCTAATTTAGCTCGTTGTGAAAAATTGTGGAATTTTTAATCAATTAACTAAGAATTTATTTTTAGATGAGATATGATTCTATAATTAAAATAAAGTTCGTATAAATATAATACTTAGAAATTCACCATGATGTTGTAGGTGTTTCAAAACTTTATTATACTTTACTTTTTAGCCAGTGAAAATAAATTCGAAATCAACTGAATTAATTATTATTAATCTGTCATGTATAGGACATAAAAATTCTCTCAATCGACTAAGAAATTCCAAGCAAACACGTATTTAGTTTAATTGCTCGCTTAAGTAATAAATATTCAATATTTTTTTTAATGAACGCTTTATTTTATTGCCGCAATTAGAACGGAGCCCACGGCATTATTTATATATGCAAGTGAATTACAATGCGGAAGGATTTTACAATTCTTTCCTAGTATACTATAGATATTATCATTACTACAATATGTGTTTGCAAAAGTGGATTTTAATAATGTAATAATTTAATTTCACCGGTTACATATCCACTTTAAGTTTCAAACTGATTATATCATATCTTAATGCATACATTATAGATAGTGTCAAACGATAGTTTTGTAATACAACATCTACATTGCCCACAATTGACATTAATTAATCCACAAACTCGGTCGACCGCGCACAGTATCGCACTCACAATTCGAACATTAATTTTCCGCAAGGCGCGAAATGTGTGATTAAAATCCTTCGCGCAAAAAAAAAGTTCGCATGATTTATGGCCGAGTTGAAATTAGCACTTCTTTCGGTTCACGAGGATGGCCGGAATAATTATATAACAACGGTAATGCTATTATTCACCTTGTTTTTATAACGAGGAAAGAAGTGACCTTAATTATGCGTGTGGCATAAAACGTAAAAGACCATAAGTTACTCAAGAGTGAAAGACGGACACTAAACGGCTTCAGCCGAGGTGTAAATAAATATAATGGAATGGAAGGCTTTTTATGTAATTACAGTAAATTGCGACAATTAGCGGTATGGAAATTTCTGGACGGGTTTTGTTGCCTTCCGCGGATGTGGATTTCGAATTTAAAATTGGCGAATTCTTTCGAATGCGATGGTACGAGATAAACATCTTAGATTCGTTCTGCGTGATGCCTCCAGGTGTCCAGAACCACTATCGTGGGCGGATTGCTGAGTTAGGCACGTGCCTACCGGAGGATAAATATTGCTGGTATAGGAACGCACTGGAAGATTTACATCGAACTGGGTTATAAAACGCCTCGTTGCTCTTTCATTTCTCATTTTGGCCACGCAACTACCGTATTTATTACGTGGCGAACAATAAAATAGAAATTGTGCTCAATTTGGTACTTCAAAGCAAATTTTAATTTATTCATTTATTATCATCAATTCCTTATAAAACTAGTATTTAAAAATCATTATGCAATGAATAATATTAAATTTTAATGGTAATATTTTCATTAAATGGTCTTCAATGTTGAGATTACGGTAAAACTTAATTCTTTCTTACAAATAAAACTCGTTGAACCTGAAATTTCTTTCACGCAATATAACAGTTTCCATTATAACCTACGAATAATCACCATGAAGTTTCCTTTAGTAGGTATGCTATTAAAGAATTTTATTCGTATAAATTTTTAGGGAAAAAAATATAACAATTTCTATAGTTTTGAAGAAAAGTGTTTATCATATGCAAGAACATAGAATAAAATATTTTACATAACCGCACATTAAGTGGTATATTATACTAACAAATTATGATATTTCCACAGAAAGTAAATATTTATGTAAATTATATTTATATTAATAATTACTATAAATGTAATATTTCGCAAACTACTTTACGTAAGAATAAAAATAATACCTATTGCGACTTTTCTTTTAAAACTCTTATTTTGTTCTTAATAATAATAACCAATAATCTTTAGAAATATATTTTTTAACTTACGTGAAGATTATTATATAGCAAATTATATTCAAATAAGCTAGAAGTTATTTAAACGTCCATTATCTTTCCAGTAGTTAACAATATGCTTATCAATATAATGTCATTAAACCACACGAGCAGCCATACACTGCCAATCATTCTCTCCTACATTGTTACACTTACACGGCTCAATCTAATGGATTTTATTGATAATTTATCGGTCCGATCTAACATCACCATTAAAGTCGGTCTCCGATATCCGATCGCGTTTTATCCGTCACAATAAACATGCCTAATGGGCGCCGATAAAATTACGAATGTCTACTGACAAATAATCCGTTGGGGAATTGCGTGGGCCTCGCAAATATATTCTATGCCTACAACAATAATGCCCAGAAGAAAATATAAATGGATGTTTTATAACAGCAACGACAGTTATGAATGTGCCGCGGAACTGATTCTTTTGCGAGTGCCGGAGAGCAATAAATAACACGTCCTAATTAAATTTGACTACAAATTTGTCTTGTAAACATCAAAACGCCCACGCTGCTAATACCAATTTGCACAGAGTAGAAAAAAAATGTAGTATCGTGTACACCTATACTACGCAGTGCGTTAAATGACCTTTTAACTGCTGGTGTTATTTATGTACCTTTAAAAAGGTATTCGCTGGAAGGTATTCGCTATGATTACAAGATGCTGAACTTTGGTGGCCAGCTGCTTAATTTTCCAGTATCATTTTAAATTATGATGTGTAACAAATAAGCGAGTTCTTGAGCTTGAAGCCTGCCGTATGGCGTCCGCATAAAGCGGTCATTTGCAGACAATGTTAAATAATTATTGTTCGTTCGAAAGTAATTACTACCTTATTTGCATACTATTAATTATTAAGCATTAAAGAAATCGCTAACTGCACATACGCGGCAAAGTAATCAATGATAATGATCTGAATCTATGGAATACGTACCCGCATAAACGTTTAAATATCCGTGGTATTATTTTTTCACCATTTGATTCACTTTCACGTGCGGCTAATCACTTTACCTGTTACTACTTTGGGTTACAGGTGCTTCGGTCGGAGGCACCTTGCGTACTGGGGTAGTCTGAACCGTTCCGCTGAAACCCTCGAACTAAATTCAAACCACCTAATAACGAACTCTGGAGGTAACTACCTTTTAACGGAAACGGAACAGGTTGCATGATAAAGGCACATGCAACAACTGGTGCCCGATATGTTAATTTAATATATGGGGATCCGTGTAACAGCTCACCGGATATTTAATGAATTTACTACGTTCTGCAATTATACGAAGTGAGTATGACTTTTTGTACTCGTTTCTAATTCAACCTTCAAATTATCTTTGCCTATACATCAAATTTATGTAATGGCTGTGAATACTTTTATTCATATATTTGCATGTAGTGAAAATAACTTAATTTATTCGTTACCATATAATTGCGTATTTGTAATATAAATATTTTTCATAATTATATATTCTCATTAAACTTGAATACTATTTACATTAGTTTTTACTATTGATCATTGAAAAAACGTTTATTTCACTAACACGTATATGTATGTTATTAATTACCAATGTTCATGAACGTTACTAGTAATATTGTACAATTTTATAGAACAATGCCAGATCTAATACTTTGAAAGTCTTCCAATGTTTCAAATCAATTCCATATTGATTTTATATACTTCGATTGTTAATTCATTTGTACCAACAAATCAATTACCTAATTGAAACATTTAAATTGTTGCTAATAGAACTATCCGAAATAAAGTAAAGGCTTGATTCACTCCAGAAAGGAGGTTAATAAATACAATGTTCAAAGGAATCATTAAATTCTTAACATATCCAAAACGAAACATAATGAAGAGCATTGTAAGTAATCCTCTTTTATCGTCGATTTGTAGATTATATTTTAAATTTTTTGAAGAGTTGTGATGAAAAATGAGCTTAATTTCAAGAACAACTTTACGCTCTCTTTTCATAAGCACGTGATGGTTATAAAGCTAAGAATTTCAAATTATATTATTTATGGATTAAAAAGTAACAGAAAAACTATAAGAAGAAAGTTTACAAAAATTTTCCAACTTATTCGTTTTGATAAAAAAAAAACAACGTTCAAACGAATATTTCAATTGATCTCAAATGTTTGGAACTCGTTCATTGAAAATAACCAGATTTGTTACATACCGGGACAAAAAAATAAACAAGACGAACAAATATTCTAACTTAAAACGAAATACTTATTTACCTACGCGTGCGGTGAAAACCGATAGGTTTGGAATAAATTGTGATTGGCATTTTATCTCCAGAGTAAATTTATTATAAATGCGTTTCCCTATTTGGAAGATGAAACCAAACAGTCATAAATAATTCTTTTGAGTGAGTTTGTTATCCTAAAACTAGTTGAACCATTTACCGGTGCTGGAACAAATCAAATAACTAATATTTTATTATTAGCAAATCACTTTTATTGGAAAAACGTTCTACTCTATTTGACAATTCGTCAAAATAAATTAGACTTGCCGAAACTGGTTAAACAAAAAAAGTCCCTCGATTTTCATCCGAAATGTATTTAACAGATAATTGCACTTTGTATATAAAACTAAGCTAATTAAGAAGACGAAACATATTTCAGTCAACATTGAAATCGACGAAAAAGCGTCTTAAATTATATATTCTATAATAAAATTAAAATCGGTGTTGACCGGACGGAACAAATGTCTAAAAAATATAATGTTAAGTGAATCTCTAATAAGGCCCCTTCTTGTATTTTTTAAGATTCTCTATTTAGAAGCAGTGAACACATAGATTTTATACAACGAAAGAACTGACGATATATCCAGAAAAGAATTTTTGTTACAATTAACCGAAATAGTTTCTATAAAGAGTAGAAAATAATCTGAACTGAAAAAATTAAATATTATTAAATGTCTGGAAGATCCCTGATAATTCTAATACATATACGAAAAAGTTTCCAAATGAGATTTCGTAATGAAAATAAAATATTTTACTGGTTTTAAATCATGCTTGTAATGATTGAAATAATAACTGAGCCTAAAGAAAAAGCAAAAAATTTTACTAATTTTTTTTGTAAATAACATGTACCTAGAATATTTCCTTCTGTTTAAAACTTTCTTTATATTCAACTAAATATCAAAATAGTAATTCTGACTGGTTTGATATAAATAACTTAAATTGATATTATGGACCTTTGTTTTACCTATCAGCCCTATTTTAAAATCTTCTGGTATATTTTCGTCTATTTACTTTTCAATTCTCTTAAAAAGGATTTTTCTACTTTTATCTCTACCTTTTAATTCATGTAATTATACACTTCATTAATTTCTTCTATGACTGTTTCTCATATCATATATTCTTCTGGTTTTACATTGTCGTTAAGTTCATTTTCTTCTTGTAATAACTTTAAAGTTTTCTCTTTATTTCTCTATTATTAATTTTTATATTTTATTTTTTTCTTATTTTTTTTCTTTAACTATAACGTTGTTCCCCTTCTTATTTTTTTTATAGACTGTTCAGAGTTTTTCGAATTCTGCCCTTCTAGTCTTTTTCGCCTCGAGTAAATATGTTAATTTTTGTTTGTGTCTTACGTTACTCACAGTTTTAGTTGGTTTCATATTTTATATCAAGTTTTCATTATAATATTTTTTTGTTTATCTTATTGTTTATCTATATTTTTTTTATTAACGGAAAATCCAATTTATAGAAAATAATAATAATACAGTTAAACAAATGAAATTATAATAACGTCAGAGTTTCAAATTTGGTTTATTTTATACACCACATATGTTTCCCTATATTCTGGGTTCTTCAGGTGAAGAAAATATACAGATAAAATACACATTATTGCTTATATACTATGTTGCAATTAGTGGGGGAATGAACATTTAATTAATTCTGTAACATAAGTAAGTATGTAACTATAAGAAAATGAAACATATAATTCAGATTTATAATATTAACTGCTTATGTTTTTTTTAATCTTAGCAAAATGTAATTGTATCAAACTGACCAGACTTCGAAGGCATTTACGAAACCCAAGTGCCACCACTATTCAGAGCCCTAACATTAATAGGTTGCATCTGTAAAGCCATCAGAGGCAGTACAAATGCTACAGATACATTTAATTTGGAATATTTGGAAATTGACATCATTGCCAAGCTGTCATACCTGCCTAGAGATTCCTTAAAACATGTCTATCAAAATCTCGCCAGTTCAGGACCTAGGCAAATGTTTGGAATTTTCTTCGCTCCCCTAAAGAAAGTTCTCATAATTGGGGTTTCTGTAAGGATGAATTCGATGCTGAATATGAACAACCAGTACCAAGCCGAGAGAATTATTAGGTCTGTATATTAATCATTTACATAAAGATTAAAATTCCTCAATTTCAATTTTTATAGAACTGAGAGGAGTTCCGATGAGGATTTATTGTCACCTGAATGAATTTAATTAGAGTGGATAAAAAACGGTCAACCGAACAAAACAATATGGTTTTAAAAATGCGGATTCTCTTTAATCTTTCTTGTTTATTTATTCATTTATTTATTCATTTATTGTTTGCTTTGTTTCTCTTCATAAGTTAATCAAAAATACAAACTATTATAAATAATATTAATTTCACAAAATTGTAGTCTTCGATTATAGTCAACGTCACAAAATTTGTGTACATTCACTATGTATGGATTCATTTTCAGTTCGAAAAACTGCATTTTTTATATTTGTCTGCTGGGTGCAAATTGTTATAAATATCAAATAGCTCATGATATTATCTCTGCTAATCGCCATATCCCCTTAAAATTAAAATATCAATTCTCTATGTTATCAATGATTTAATTTTACTTTTCCTCTGTTACAGTTGCAAACAATGAAAGAGTCAACATGCAACAAACAAAAACTTGAGGAAGAATTTTTTAAATAAAGTACAACAAGAATTATATGGAGACCTTGTATATTACAGTTAAATTATTTTATTATAATAGGTCATCCTAATATAAAGCGATCTAAAGAAAACAAATGAAACAAGGTTAAAATATAGTTGTTTCTTAACAGTCTTAACATCACAGAGTGCACAAAAAAATTATATCTGCTATTAAACGCACACAAATTACATCTATCAGTCCATATCATGTGAAAACGTGTAAATCAAATTTTTATATCAAGTGGTAAATGAGACCTTGATTCTCAATAAAATGTCTTAGTTCATAGAGCATTGAACAGGTTAATCAGTTTACATTTAATACAAAATAAGATATACAAAATTTTTAGAAATGTAAAGGACATGATAAAAAGGGCAGATAAGGCTTTTATACAGGGTGAGTTTTTTTCGATGTTTTCTATGGGGATCTCGGAAACTATAAGAGATAGAGAAACGGTTAAATAGGGAAAGAAGTGTAGATTTAAGAGACGAATAAAATTCCACTTTCAAAGTTTTCAAAAAATTCAAGGGTAACTAGATATTTTGAAAAAAGTAAAAAGTGTCAATTTTTGAAAATCAATATATCTCGGTTATTATAACAGATAGAAAAAAACTGTAGAGGACAAAGTTTTAGATAATTTTATGTAGATTAATAAAAAATAATCAGAAAATTTTTATCGCCATTATTTTCCGAGATATGACGCAAACTTACATTTTTTTAATGGAAACCATAGTTGGCTATGGCCTTATTCAAAAGGTAATTTTTTTGTCTTTAATCCAATATGACATACGACAAAGTTATTTCTAAAAATAAGTGAGTTATAGTCATTTTAAATTTTATTATAAATAAAAAATGGGTAGCCATGAAAAAGATGAAAGCAAAACAAATGCAGTTGTTTATAATAATAGCAATATTGTAATTATTAGTTTTACAAGTTAAACAAAAATGAAAAACCAGCGTAAGAATAATAATTTTGTAATTATCAAATGGCCTACTGTATGTGGTATAAACACATTTGTCAAGAGGATAATACGTTTCTTACAAAAATATTATGAACAGATGAATCGGGGTTCACTAATTGTGGTATTTTTAATCGCCACAATGAACATAGATGAACTCAAGAGAATCCACGGAAAGTTTCACAGAGAAAACTACAAATTAAATTTGGGTTTAATCAATGGTGTGTTTGGATTAATAATTCTCTTTTCATATATTTTTGAAAGCTCACTAAGTGAAAATGATTACTTTCATTTTCTTCAGAAAACATTTGAAGATACTCTCGATTGTGTAAATTTATCATTACAAGCAAGATTGAAATGGTTTCAATATGACGGTGCTCCACCTCAAAATATGTTGGCTTTACAAATTATTTAAATGATGTTTTTCCTAACTCATAAGTGGGAAGAAATAAACCAATCCCAGGGCCACCTAGATCTCCCGATCTGCGCGTTTAAGAATTTTTTCTGTGGGGTTATGTAAAAAACAAAATATATGAAAAATCATATCAATTCGTGGAGGATCATAAACTAGCTGTTATTAAAACATTTAATTCAATTTACATCAGAATAGTCAAAAAGCCATAAATTCAATTTTAAAAAGATATAATTTATGTCATAATAATATTAATAGTACTCTTTGACCATATTTTTTAATATTAAAATTTCTCTCCCATTAATATTTTGATAATTACAGAATTACTCTATGCTGTTGTTTCATTTTGGTTTATCTCTGTAAAACTAATCATTACAATGCTGATATTATTATAAACAACTGCAATTGTGTTACTCTCACCTTTTTCATGGCTACCCATTTTTTATTTATAATAAAATTTAAAATGACTATAACTCACTTAATTTTTAAAATAACTATGTCGTATGCCATATTGGATTAAAGAAAAAAAAATATCCTTTGAATGAGGTCATAGCCAACTATGGTTTCCATTTAAAAAAACTGTAAGTTTGCGTCATACCTCGGAAAATAATGGAGATAAAAAGATAAAAAATTTCTGATTATTTTTTATTAATCTGCATAAAATTATCTAAAACTTTGTCCTTTACAGTTCTTTTCTATCTGTTATAATAACCGAGATATATTGATTTGAAAAAATTGACACTTTTTACTTTTTTCAAAATATCTAGTTACCCTCGACTTTTTTGAAAACTTTGAAAATGGAATTTTATTCGTCTCGTAAATCTACACTTCTTTCCCCATTTAACCGTTTCTCTATCTCTTATTGTTTCCGAGATCCCCATAACATCGAAACATCGAAAAAAACTCACCCTGTATAGAAAGAAATTCTAATGAGGGACACTGTAAGCAATCATTTTTTTAAGAACATTTTTACGCCTTCTTTACAATTTGCTTTGAAATTGTATTTTTCAGGGTGAACGTATTCATTGAAAATAACCAATTGATTCCAATAATATACAATCGACTAACTGTTTCCAACCAAAGACTCGGATTTATGCAGTGTAATCGTGAAAAAAACCTAATAAATTAAGGATAAATTTTGATATACATCTGATCTCCATAGCAAATTTAATATAAATAGGTTCTTTTATATAGGCAAGGATAAAACAAGGCAGTCGCAAATTTCTTTGATTGAGTTTGTTATATTATTTATACAAATAAAAAATAATTGCAGAAACTGAATAAAGTTTACCTTGATTTTGATTCTAACTTTATTAAATAAATATATCTCCTTTATCTGTAAAAGTAAGCCAAGTAAAAGTACGTTGCAGAGTACAAAACATAATTCAGTCAACTTTAAAAGTTTGGCATTTTAAATTTGATTGAACACATGTAAGTATATATTGTTTACTACAAATTCATTGAAGACATAACAGATCAAATGACTAGAAAATATAGAGTGAAATCAGAATATATAATAAGGTAGTTTCAAGTATTTTCTATTAAATGTAATGCGAAAAGACATTGAAATTACTGATGAAAATAATATAAATAATAAACTCTAAACTAAGTAAAATTCAGGAAAAAAAAGCCCATGAAGGGACAAAATCGATGCTAACAATTTTTAGGTTCAACAGGACCAAAATGAAAAATTTGAAATCAATTTTTTTACTGATAACTCGAAACTATTATCGCGTAAATTTTAATTCTTCTTTGAAGCCTCCTTAAATATTATTCAAATTTTGCTCTATTAATACTTGGCCTTGATACTTTTTTTTAACCATTTGTGGTTTGTTTCACTCATTTTTGATTATTCATATAGAAAGCCAAAATGATCATAAAGGATCAAAAATGGTGAAAAAGTTGCCAGAATGACAGATATTGGCGCAAATTTGAAACTGAAACTGAAAACTCTAAACCAATAAACATTTTACGAACAAATTTGTCGACTATAAAAGAAATCGCTCTTGAAGGGTTAAAATCTCTGCAAAATATTTAAAAAAAGATTAAAGAACTTTGTTATTTAATTATATTTGAAAAATATAGTTACATTTATTACTAAAGGGGTGGGGAGGCTAAGAATTTAATTATTTAACAATTTTTTGCCATTTTGTGCTATTTTGGCTATTTTGGATCATTTTAATTGTTTTTTTTTTAAATTTTTTTGGCTTATTTTTTTAATGTTTCCTTTACATTTTTACCTATGAATGAAGACATTTGTCTAGTATTACATTTTATTAAATATAGTAAAATAAAATAAAATCATCGCTGCTCCATTATTTTCAAAAGTATTTGTAAAAAAATTTGTTTGATTTTAGAACAGAAAAATCTACTTAAGATAGAGTATTATAATTGGTTAAAAACATTTTGAACGCCTTTGAAAATAATGAGCATTGTTTAGTAAGTTTATTAGATCTCACGAAAGCTTTTGACTGTGTTACCATAAAATACTGCTAACTAAATTATTGTATTACGGTTTTGATGGTTCTAGTATGAAATTAGTTGGCTCATATTTAACCAACAGGAACCAGGTTGTTAATACGAAGAATGGAGTTTCGATTATTCTTAAAATTATGCATGGTTTCCCGTTATGGTTCCTCATATATATAAATGATTTTATAAATTACCAGAAAATGTGTAGGAAAATACTATAGGCGGATGACACATCTTTGTTAAATAGTGCAAAGCTAGATCAAAAAAAACCTTAATGCAAAGCAAATCTCAAACAACTGGTTCAAACGAATTTGCTGTAAACGAACATAAAACTACTAGTATTATATTTTGATGAAGATCAATCGAGGACAATTAGAAGACTTCTGCCAAATTTTTGGGAATAAAGTTAGACTCCTCGTTAACTTGGGGTTCACATGGTGACTATCTAAAAAACTATGTTCGAACATACTTCTTCTGCGTAATCTTTCCTACTCGCTGTCTCCTGCAGTTTTAAAAATAGCCTACTACGGTGCCATGCTTTGATAATGTACTGTATACTTGCTTGGGGTCACTTAACGGTGAGGCACATACTTTTTGGACTGCAGAGACGTGCAATCAGAATTATAATCCGTGCACAATATCGGGAAGGAGTGAAGACCTCACTTCAAAATATTAAAAATTATGACACTACCATGCCTTTATAAATATAAATGTCTTCTTTAGATCAAAAGTCATATTAAGGATTCTCAGTAACCTCTGAATCGAATTTTGTATAGAGGATGCAGGTCCAAAATAATGAAACAAGTGATCTCAATGATGATTAATGAATAATCGAAGTGGTAGTTTAAGTCAAGTATTTATAATAGTAAGGCTTTTCTATTAATAGGATGAAAATAATATGTCGCTTTATTAATTTTATTCACCCGTTCGTATTCTCTCACATTAATTAATCTGTTATTTTATCAACCTTCCCTTAACGATAATTATCTCAGTCTCTGAATGAGTCTCTTTATAGGTGGTGGTAAGTGGCGAGTGACCTATTACTTTTGTTGCTAAATAATGATCTAAATACTAAGAAGTATCAACTTCAATTTGTAGCTTTATTTTCTTAAGTCATCCTCCCCATCAATTCCAAGACTAACTATAATATTCGTTGTTTGCCTTGTAGAGTATTATCAAGTTTTCCAGTCAGGAAGAGATATGGACATTTCATATTTGAATCTGTCTTTATTCTTGAGGTGTTTCCAATTTCAAAAAATATCTTTGCATGTGCAGTCGACTGAGGGTTATTGGTTAGTTAGCCATTATTGTTTTTTAGATACAGGGCTAAATATAGGGGTAGATAATGTAATAGCGACGTTAATCATTTGTAGGTCTCTTGCTTTCTGCGAAGATTTCTCTTCTTATGGAGAATTTAGTTATCTTTCTTCTGTTATTTTATCTACCTATAAATATTAACTAGCAACTTACTTTAGGATATATTCTCTCTCTTAATTATTAGCGACTGAGTCCTTTATGTGTTCTCATAATTGTTTCTTTTAAGGATGTGTCACTTCCTTAGAGTTCTAAGGAAGTGACACTATCAAAAATGTACACATTTGCGGATTACTGTAGAGTTTTAAATGTATTTTTTTTATTAAAGTCGAATAACCCTAAAATAATTTCTTTTTCATATATATTTGTACATCAAATTCACATGAATTAATATTAGTAAAAAAGTTTTAAAGTCAGAAATAAACAGTTTTAGCCATAATAAATGTGAAAAATTTCTACTATATTGACATATTTACTATCCAATAACAGTTAAGTATTTCTTTACTAATATTTAAATAATTCAAATTAAAAATTTCACGCTACTTAATTAATAATAACTTTTGATTAATTTATTTCTATATGCAAAAAGATTTATTATAGCCACCTTATAATAATTACTTATGTCACACTTTTCGAAAGCAAAAGTTGTATAAATCTGTCACAAAAAAGACTGCAACAAATTTGGCGCTATAATTAATTTTTTCCTCATTGAATTGCAATGATACATTTTGAAAGTAATGATATCCTATTAGCCTACTTAATGGTGCAAATTTTTAGCCTTCAGGTATTTACATACATATTGATCGCTGATAGACACCTGTCGAATTTCGGGTTTTCCGTTGTGCAATTTTATAATAATTGGTGTTTACCTTAAATTTAATTACTTTCTTTATACTGATAATTATATAGCACGCAAAAATAAGGTTAGTCGTGGGTTTAGCTTTATGCAGTTGATTATAAATTTACAAGGTAAAATATTTTATTTAATTCAATAAGACCTTTTGTAACAATCTAATACATATTAATATACAAAATATAATTGATAATACACCCTAATATTAGCAAACTTTATAGATGGATTTAGAACAATAATGTAGAGATATTTAGTAGGTTAATATAATAGTTTTTGTTTGGAAATTATTACTTAACCATCTTTACACTTATATTATTATTAAGATTGAATGACATATACATTTTGTTAATTGTTAATTATAAAATTACTAAAGTGTTAGTTTCAATCAAGTATTTATAATAGCAAGTATTTCCTGTTACTGGATTAAAGATAACATTACATTAATACATTGATTTTATTAATCATTCGTATTTTTTAACAATAATCTTTATTTTAACTCTTTCATAAATGCTTTTATTTCATTCTTAACTTTGTCACTGAAACAATTACTCTGATTGAATGACATACTCATTTTGATGATAAGAGAGAATATATATATTTTTTAAACAATTATAACATTTATTACTTTTTTTTTAATTCGAAAGAAAATTGAACTTTTTATCAATACTACATTACTTATTAAATGTACTTCTAGACGTATCTGATCTGTCGAAAAAGTTTAGTATCACGAAAGCAAAATCACCGTTGCATGGACTTCCGCCACACCAGCAAGATGAATCAATAGCATCATCGTGTGCATTGATCAATTCTTTTTTTTTTTCGAAAGAAGACTATATTTAAAACTGGAGTAATGTATGAGTAATCATCCTGTCGATCTAAATCATTAATTAGGCCGCATTTGATAATATGTAGTGATAAATTGGATTGTAGAAAAAAAGTAGTACGAAATAGCCTGGGAATTTTCCGTTTTATTAATTTGAAACGCTTTAAATAATTCGAGCGGAAACGCCGCCGTGACTTCCCAATACATTAAAACCGAGATTAATATGATTTTTGTTTTCCCACGAAGAATAACATCAACTGGTGCTCACGTTGATTTTGAAAAATGTAAGTTTTCTAAGCGCGCCCAATAAATCCTCGTTGATTTTTCGTGTGACAATAATGGCTATAATTTATTGCTAAATCGAGGAATAATTTGAGTCTAACTAGATGGTAATAAATAATAATTTCCATGTGAATTTCCAGAGAGCGTATCATTTGAAGGCTGAGGTGAACTATATAAGCGCTATTTATGCGTTTTATTTGTGGCCAGATACGTATAATTGGATAAGATTTTATGTCAGTTTAACTCGAGTTATATATTATGTTTTAGTATTAACTACTAGAATTACACCGTTATGGATGGGACTCCGATATATGGGCATAAATACGTCCGAATGTAACCGTGCGGCGTACATAATTGCTAGGATTAATAACAAATTCTTTATTGATACATATATCATAATAATGTATTAGGTGCTGAATCGGTAGGTGGTTATTATATTTAACTTTAAACCTGCAATTATCTATTACTACCTTTAGTGGAATCGATTTATCTTAAGTCGTAAACGCGATGTGGCTGCGATAAAAAGTTATCGCACCCAAGGTTTCAAAATTAAAATATCCTTGCACATAAATTTCTGAAAATATTATTTAAGCCATTTTAATTTCTTTAAATTATTTATCAAAATTTTAACATTATCTAAAATTTAAATTAATCGTACAACTTTTTATTAGTGCCTTCCTTTAAATTTAAGATATTTACATTAAAAATTTAAACTATTTTCTAAACAAATAAAAGCCTGGCCCTTATCTAAGGTACTGAATTCGTTTCTAATGTTAGTTTTATGTTAATATTTATGTAAATGTGTAATTAGGACATAGGAACCCATTACCAAACAAGTGATCATTATCTACAAAGGACACCGAACAAATAACTCTTAATTTTTGAAGGCGAATAGACTTGTAACCTTTTTAAAAATTACCTTCATAATAACCATTTTTTTTCTACGATTTGAACTCAATTATATGTTTTCGGACCACCATGATTCACGCTCTACATACAAATATAAACAATGTTTTGCGAAACTGCTCCGGTTAATGTGTCCGCTTAATTTATATGAGTTTTATGTACTAGCAAACAGTAAATAACGCCGTATTAGGTAAATATAAAACTTCCATATAAGCTATGAAATTTATCGTGCGATATCTTTTCAGTTGCCTTATCAGTTATGGCACGCACTATAAACCATTTAAACGATTGCGCACTTTCACTGCATCCAGCTCTTACAATGAATGGTCGTGTAAGGCGGCTCTTAGATGTGTACTAACAAGTTAGAAGACTATTAAGATGATATTACACCACTGCCGGTACTAATGAAATGCAATTTATTTTCGTCCGTATAATTTTCGAATTATTTTGCAAGTGTAGTTAGTGTGCAAATTTTATCGGTGTTGTGTAATGAATGTCGTGGATTCATCGCTTCCCAATGGTCTATTCGTTGTGCTTTTATTATCTGATTATAATTACGGAGATTTCTTTATATAAATAGATAGGCGTTTTAATGAGTAATTATCATTTCTGGTATAATTTTATTAGTTATATATTATTTTTGTTGGTGCTTCATTTAAGAGATTGTGACCAAGGAAGTCCTATCTTTATTTAATCCTGGAATCTTTGCCAACCTCTTGCCAATAATTTTTGGGATTAGTGCCTAGTGCCGTGTATATACAACATAACCTTGTGAACACTCTTGGTGCTAAGTGTTATAGTTTTTACTAAAGATCACCACCTGGTTTACAGCAGTGCCTCACCTTGTTGTGATTCTGGAGCTCGGGTAAGAAGCGCAACGTCCAAAACTTTTATCGATTAGACTGCGATTGCTATTGGGTACACTTTTTACCCCAACTCCACTCAGTAGTCTTATTAACGAGGTCATGAGGACAATTACTTTATAAACGCGGATAATAATGTCTTGTTTGTTCTCAGGAACATATCTTGATTCTTGCTACTTCGTCTGAGGTCGTTACAATTGGCGCCCAACTGGTTGGCCTGAGAAATTGGATAAAGGCTTCCAAAGTCACGTCCAGAGACACAGACGCAACCTCAACCTTCTCCTAGATCGCATCGCCGCTCCAATATGCCTCAGATCCGGAGATATTACCGTTTCCACCACAAGCCAATTTATGGTTATTCGCTTATTCGAGTAATCTAATGGTAACGACATTCTCGCCTAGCTCGGTCCATACTTGATTGGTACTGTACCTAAAACAATTCTTGTTAGATAGGCCCGCATCGGTGTAACAGATTTGGGTACAGAAGATATGTCAAAGAGAAGTTGATTTGGGTATACGATCTTGGTATGAATTTTAAATTAGGTTTTTGGTTTGAAGCTCCACACAAATCATCCTTGATGAGCCTCCAGAAAAAGTTAGACTCCTTGATACCCCACCAGCCACGCCATGTGAACATCTAAAACTCGGTTCTCCTTTGAGGTGACCTTTGTTAAAGCCCCATCTTTATTTTATTTTGGAATATTACTCAATCTCATGGCAATAATGTCTGGATTTAATGCCCAGTGCCACGTACATATAACCCTGTAAATTTCTTGATGTTCAGTGTTATAGTTTCTGCAATTACTAGTTTTCTCTAGTGATTAGTACCTCACCTAATCGTGATGTTGAAGCTCAGATAAGAAGCGCAATGTCAAAGCCACTGCAATGTGTGACGGATAATGCTGTTTTTTTCTTTTTTTATGACTTATGATATTCATACGCCATTTGTGTTATTTACAGTGATATAAAAAAATTGAATGCGGAAAAAATGGAATTAAGCTAAGAACATTAAAACTGCAAATTTCAGTAGACGAATATTTTTTAACGCTTACTAACTTAGGGGAATCATCCAATAAAATAAGAAATATTGTCCGAAAAGAAAACCATTCAGTAGCTTTTAGACCAATTGCATAACTATCACATATTTTATTTAAAAATTTTAAGATGCGCAATAGAGGCTATGATTATTTTGACAAAATATTTTTATAAAAATTTCGCTCAGTTAGACTGCCACAAGAACATAATAAAATTTTAGGATCTAACTTAAAAAAAAAATTAATAACCTGAAAATTAAACACAACTGTCCAAATAGATTATAATTTTTAAAGTAATTGATTTTTTCAGGAGAAATAGTTGTAATATTTCTCTAGTTATTTTTCTTAATGGTGAGATCGACTTAATATAAATCTTAAGATTTTCTTGAAAATGTAGTCATATACAAAGAAATTAAAAGGATGGTTGTACGCTTTTACAACCAAAGAAAGTGGATGAGAGAATATGAGGCCAGGGTAAAGATAGTTGGATGCATCGATGTAGAATCGTAAGAAATTGGATGAGAAAATATGGGGCCAGGGGAGAGATATGAAGAGACTAGCGCGAGAAAGAGGGATGAACAAGGATGGAGCAGACTAGAAGTAGTTAAGCAAGGTACATTGAAATTTTGATCCATTTCATGAAACATCTAGGTAGGGTACGTCCACAGTAAGCATAACAAGGTTGGTGATTTTTTGTTCACACAGTCAATATCGTTCT
Source organism: Ontholestes murinus (assembly GCA_963969525.1). Lineage (NCBI taxonomy): Eukaryota > Metazoa > Arthropoda > Insecta > Coleoptera > Staphylinidae > Ontholestes > Ontholestes murinus. The sequence goes on from OZ018394.1 coordinate 24,991,091, forward strand.
GAAGTTCCTCGCAAAAAAGGGGGTGGTGCAAATTGAACATCCACCATCTCAATCCTTCAGACATCTTCCTATTCCCACGACTCAAACTCGCTTTGAAAGGAAATAGATTTGAATATATTCCTGACATTCACGAAATATGATAACGCTTTTGAACTCCACTCCAAAGCCGTCTTGAAAAGTTTCCAGGACATGTATAGCAGATCTCAGCGGTGCATAGTTATGGGAGGTAACTATTTTGAAGAAAAGTAAGGCAACTCTCGTAAATATTTTATCTATATTAATGTTACAGGATTCTTCACCGAACTTTACTGTTAGAGGTTGTATATAATTAATTAATTAATTAATTAGAGGAAAATGCCAAATAAAGTTTTTGTATATGAACAAAGAAGCTATAAATCGACATACTTATATCTACCCAAATTATTTCACTCTTAATAATATCCTACATGTCAAGTATTGAATTGATACGTTCAATAACGAGGTGAAAGGATGAATTTAATATATTTCCGTTACAATTTCAATTCTAATTTCCGCTCATTTATAAGAGTAGAATATGAGGAGCTTCCTAGAAATAAGAAGGATCGTAATGCTACATATCGTATACTTGTAGTACCAGGTTGTGCCGCTAGAGGGCCTGGGAGCCTAAAAAGCGACTCGATTAATTTATCTAGCAGATTTATGAAGGAAAGTACAGAGGAGTGTTTCGCTGATGTCGAAGACCTAAAATGCAATGCCACGAAAGAAAAAACCAATAGAAAAAATATTTGAAAAATTGTTGAAAATTAGAATATTTTTTTGGGAAAAACAGCCCGAAAATCATATCTAAAATAATAATGTTTCTAAAGAGACATTTACAAATTGATAATTGACCAAAATGTGAAACACATTAATAAATTTAAATTTAAAACATTTTGAAAAAAACAATTGAATGTCAGTGTAAACGAAACAGTTGATACCTTTAAAACAATAGATATTTGTAAAAAAGATTTAAGAGTTCCATAATTTTTTTTATTTATAATGGTCAAAATTATATAGATTCATATATTTAAGACTTCTTATGCTACTTTCTTGATGGAACCGAATTTTCAAATTGGGTAAAGTGAAGCATTTATGTTCTATAATTTTATTTTTAGTTACCTGACATGTGTTTCGATCTTTTACGATAATTCTCAAAGTTAAAACTAAATTGATCATTGAAATGTTACATTATATACTACATGTATACAACAGACATTAGTTAGTTCGTAGAAATAACTGTGTTAATGATGTCGTATTTTAATATCTCTTGCCGGTTGTTTAATACGTAGTCTACTTTGCTAATTGCTTTCTTAATCTCTAATCCTTCTGAACCTATCAGAAGGATTAGCGATCTTTTCGGTAAAAATGGATAGAATCGAAATTAGTAAAAATATAAAACAAAATTGTCAAAAATAGGAGAGTTTGCATAAAAATCGAATTGACAATTATGAACGGGAGTAGAAAAGTAATTATTTGAAAATTAACCAACTTTCCATAAAAACAACTAGAATTATCAGAAACAGCAACGTTTTGAAGAGAACACTTCTGACTACCCAGGCAACCTAAGATATGACAACAACACGGAAGGGAGACGTGGTAAGGGCTAACAAGAGCGGAATAAATGGCCTTTCAAAATGGTGGTTGGGCGTAGGGCCAACCAAAACAAGCGCCTTAGATATCGGACTGGATTACATAGCAACGAGCATTGCAAAGAATAAAGAACAAGGAGATGACCCTCGGCACATGGCATGTAAGAACCCTATTTAGAACCAAGCAAGTGATGGAAACAAAAATGGCTGAAGACCGATCAGATTGCGATGGAAAAGGACCTGAAAAGGCTGAAAATCAAGCAGTGGCAGAGAGAATCAGAGAATAGAAAGGGATGTTAGAGGATGACAGTTTTGGAGGCAAAATCCATATGAGAGATGTAAAGCCAAATATTTATTCTTTATTATCTTTGCTTCTCCTGCTTACAAAATTACAAAAAATATTATATGATATACATACATTTAATAAAAATAAACAAATAATTTAGGACACAGGAGTCACGGGCGGATTTCACTGTTTACCAATGTTCTTCCACTCAAACCCGCGATTTTCCTTAGGCAGGTGATACTCTTTTGCCATTTTCGGAGTTCTTTTTAATTATTTGTAAGCAAAAGAAACATTTTGATTTTTTTGATTTTTGATTTTTGATTTGATTTTTTTGTGGATATTTTAGACCAAGTCTTCTATGTCATTTTGACATATTTGAAATTATTTCCTTTTTTTTTGTAAATAAAGATGTATTTCTTCTTCTAATAATTTTCAAAAGGAATAATAAATTATAACCTAATAACAGATAATTGCCAAGAATTCTGAGATTACAATTGATGTTTAAAATAGTAGAAATTTATAATAACAACATTTGAAAGTTCCTTAAAATCAAAAAGTGAACAACTGAACGACGTAGATATTTGACAAAAGAAACAATTGACAACAATATAGTAACGGCTCATAAAAGAGACAATTAAAATTTATAAAGAAAACAATTGACTATTATCAAAACGAACTAAAATATATAAAACCACATTACAAATAAGCAATATTTCATTGTTTTGTAATAAAATATAACTAAAAATTGTCTAAGTATATGGATTTCTACCAAAGTATTCAAAGTTAACAGGAAAAAAAAAACAAGTGAGAGTTGAAATGGAAAAAAATTGAAAACAGAAACAATTGCTATTTGCCAAACATTACAACTGCTGAAAAAAAATGTTCTAATAAAAACAATTGGCAATTTATAATAGTCAAGAAGGGTAACAAATTGTAAAAAAAATCCTAATTTTATGGCAATTCAGAATTTTTTAACGATTTTCAGAATAATTTTTTAAACCAATATATTTGTTTTCATTATTTTCTTAGAAAATAATGCAAATTTTGAAAATATTTGAAACTTTAAAATCTTCAAAATTTGCATATGACTGAGAAAACTAGAATCCACAGTTTACTTTATTTAGTCTTTAATGCACATTTTACTAAAAGTTTACTACAAAAATTAAAAAAATATAAATAAAAAGAGTTTGCCAATAATTAAAATTTCTGAAAAATATTTGTGCTAGAAAAATTGATAATTTTCAAAAATGGTAACAAATTTTGAAAAAAATAGGATCATGATTTATGATTTTTACAACTGAATTGGCATTAAAGACACAGATGTCTTAAGATTTTTAAAGTTAAGAGAATTTATAGAATTTTTTTTTTAATTAAGTCAATTATTAGCAAATTGAAGATTAATTATTTTTTAGGATTTTTGTTCAAACCAAAGTTTGAAAAAGTTTTCGATTGTTTTTTTCAATATTAATGCTAATTCTCAAAATATTAAAATCTTCAGAATTTGCATTTAAAACTAAAAACCTTGTTTGGTTGTTGAAGTAAAACACTTAAATTTTCAAAACCAATTTATTATTGTTTTTTTGAAAACGCAACAATTGTTTCGCCACACTGTCGCTTCTTTAGGCGAAGAAATGGTGTAATAAAGTAATGTAATAAAATGTAATGAAGTGTTTTGAAAATTTAAGTGTTTTACTTCAACAACCAAACAAGTGAATATGAATTTTCAACATATAACAGCCTCATCAGTTAATATTTTGTTAAATCTAATATATTTGAAAAGTTTTTATTTGTTTTTTCAATATTAATGCAAATTCTGAAAATATTTAAAACTTTTTAATCTTCAGAATTTGCATTTAAGACTGAAAAAAACGCACTTTTCTTTTTTTCCATCTTTAATGTAAATTCTAAAGATTTCTGAAGAATCGCGAAAATGAAAATAAAGTTAATTAAAACAATTTGCTTAAAATTACAATTTCTAAAAATTATTTGTACAAAAAAATTGACAAGGGTAAAAAAAGTTGATAAGGGCAACAAATTTTTAAAAAAAGTTCATGCATTATGATTTTCAAAAATATTGACAATTGAATTGGTATTAAAGACTAACAAAAAAACTGATGATTCTGAAGATTTTTAAAGCTAAGAGAGTTTTTTGATTTTTTAAAATTAAGTTTATTTTAGCAAATACATTATTAATTTTTTTCAGGATTTTTGTAAAAATCAATATATTTGAAAAGTTTTTGTTTAGTTTTTCAATTTTAATGCTAATTCTAAAAATATTTAAACCTTCAAAATCTTCAGAATTTGCATTTAGGACTAAAAATAGAAGAAAAACTAGAACCGCTTTTTCCACCTTTAATTCAAATTCTGAAAATTTATGTAGAATTGCGACAATGAACAAAAAGTTAATAAAAATCATGTGCTTACAATTTCTGAAAAATATTTGAATAAAAAAATTGATCAGCGAAACAATTTTTGAAAAAAAAAACTGAAAAAAAAGAAGTTTCAAAATTTTTAAATTTAGGGGAATTTTTAGAATTTTTAATTTAAAATTAATTTACAGCAAATTCAAAATTCAAACTATTATTGAGGTTTTTTTTTTAAAGTTTTCATTTGTTTTTTTAATATTAATGTCAATTCTGAAAATATTTAATCTTTAAAATCTACAAAATTTGCACATGAAATTGAAAAAAGTAAAATTCGCAGTTTTTTAGTTTTAAATGTAAATTTTGAAGATTTCTGAAGAAATGAAAAAAAAGTTAATCAAAACAATTTTTCAAAATTTACAATTTCTAAAAAATATAAAAATTGTCAAAAAGATAACAAATTTTGAAAAATAAGGTCGATTCTTGACTATTTTGATAATTGAATTTATATTAAAGACTTAAAAAACTAATAATTCTGAAGGTTGTTAGGAAAGGAGAGAATTTTTAGAAATATGGAAATTAAATGGATTCAAGAATCAAATTATCCATATGAGAAATTTGAAATTTTCATTTTTAAATATGAAATAAAGATATTAGTAAAAAGCATTTGAAAAATAATTAAAACATTTGCAGTAATAACTAGTTCTGATCCCTACAACTTAATCTTTAGTGTATAAAAATAAAGGCTAACACCATCTCCTGCTTCCATATTTTAATATAGTTTGTTGTTAAGCTTTTGTTAAGGCATATAATAATATATTTTATTATTAATGTTAGGAGCCGGTAACTATAGTTTAACAATTTTCTTATTTTATGACCCACAGTGAAACAATTTTCTATTAATTTAATGAACAAAGTTACTTTATTTTACTTTTTTATTTTTCTCTTTTTCTCCAACTAGTTATTAGCTATTCTCAAGGAAGTGTTTAAAAACATTTTGTAAATCAGCAATATTAGAATAAGTAATAATCATTTTTGCAATACGAAATTTTGTTAAAGAAGTACACATGACAATTAATACGTAACGGTTTTAAAAGCTTTAAAAGCACGATTGTTATGTGATTTATGACCGATGTATACCAACAGTAAAACAATAAAACCGATCCTGCCATTAAGATTCTTTGGTAGCTGAGTCACTTATTTACACGCTACGCACACAATTCTCTGAACCCGCAAAAGATTAACAAACCACAAGCTAATAAATTCAAGATGATATAAATAAAATGCCAATTCTGATCAATAGGTTTAATTTTTTCGCATTTATTATTTTATTACAGTTCCATAATCGAAACGAATCATTTACGATAATAAAAATTCATCTAGAATACAGGACGTCCCATGTTTTCGATAATTTATTGCGTATTCTATGTGATTATCTTTACTTTGGAAATCCCGATACACCCGAAACAATACGGCTTTATAAATCTCGAAGATTTATACCATTCTCACCGCGGTCCATTCTTGCGCGGTAGATTTATGCAGCTCGTGAACTTGAAAAATCGCGCGTAATTAATGTCAGGACAAAAAATTGCAATACCACGAAAGTTAATTTATTACATTCAAGTGCATAAAAAGTGAGAAATGGATTTTGCCCGGGTTTCTCATTCCCAGGTACATTATTAGTTTCACCTGGTGTGCCAAATGAGAACAGCTGGGAATTATCAGTAACTCGCGGGCAGAGGGTGCTTGTTGAAGAGCAGTCGAGCGTTTGATGGGAATGTACGTTATGGTTGTCTGAAATGTCCAATTTAATGGTTTGGGTAAATAAGGATGATAAGATAGCTGGTTCTTGGTGAATTGTGAAAAATGTTGGGAGCATCTGTTCTTATACAAATGACGTTATTAATAATGCATATCTATATATGTATTATTTTTGCCTATATACTAAAATCTTACCTAATTCAAGTCTAACTAGTATTGGACAATAAATGTGAAAATCAATAGTTATATATTAATTTAAATTATACAAATGACTTCTTTCGGTCACATCGTAGGAAATAATAAATATATAACTTTCTGGTTTCTCTATTAAGCATTACTTCATTTACACATATTTTTTTTTTTCTAAAAATGATCTTTTTTGATGGCATAGTAATTATAAAAGTTGTATCCTTTGATAGCCTTGCTATTTTGTAACACGCAAATTACTTTTGTATTATTCAATGTCTGTCGAAGTATTAGCTAGAGAAGTAGTTGTTTCAAAAGTGATTTGTTCTTATAGTCTTAATAAGACTCATTTGTTGTAGATTTTACGAAAATATTTTCGTGTTTTTTCTATTTATTATATCCTTGTGTTCTTGGCTATCGACCGTAGGTGTTACTGATAAACGGTACCTTTTGAAAATCTATTTTTTAAGGATATGCTATCTTAAATTTTTATAAGGAACTAAAAGAAAACTAAAACAAAATTTGTATAACAAATAAATTCAGAAAACAATTTAATAAACTTTTTTGCATATACCTCATAGGAAAGTGAGTGGAAAAAAATAACGCCATGTCAACTTTTCCATTTCGGAGTTTGATTTTACATAAAGTTTTAGGTAAATTTATTTTATTTTCAATTTTACTGTACTATTTTATACTTACTATTATAAGTTTATCAACCGCAACCTTGGTAATTAATAATTTTTATATTTCAATATTAATTGAAAGATGATATCGATAAGAACCAATAATGAGGAACTATTAAAGGATTTTTTATTATTAGAATCTGATGATACAGTAAAGTGCAATATTTATAACGTTATCTATAAGTGCTATTTTCAGGCTTTATTAATTAACACTATTACAAACAAATATTCATGTATCTGTGTTATTCTAGTTATAATAATTTAGATTTAATTTGATAGCTAATGACTAATCAAATTCCTGGCACATTGCAAATAATTAACGAAAGATAAATAAAGGAATTAAACTGCATTACCATTTGAGATCTAGGCCGCAATAAAGAATTCCGCAATCGGGTATTCGGGATTCCGGAGACATATAGTTATAACGTGTATTTGCCCAGTTAGATATTAATATTGATAAACATAAAATAGGAACATGCGAAAACAGTTACCGGCGATGTCTGGATATTTTTACTTTCACGTTCGCTGTGACGATAACCGTTCGACCCAGTAACGGATGAAAATGGCATATAATCTCTAGTTTAATGAACACTTAATTGCATTAGACATAAATGAATAGAATGAAAATAGATGACCTGTTGCTAATAAGGCGCGAACGTCGAGTTAACGAGACTTAATGACGGCTTTCCGTCTCTTAGCTGAACTAAATGAGATATTTAAACAATAATTTGATTAAGCATTAGGCGCACGATATTGTGAATATAGGTGAAGTTTTCGATCTGATTAATGAAATAGTGGTTGAAAGTGAATATTAGCATTCTAAAATACTGTTTGTAACAGCTATTAACTTCTTTGGTTAGTTCATTATGGTATTTCTTAATTTAATTTAAACTGGACGTTCAATAATAGCATATCTTGTTGGTGAATGGACGAAGAAGGTTTGTAAGTTCGATTTTAATTAATTGAAAAAAATCTGGACTAATTACTATGTTAATCCATTGATAATGGTCACTTTCTGTCTGAAATGTTATTTGGTAATAATAAATAAAAGTGTAAAGAAAGGTTATTAGTGATTTATTCTTCAAATTAATTTGATCTTCACATAACTCAATCAATCAATTTATCTACTATGTCACTAAACATTATTATAAATAGAACTCTGTCATTAATATATGTATTATTACATATTTTTTAGTAATAAAAACGTAGTAAGTGCGTTAGTTAAGTATTTATCATGAATTATTACGTAGTAACGGTCGCCACCATTCTTATGAGTAGTTGAATTATCACGAGGTTTTAGTGGGTCGATGTTTAAATTATAGTAGAAAATAATTATTTCAGAATGTTTTAAACAATTGATTGTTGTTAAGTTAGCCATTGAAACTGTTATATTAAGTAACTCTAATAATAATACACTTAACAATAAAGTCATTATATAAAGTGTAATTTTAAATCGTAAAAAAATGGATCACTTTAATTTAATGAAATGTAATACCTCTATATAGAAAAACAAATTTACTAAAATACCATTACATTCACTAAAATGGATGAGAAAAAATATCGCTCTACCGAAAGTTATTCACAAAACATATTGTATTAAACTTCATTAACGATTAAGTTAATTCTGGTCCCAGCAAATAATACATGAAGAAACTTGTAAGAGCCATAAAAAATTGTCAAGCCAGTATTAGAAAAAACAAAATATACTTTTATCCCAATAAACCCAAGAGGTCCTAAATTATATTTTCTTTATTTCGTAAACGTAACGATTAGTAGATTAGTAGCGCCGTTTACTAACTCAGAAATATTTTAAAACATTTAATTAGTTTAATTTAAGAACACAACAAATTAATTCAAAATTTCATATTGGAAGAGATATCATCTTTTTACGGGAACTCTTGTCCAGGAAAATAATCGTGTACAAGTGTCACAACCTCTTCAAGCAAGGCAGGGAATCGATTGAAGACGATTACCGTCCTGGGCGATCTGTTAAAGTCACCACTTCGGATCTCAACGAAAAAATCGAAAAACTAATATTAGAGGATGTACGTTTGAATAAGAAACAACTCGCAGAAATTTTTCAGATCCTCCATAATAATCAATCAGTGCATGATTTGTGCTTACACCTCCACAAAACAGCAGTATAATAATGACAATGATGTTTTTTGGAGAAAATTGTTTCTGGGAATGAAACTTAGGTTCATCACTATGAACTTGAGTCTAAGCAAGATTCCATACAATGGCATAAAAAGGGTAAGAAATTCAAGGTGTTACAGTCGGCGGGAAAGCTCATGGCGACAGATTTCTGTGACACAGAAGGAATTTTGTTGATTCATTAGTAGGAAAAAGTGTTTATATAACCGGAGAATACTACGCTTTAATTTTAGAGAAATTAGAAAGAAAAGAAGAGATTTTTTAACCAAAGTTGTCCGGGTCTAGCACGACAATGCTCCTGTTCACAAGAGTCGAGTTGCGTTGGCTGCTTTGCATAAGGTAGGCTTCGATATCATCTACCTTATACCACAGATTTATCTCCAATTGACAATTATAGCTTTCCTATTCCGAAAAAAGAGCTTCGAGAAAAGAAATTTTCTATCGGGAAGAAGTGAAGGATGCATATTTTTTTAGAAGAGGGTAAATCAAATTTTTATGAAGGTATTCGCAAGTTAATTCATAGATCTAAGACATGTGTTATGCAAGTGAATATATTGAAAAAGAAAAACAATGTTTTAATATTATTTCATCTTCTTCTATCCCATTCAAAAATCTTAAAAACACACCCTCGTACTTTTAAACATAAACTAAAAGCCAGTTAATAAAATCTTCAAGAATATTAACAGCAACAGGGTTATTATTTTTGGGAAACAGTGAAAAAAATTAAATTTTAATTAACGATAACTGAAAATTCAATGGATATGTAGGGTGGGCGGGTGGTCTCTATCCCACTCTCCAAATTTTAGAGCATAAACCAGACGCTTATCAAATAATATTTTTATTCTAAAACTAATATTTATACAAAGTCGATCGCAAGAGTTTGATTGTCTTTTGATACTTTTGATACTAACATTAAAAATAACTAATGTTTCAATGCATAAGTAGAATGGGTGCGAATCCTTTAACCCACAGTTGAATTTATAGAACATAAATTAACGTCTTATTTAAGAATCATTAATATCGTTTTTCTTGTAATTTATACTTGCTTATATTATAATTAATAGAGCGTGTGATAGTGGACACCCACCCACCCTACATATACATTTACTCATAAACGTATAGACCGTGTTAAAAATCCAAAACTATAAAATTATTGTTTTGTTTTTACATAAAACAGTCAAAAGTAGCTGTAGGAAAATCGTAGTTTGTTTATTCTCTTTTGTGCATTTTCTTCTATAAAATCCTGATTTTTTTGGAACTTAAAACTGTTACAATAATTAATGTATCAATATCTATGTAGGATAAATGGAGGGCTTCTATCACACTCTCTATTTCTTTTAACAAATTTTTACTTCCTTCTTTTAATTCCTTTAACTTCAAGTCGTCACGTTTACTTTACACTGTAGCCAGTCATTTACTATATACTCTTTTATAGTTCTATACTTTATTTTATTCAGTATTGTACTTACAAATATAACAAGATGAATCAAATAAAACATTCAATATTCATAAGTATAGTTGGATTGATGAGGCTGTTAGTTGGCGGAACTCCATTATGCACTTAAATTAATAAAACACAGAATTTTATATTTAGGTAATAAGGGACTCAATAAACAGGACAATAAAAGCTAGGAAATACCTCGTCAACGATAATGCGGAGATTTGGGTTTCCCCGATCTTAAAATTTCTTATTACTTGATTATTTTAACACACTTTTGATGTTGTCTTAAAAAGCGAAATTAGTCAAGTAAATGGAGAAAAATTGTAAAACACACCAAGAGTTTTGCTTTATTATGAAGTCACTTTTACATTATGTAGATAGTTTTACATTATTTTTATTTATTATTATTATTTACTATAATTCTTTGGATTTGCTGTTAACAAAATACATTAATAGATACATACATAAAAATACAATAAATTTTGAGCACAGGAATCGCAGGCGGACTTCATTCTTCAGAATGTTCTTCCAGTCAGACCCTGATGGAATGTTCCATATATTCCAGAATTTCTTCGGATTATTTCTACAACTGTAGCTATTCATTTTAATTTTTACTTAATATATTAAGAATTTTGCTTAAAATTTGTGTAAATATTTGATTAATGTCAGCGTGACATTTTGTAGATACTTTATAATTATTATTTCCCCAACCCTCTATTTTCTACAGAGTCTTTCGTACTTCTTTCATTATGCTCCTTTTCTCCGATCCACACAATTTTACCTTATATATCACTACTTTCTTTATTATTACTCTACAAATACTGCTAATTTACGAGATATACCCAAAAATATAATTATTTACTCATACTATGGCCCCTCTCTTTTCTATGTTCCCATATATATATATACACATGTTTAGCATACTTCCAAACTCTTGCCTTACAAACTAGTTGCACTCATTTTTATAACACTTATTGAGTCTCTTCTACTTTTAGTCTTGTTAATTTGTCACTACAGTCATGAATGATAATTTAATTCCCATGCACATTACTGATCACTCTAAATGACTATGTTGGTGCTATATCCGCTTTCTGTAGAGGGCATTCCCATGATGTCAGTATGCATGTTTCTTTGTCCAAAAATTATTTAGCAACTCCCTAAAACTGTTTGCTTATCATGTCCAACCCTAACCACTTCTCATTTTTGTTATTCAATTAGGGAATTGGGATTTTTCTTGAAAATGTAACTTTAAATAATTCTAATAAATGTAATTTTGCTTTTATTATCGTATTTTTGAAAAACTTATAGAACTAACATATAATGACAAGTACTTCTTATAAAAATAACAAAATAAACAAATTAACTAAAATACTGAAATAATAATAGAGCGTGTCCCGAATCAGTCTTTGCAATCTAAAAAAATATTATTTCTTTTGTTAATAACAATCTAAAGCTTTATTTGATTTAAATGAAATTTACTACTAATTATTATCATGATGCCATTATTGGTTGATAAAAAGTATAAAAACTGTAATACCAATATATAAAATTTAAAATGTTTTTTTACTAGCGCATCTATAATAATAAAAACTAAAAATAATACCACTTGTGAGAAAACCGTACAAGATATCAAATATTATTAAGGAACAAAACATATTTTGAATTTTATGTGGTACTACTACTGTTTTTTATACTTCCTGTCAACTAATAGGGGCCATAATAACTGAAATGATTCAATTGTCACTAACAAAAGAAGTAATACTTTTAGTAACTTTGAATACGAATTCCGGCTTAACTTTACACTTTTGGATATAGATATGTTGCGTTAAGTAATCATATTCTGGACCCAGAAATCTGACCAGCCATTTACCCACATTAATGGGACACCCTGTATAATAAGCTCTATCTAAAAGAATATTCTCGTATCTTAAAACTCGCCGTAGAAAAAAAACTATTTTCAGAATGTATAATATTTTAACTGTTTTATACAATATCAGTACCTTTCTTTACCCGTTCAGTACTCTTTAGATAAAAATTTTGATACTGGTAGGGACAATATTTAAATGAATTACATTATTAATCTTTTTGTTTTCTTTTTTGAGGCATATAGGACGCAAGCTGCTAAAAGTGGTCTCTATGAAATGAAATAATGGTGGAATTGGTAACAATACTTCACCCACTATCCCTTCGGTCTAAGAGTCTAATTCGTTTCTTCACCTTTCTTGGCGAGCACTTTTTCGGCGAACTTAGCAGCTACCAGCCATTTTAACTCGCTCTCAATCATTGAGCTGACCAGATTATTTGGTGTCACCAGGCCATCAGGGTGTGCTCGGCGTCGTCCTGTTCCGCATCACACTGTCTACAGGAGGCATTTGCCCACTTGCCTATCCTGTGCAAGAACGTGCCAAAGGCCCCATGCGCAGTGAGGGGTTGGGCCAGATAGTAATATAGGTCCCCATGTTGCCTTTATATCCATGGTTCGATCTTTGGGATTAGGTACCGCTTCGAGATTCCCACGAGAGCCTCGTCCCAGCGAGTCTGCCAATTAATTAAAAGGTCCTCCTATGACTTCGTGCGGGCTACTCGTTTAGGGATACTCCGCTTCTGCATGCCGTAATTTACCGCTCTCAATCTGTTTCAATGTTCCTATGCCCTATAACTAATAGCACGTCATCGGCGAAGCCAATAATGTTAGTCCCTCTCGGCAGCTCTAGCGTAAGTGGTCCATCGTAAACAAGGTTCCAAAGGGTCAATCACAGTATGGAGCTTTGAGGGACCCCTTTGGTGACCACCACTTGTTTAGTTTAGCCCGAGTCCTCAACTATAATCATACGACTGCTGAGGTAGCTGGCGATTATCCGGAAGAGGTATTCCAGGGGGTCCCTTCTCGCTAGGACTTCCAAGATGGTGGCCCAGGGTAGCGTGTTAAATGCGTTTTTCACATCAAGGGCTATGGCTAGTCAGTGTCCTCGGAGGGGTCCTGAATTGGCCTGATCATCCACACTTCCTTAATGGCATTCACTGTCCTTGATCAGTGACTCCAATATTTTGCCCTGAAAGTCTAATAGGTGGAGAGGCCTATTTATGAAGTTCGGCAGGAAAGGATCCTTCACGCAGGCAAAAGTTGTATATCTCTAGTAATCGAGTTTGGATGTCCTCCTCGAGCACCTTGAACGCAATTGTAGGGATTGCTCCTAGGCTCGCGGCCTTGCGATTAAGAAGTCTCCTAATTGTCTCTCTCATCTCCTGTAGGTTAAACTCTATTGCTAACGTAGCATTCGTGTTGCCCATCCTTGGTCCTGGTGTATTCACTTTGGGGAACAGCACTGTTATTATGGTCTCCACTCCCCCCGGAACTAGGGAGCTCTGGTTTGGACTCTTTACTTCGACTTATTGGAGTCTTGAACTCCGCTCTAGCTTCCTCGGCCTCTCGAAGAAGAATTGACTGCGTGCAGCGTTGGCTCTGGCCCTTAGACTCATCACTTCTGCTGCCCACCAGTATACTGGCCTCCTGCGTGGGATAGGTTTCCAGGGGATCGCGATCTGACAGGCTAGCTACTTCAAAAGTTCTTTATAAAGCATGTATCTCCATTATTTACTTTTGTAGTCCTTTGTTACTATCGTCACCTTACTATCTTTCCCTCTACTTCGTATGTATCCTCGTATTCCCTTCTTCGCGTTTTTCTTTATATGCTGCCTTTTCATAAAATTACATACAGCTCTTAAATTATCGAAAACCTTTCATATTTTTGCAGCTCTTTTAATCCACACATTTATTTCTTCATTATTTTACTGAGCAGACTCCCTTATTTTTTTCCAAGAATATGTATATAATCTGTGGACGACGTTTTCGCACCCCAGCATATAATACATAATATATACAGATACATTATATAAAATGTCTATCCCTTGTTATTCACCTCGAGATTCTAAATTGGTTACTGCCCGTGCTAATGATATTGAGGGATATTTGGTTGTTTTGTCTAATATTGTGTCGCTTTATTCTGTTTTATTATTAGAAATTAGATTTTTAAATTTTAGTTTAAACGTTAAATTTTTTTAAATATGCTTTTTATATGTAGTTATTTTCTTTTGCTATATACTAATACATATTTGTTTCTCATATATCTACTCCTTATATTTAAATAGGTATCACACAATACCTAAGCGGTGGTTTACTGCTTCTTCTGCACTTCCTGGCCAATTCCATCAATAATACTTTTAACAGTCTCTTCGATTTTCTTATTTTTTGAATTATTTTATCATATCATATATTTCTTATTCATTTCTATATATTATCAATTCGTTTTAGAACCTGTATCTTTATCGTTTTACATACACTGTAATATTACTGCATAGCTGTCGTTATGTGTTTCTCTTCTCCTATGCTTTGCATGTATCCTCGCAACCCTTTTCTCACATTTCATTTACATGGATAGGAATGTGAAATGTTACACTTGTTTTGTTTCATATATTTACTATCAGTTTCCTGACAAGTGTTTCGGCGATTGCTCGCCATTCTCAAAGGAGTTTTGAGAATGGCGAGCAATCGCCGAAACACGTGCCAGGAATCTGATAGTAAACATATGAAAATAAAAACAAGTGTATCATTCTTACCAGTAAGTTCTATGTTTATATGTTATATGTTTCATCAAGAATGTAGCAAAGCAAGTATCAATCATTTTCATTTACATGTTGTAAATATTCATGAAACATTCTCTTCTGTATCCTACTAGATCATCCTTTCTAAATATCAAATGGAATTAACAACACTCTTTACTTTTTCATCATCTTGCAATGTTACTATATTTTAACTAAATGTATATCTACTTTTAGAGGTTGATGGTGTAAATCCATAATGCTTCTATATTATACTTCTCATTTCTCTTGGTATTCTCCTGATGACCATATTATCAATCTCTAGCGAACTAAGTATACAAATGTATGTTATTTTCCTTTGCTAATAAATTTTTGTACATACATTTAATATTTTTAATCTTTATCTATCACTCACATTTTTATCATATATTAAGTTAATTGCTTAACATTTTTGACTATATTGATTAGAATTAAAAAACACTTCGATTGTTTTACAAAATTTTTCACTGTAACAAACCAAGAGTTTTGATAACACACTTTTATCATTTTACATTAGTGGTTTACACAGTTAACCTGAGACATTTTTTAATCACTGTACCATCATCACTTAAAACAAACTAATAAATTATTCTTATTTCGATCAATTTTTGTGATTATTTGTTTCATCTATTCTTCTTGTTTCAGATATATCTCACAAAAAATTCTAAGATGGTAACATCGAAATCATTGATTCATCATTCATTCTAAATTTTATGGCGACTGCGCGTCTCTTTACAGAGAGCTACAAGTGAATACTCCACCTTTAAGCTAAATTATCTTCCTAACATGCATAACAATATTTCTTTCTTTAACTTACCTCTTTCTGGTATTGTTAAATGTATATCGGTAATCTGAAAGTAAAACAATACAATTAAGTAAAGTCAATAATAAAATCAAATTTAAAATAAAACACAATTTTGGCAACAATATGATGTTTAGGAATTATTATTGTTAGTATTATTGTTTACATTCCTTTTAATTGTCACTGTTAGTTTCATCAGAGTAAATAGCAGTATTTTATTTCTTTCTCCATTCGCAATAACGATCTCAATCTCAGAGGAGGTATGAGTCCGATACTATCCTAATATAAAAGAGTATCAATGACGGATCTACCCTTCTCTCATCCAAAAAAAGAAAAATATCCTGCTCTAATGAGATCTAAATAGGTCGACACTGGTCCATATTTCTTGCTTAGCAGAAAAAACTAGAAATAAATATTCCGGTTGATCTGTTTCTAAGAGCAATAATAGCAAACGTAACATAGGTTTTAAGCTAATCTCTTAAAAAGCTTGAACAAAATAATTCCAGTCCAAGTTTCAATTACAAAACACCTTACATTTTAGAAATCTGCGTTCGTTTTCAAAAGTGAATGAAAAAGACATGTCATAAGTATATATTTTTTAATTATATTATTTTACATACCGGCACCAGAAAACTTACATGCAACATAAACCTTGAGGCTGGGTCTCGCCCAAAAGGAATATTTTGTCATCATTATTTTTCCACTTAAGTTAATTGCCCAAAAATCAATAAACAAAAATTTGAACGCAATAATCTTTACGACACTTGCCAATGACAGCAAAATATCAGCACAATAATCATTACCCCGATACGTGAAAGCAAGAGCCGTAAACTGCGCAACCGATTTTGAGGAAAACGCGTTCATTTAATTGGCCGTATAAATAAGGCATAATAACTAGATATTTCCCCTTCAATTAATTTCTTCTGGCTACCGTCGCGAAGTACAGAACAGTCGCAAAAATGTTTATGTACTTACAGTCGAAATAGCAGGTTGTGCCTTTGTTGTATGCAATTATATACTTTAGTAATTTATTTACTTACATAAAATTGCACGCGATGTCCTTAAAAATTATGGGAGGTGTCCCATTGATCCTTGGCTTATTTACGACCTGTTCTGCGGCTCGGACAAGTATTGATTTTTGATAATAACATATTATTGGGGTTAAATGTAGCGGTTATTTATATAGGCAGTAATGATATGGTGTATAAAAGAATATTAAATTAAATTATAGAAGGTCGGGTTTATATGCGTATAGGGGTTAATCGGTTGTTACTGGAAACTTTATTGCAAATATTGTTAACATTGATAGAATTATATAAAGAATTAAAGTTGAGAAGTTGAATTCTTGTCCTCACTACAAATATGTTTTTTTGTGGTTTTCATTACAAAATTGGATTTTGAAATACTTAGCTATCACAGTACCTATGCCCAAACATTTGACCATTTTTATAGAAGCTATTTATTAAATAATTCTATAGCTAATACATGAATATATTGGCAATTTTATTGTTTCAAAATAATTTTTTAAGAGTTTATTTTTATACACTTTGAAAACATATATAAAAATGGTAGTCTTTATAAACTGTGCTCCTATACCAAAATCTTATAAGCTATCGTTACAATAGATGCCATTGATATGAAAATATTAGAAGAGGCTAATTTATTTTGTTTTTTCTTGATTTGTATAAAAGTGTAAAATAATAATCCATGTTGACTAATTAGGTTTAATGTGGTAAGGGCTGAAAGTACTAATATATTATTACTTTTACGACATTAAAGGTCTAAACTTCATATGTAATAGAAATGTATGCTGAAAATTGCAAAATATTTTTGTAAAATCTGGGATAACTTAGTCGCTCAAAATGTATCGAACAATGTTTCAATCAATAAAATTGCAGAAAATAATCTTCTAACATCTATACTGTCATAACGAAATATGTACGTAATATATTTACGTTTATGTTTATTTATTATTTGTACATCTTTCTTAAAAAATACATTTCAAACAAATAAATTACAATAAACATACATCAAATTCTGGACGAAAGAAGCACGGGCGGAGTTATATTAAAATACGCTCTTCCACTCAAATCCATCTTGTACCATATTTAATAATAATAATAATAATAAGCAATAATTTTATTGAAAGCGGTTATTCCTCTATTTAATATTGTTCTAAAAATTGGTTTAGGTAAGTAAAAGTGCATATACCATATATATATTGTCTTCAAAATGTGAACTCAAATATAATTCCATATTGATATATACACATATATAATTATACATAATAAAATGGCATGTGTTCGTACCTTATGCAATACACGAAACCCATCATTAGAGGAAAATAAAACGCTTTCACTCTTTTGATTTGCACTTTTGGATCAATGCGTCAAGCAATAGTGCGAATGGTATATCTAATTGTTCTGACCGAATTCCGTGAGATTTTATGGCTCACCTTAGTGATACTTGAATGTCAAATTTGATTGCTATTATTTTTAGTGAATAATTAATTGTATCGTAAGAATTGTGTTAAAGATACCAAAAAAAAATCAAAATAACACAACATAGTCGAGGAAAAACAGAATTGGCATTTGGATTAGCATTAACAACAACTTGGGAAACACAAAAAAAAAAATTAAAAAAAATACAGATACAACAAAATATAATGCTAAAAAGCTGTACAGATTAGGTAAAAGAACTTGTACCACAGAACTATATAGAACGATATTGTTAGTGTTATCCATGTTACTGGGTCAATAATAATGTGAATCAAAAATCATTTTTGATTCACAGTATAGAGAAAGACACAAGAATTAAATGTAGAAAATCTTATAACATTAAACAACAATTAAAATAAAGAATAATTTCATAAAGATAAATATCGCACTAACTAGAAATAAAGAAATACACAACTATAATACAAGAGGAAAATATGACATAAGGACTGATAAATTAAAAAAAACAATATACACAACATTTAACGACAAATACGTAAATGTATAAATCCGGAATTTTAAATACCCACTTTATTAACTAAAGATTAAAAACTTACTACAAAATGACAAAATATAAATTTGAGAAATGGAGGATAACATATAAATCCCTCAATATCAACAGCCCGAGATGGATCAAATGGCTTAGATTCTCGAGATGAACACCGAGGGAGAAACACCAATAATAATAATATTTCATCTCCGTTAATGTTAGAGGACTATTCACCGAACTTTAACGAAGTAATTACTGAAATCAAGAAGGCCGGAAAGGGGTACCGAATAGGAGATGAAGAGATAAAAAATGTGTGCTAGTGTGAAGACGCTTTACTGATTTCCAAAGATGAAACGACTTGCAAAGAATGCGTTACAAGTTTGAACAAACTGCTTCAAAGTTCAACATGCAGATGTCTATATATATATAATTCAAATACCATAACAATCAACAGGAACCTAAAAGAATAAGTGAAAGCTTAAACAACGAAATCAGATCTAATATCAGGGTATCTGAGAGATATAGTATGCCGAAACAAGCACATGACTGTAGGAAACAAAACGAGAATCTACAAAATCTGTGTCAGTCCCATTATGACATTCGCAATCGAAACTAGGGTAGAAAATGCCACGACGAAATCGACTCATGAGAACAAAGGAGATGAGAATTCTAAGATGAATGATAGAACTAAGTCTAAAGAACCACATAAGAATAAATAAAACCAAACTGCCAAAACGGGGTTATTAAAATCAAAAAGCTTCCGGGAAGACCATCAACAAGATAGCATGAGGCTAGAGCTCAGCGTCTTAACTGCAGTAACAAATGTTGAAGAAAGAGCAGGATCTAATCCTAGTTGAAGAGGAAGAAGAGAAGATATTCTTCACTCCATAATCATGAAATTTTGACAAAAGGAATTGTTTTATCATGTCGCCATATCGAGCAGCACTTCTTGACCAGCTTTATTTTCGAAAACGTATGGTCCAATGTTACTTCCAGACAATAAATCGCACCAAATAGTGACGATTCATTTGTTTGTTTCGACAATCATATTGTTAATTTTCAATAATCTATTTATGGCACTCGTTTCGTTGTACATGATAATTAGACTTCAATTTTTGTGTCAATTGAACTTTGTTAGCCTGTATAACCAAATCTTCATTGAATAGACGTTGTAGAGATTTTCTTGATTTTTTTATTTGCAATTCTTGTCTACGACGACGAATTGATGTTCGTTTGATACACTGTTTTTTTTTATTTGGACGACTAGTGAGCCAATTGATTACATCTGACTGATTTTTTTATCTTGACACATTCCAATAAATGAATTATTTTTTCCAATACACTAATCCACTCATTATAGTAGCATATCCTAGTATTTTCTTGACCTGTCTCAATGTTTGTTTTAATGAACAGACGTGTTTTGATCTACCCTAATTATTTTGCGCACTCGAAACCTATCCTAATATGTTTTTATTTCTCTTGCACCTATGCCAATATATTTTTTAATAATCTACCTTACACTTTACCAATCCTTGACCTATTCCAAAAAATGATCAATAACCCAGCATATTCTTGACCCTATGTTTTTTTAATATACTAACGTGTTTTGATCTGTCTCAATAAATTTTTCAATTCTCTAGCCCACTCATCACCTACCCTAATATGTTTTTATTGTCCATGCATATCCTTTACCTATCCCTATATATTTTTTAATAACCTATCTTATACTTAACCTAATCTTGACCTATTAAATAAAATCAGCTCATACCCGAGCGATAACTTCGATTTCACTGAAGAAGTAGCAGAAACCGTTGCGATGTACTTTGTAAATTCTAAAAGTCGGGGAAAGACCTGCCAACCGGCCACCTCTGAAGAGCTGAACTGGCTTATAAAGCAGCTCACAACTCGAAATGCTCCGGGTATAGACGGTATGATTAAAAACCCAGCCCGCAAGGGTAGATGCGCCCTCTAAACATCGCGAACGCCGCTGTTAAGGCGTCAATGTGCGTACGCCTTATTCACCTCGAATGGTGGTGGTAAGGAAGAGGGGCGCGCGCCTCGATCGATCGTCAGATTGAATTAAAACCTAGTACAATTAATATATATATATATACGAAACTTGTAAATTTGTTGAAAGGACATTAAAAACAGTTTTTCCACGTTACAGAACATTATTCCGGACCACAGTCGTCAACATCCCGACTACTAAATTATACAGCCGCTATGCTTTTGAGTCATTTGGAAGCTAGCTGCCGTGATGAGCATCCTCAAGGGAGGCAAATCACCTCTCCCCCATTAAGTTATTGTCCCATTAGATTGCTGAGTGTGTTGGGCAAACTAATCGAAAAATTATACTGAGTCGTATTTAGATTTCCAGGCCAGTATGTCCACCAACCACAAGCTATCCAGGGTGATCAAACTAGTCTCCGAGGGCTTCTCGATAAAACGCAATACTTCCGCAGTCTTCCTTGACATCTTGAAAGCGTTCAACAAAGTTTAGCACGATGGACATATTTATAAAATAATCCATCTCAATTTTCCCTCAGAGCCACGCACGACTCTCTTCGTAATAGTAAGTTCCAATGCAAAATTTACAACACCCTATCAATTGTGCGTAAGATTTGTGCCAAAGTGTCTCAGGACTCTTCTCTGGTCCCGCAGATGACACAGCTCTACTTTGTAGAGGAGGCACCACAGTTCAAATAAAGAAAACTCTCCAGAATGCTCTCGATACTTACGAGAAGTAGGCGAATCAATGGTGACTTGAGCTCAATGCTCATAAGAGATAAAATGTTCCCCAACTTCATTTGGAGGGGAACTAATCCCAATAAAAGACAAGATCTCGGTATAATCTCGACCAGCACCTCTCTTAGTCAAAGACGATCGCTTATCAGATTTAAAAGGCCAGAGCTTCGTTAGGTAATCTGTACCCCGTCATCAACACAAGATCAATCTTGTCTGTGAAAAACAGATATAATGATAATGCCACAGCTTACCTACGTAGCATTCATTTGGGGTTACTGTAGACTCATTTTAATAGCCAAACTCTAGCCTACGCTAAACATCGCTCTGAGACGCGTACTGAATGCAACGCCTTATACTTAGAACACACAGATATATCGTGACATAAAGACCCAAGTGCATCAAAGAGTTTGATGTAAACTTTTACAGCAAAATAGATGATAATCCCCCCTCTGGAATAAAATTTGGAAGGCTACAAATGATCTTAATTAATACTCATTTAGTCTTCCAAAACCTAGATCCACCGTAACCCGACCTTTCGAGGAGAGCGCCACAATGGATGACCGAATCCCCCAAATTTTAGCAATCCATCGTTTAAGACCCAACTAGAAGAGACCTTTTGTTCCTGGACTAATCACACTAGCAGAGAAGTGGTTTTAGTCAGTAGGACTCTTCTTATAAAAAAAATTCTTGATTTAGGTTAATAAATTATTCATTGCCCCCAATATAAATATTCTAGCGCATTCTTGACCTACCCTAATATATTTTTATTATCCTTGCACATTATTTATCTAACCCAATATAATTTTTAATATCCTATCTTACACTTTACCTATCCCTGACCTATTCCAAAAAATAATCATTATTCTTGACCGAGATTAATAAATGTTTATTTCCCCTAGTGGAGTCTTGACCTAGGTTAATAATAATTTTCCTAGCGTACTCTTAACCTCAGTTATTACTTCATTTTTACCCCAGCGTATCCTTGACCTATTCAATAAAGAAATAATTACCTCAACGTACTCTTGACCTATGTTAATTAATATATCTTCATTTCAAGCGCTCCGAAACATTGCAGGAACAACAGAATCTGCAGCTTTATTGTAATTTTGTTTAATACTGTTTCTTAACAATTGCTTTCTTGATTTCATGTTTTTTACAGTTTTATTAGATAAATTTAATTAACTTCTCTATACATTTTCAAGTATTTTTTAGTTTTAAATGTTTTTTATTAAAGCAATTTTCCAATTCTTTTATTTTCTTATCAAATATTTAACAAACTTTTATTTATTGTTTTTTTTGAAAAAATTTCAATTTTTTTTTATTCAATTACAATTAAGTAGACGAAAGCGGCGTCTGGGCTATTCAAGCTCGCTTCCAGTTTGTCGATGGGCACTAAGGTCATAAGTGGAGCAGAGGCCACGAAGTCCATAACCATGAAGGCGGCAGATCTTCGGGTAGAACGGGCAAAAGAACCTCATCCGAGCGACCCAGAGCGGTCCTACTTAAAAACCCAATGCAACGGACACCATCGCAAAGAAACAATCTCTAAATAAGAAGTAGTCCACCACTCTTATTTTTCTTTAATGTGGGAACATGTTACAACGGTAAAAACTGGGGCAATGTCGCTCGTCTTAGTAAATTTTTATGTATTTCACTTCTAAAATTAGAACTAAATAAATATTTAAAGCTTCAAACAATAGATGGCACCTTTAAGGTATTATCTTGACTGGTAATTTACCTGGAGACTTAAAATCTCCAAAGTAAAACTCCGTTTCCCTGTCCCAAAATGTTAGCGATTATTTTGTTTGGAACCAGTCTAGAGAAGACCTTTTGATCCTGGACCAGTGAAAACAGCGATCGCGGAGGAGTGATTTTAGTCGGCAGGAGTCCGACACTACCCTACTGTAACATTCTCAATGATGGATTTCCTTTCCTCTCATTAAAAAAAAAACAGTTCTCTGTCTTCAACTGCAACATTCTGAAATCCAAAATAGTTCTAAACCGCTGTTTTTAACAGGGAACAATAATTCATTTCATTATTATTATTATCTTTGTCGCTGTTGACAGTTCCCCATTATTTGTTGGTTCTTGGCGAGAACCAGTGTAACGCTTAAATTATTTATAAATTTTATTTAAATCCAAACTAACTTTTAGATAAACTATAAAACTGTTCTTATGCATTTTCATTAATTTCAACAATAACTATCTTTTAAAGTTGTTATATAAAAACTAAGTCGTAATTGTACTAGTAAAAATACAATCTCAAATTTTATTTTTGATTTCAGAATCTCCAGAAGTTTTTGTGATTAGAGAAACCACAAGTTTTTGTGATTAGAGAAACCACAAGTTTTAAATGTTATAATATTTTCGATTAATAATTAATAATTATTGCTTTCTGGGCAGAAATACCGCAGGTCTATAGCCCAGACGGACTAACACCATTTATCTGTTTCATATTGATTGTTACTATTGTTATTTTGATGAATATGTATATATATATATAATTGCTTTCTTGGTTAAATTGTAACTCCTTTTAAGAAATTTTTAACAGTTTTCTTTAAACAAATTTCATTTCTTTCAAGTTTTGTAGAGGTTTTTTTTTTCTTCTACCAATTTCCCAGTTGAATTAATTTCCTTGTCAAATATTTGACTAATATTAATTCATTGTTTCTTTGAGAAATATTCCATTAATATTTGCAATAGATTTTCATTTATTTATCTACTATCAAAGCTTTCTTTTTTATAGTTATCAGTTGTTTACAAATTAGCATTTTTTTCAACTCAGAAAATTTAATTTTGTTTACAAAATAATCGAACTTTTAAATCAATTTCTTTAATCTATTTGATTCGTTAGAAGCTTGTTTTTGACTTACAGGATTAGATGCCCTATCTCATCCTGTAAGTCAAAAACAAGCTTAAATATTCTATATATTTGGTTTCTAAACAGAAATACTAGTAATAGTTTATTTTTTTATTGAATATAAACGGAAAAGTATTGCATTTATAAAAAATTTGCAATCAATTTTTGATCGAAGATTAACTTTTTGAACTGCCTAGAAGCGAATGCAACCATTTTTTTTAATATATATGTTGTAAATATTTTTATACCTGAGAGATGTAATTGAAACCTTACGGTTTTATTCTTAATACAAAGAGCTGAAAAGCTTTCGATAACATTTGTTTTCATTGGAGGTATGGTTTGTTAGATTTACTTTTCTGACAATCTTCGCTAGTTTAGAGATAAACAAATAATATAATGTATATATCAAATACTTATAACGCATAAGAAAATGTGAACAACATTTTTTTTTTCTATGTATGGAAAAGAGTAGATATAATAAGGGCTATAGGAAATGGCAGGTAAATGTAAGGAGGACAATGTACAAGAAAAACCAGTTAAGCCAAAAGGAAGGAGTGGCCTTGGTAAGGTGAGATGCAGAATGGGGGTGGAAGAAAGAATGTCTGCAGTGTGAGGACGGCAAGAATACGTGGAGTCATCCAGCAGAAGAAAGCAAGGGAGTATGAAAGGATTTGGTGGATGGATGTAGAAGCGTGAGAGAGTGGAGGAGAAAAAATAGACGCACGGTAAAGATAGTGACGTAACTGGGGCGGAAAAGAGGGAGAAGAAGGGCTTTTGAAGACAGAATTAGCAGCGAATTGTTTTAAATCATGTATTGTAGTATAAGAAAATGCCATACAGGTTTCATTTTGTATATAATTGCTTCTAAAATTGTAAGGGGTTTAGCTCAATGAAAACATCCTCAATATTAATAATTTAGTAATGTGCATATAATGTTATTAAAGAGAAAAATTGTATTATAAATTTTCGTTAAATGAAGATGAGATAGAGAAGACTGCCAATGATTCCGCATTCTATTTTGAGAAGAAAACATTTTGGTCCTAAAATTAAACAAGTCTTTTCTTTTAGGGAAAATAAATCACTCGAAAGAACTATTGTTGGTTTGAGTTTACGAGGAGTGATTTGAAAATGAAAATGAAAATACACTCAGTTTATTCCTTACTCCACTTGTTTATTAAGCCTTAATTGTATATTTCATTCACAAGGTTAAGTAACATTAATGGGTTCCCATTATATCGACCAAATAATTTAGCCAGCAATATAAAATTCAAGTAAGTTTGCCATGATGTAACTCTTTTAATACAAGTAGCAGCAATTTTCAAAATTACAAATCGAAAGCAAATTAATATCAGCGTGTCGATTATAAGTCAAACTAATATATTTACTAAACATCCTTAAATCAGCCCGATAACAAGAAGAGGAGAAACTCATCGGTCTTTATCGACAAGAAACCTGTAAACAATCAGCATAACCTATAACCGATTCTTAGACATATATACGTGTATATGTATATGCAGTTAGTAATATAGTGAACATTATTTCTTAATATATAAATTATGCCCTACTTTCCGAAGGTTTCTTCTTGCAATCTATTATTATCTCATCACTGGAACTGATGTCGTAGCTGTAGAGCTGCTATGGGGAGACTTCATCTCTTCCGGGCCCTGAATGTCTCGCATGTACTGATCAACATAAAATAAACTCATTTTAGCCGCTGAGAATCCAGCGAACTGCTGCAGTTTGGTTTTCAAATCCTGAACACATATCTACTAAATGAACCTCGCTGTTTGATCCACAAGTGAATGTTACGTTGACTCGTTTTTCTGATAGAAGATCGAAATTTACCAGTGGATCAAGTTTGCCATGTTTAGATATTAATTTGAAGTACCTGTCAGGTGTATCACTTTATGGCTTATCCATATAATAATGAATAATGGCTCTTTCAGCATCTTCACGTTTATCATGATCTATCACTCCTCCACCATTAAGCATTTCAACATTTGGCAGACGTGCCATCACTAGTTGTCTTCTTTCATGTTATTTCTTTCTTAATAAAAACTTGAGGATTACTAAATTAATAAAAAAGAAATAAACTTTGAAAATCTAAAATAAATAGATGTATTCATTTTCACAATGTGAATATACACATAATCAATTAAAACCAACATTGTTTATTCGCATAACTTATTTAAAAAAATCTGCAACCATAAACCTTTCTCTAATCTACGCAAAAAAGCACATCACGTCTCATTATGTTATTATACACAAGAGTATAAATTACACACATCTGTACAACGCGTCATGCAGCTGTAAAACACCATCGACAGCCATTTGAATTACTAATAAATGCAATTGTAATTGCCACAATCAAGAGATATTTACTTCTAATAGAATGAACTGTATTATCGAAGATTGATGATCTAGAAGGTTTAATCACAGTTCTCATTCAAAACGAAACCTTTACTGTTACGGCTACCATATTTGTTTGCCAAAGTAATTGCGTACGCAAAACTCGAAGTCCGTTACGCTCGGGATGACTCATCATCCCTTCGGGCAGAATTAGTTTAATCGTAATAAGTTAGGATTCGCAACGTAATAATGATCATTATTGTAATTAAAAGATTATTTAAACGTAAATGGTGTCACAGCATCGCCCAAAATAGATCAAACAGAAAATAAGGGTTTGTAGAAGTTCATCTCGTTACATTAAATGCTTAAAACAAATATTACTAATAATAACAAATTTTGTTTTTCTACTATTTGTATAATTGTAAGGTAGAGGTTTCTAATAATTTATTGAATTACAATTAATATTATGCAATATAAAAATAAATATTTTAGTAAAAGTGTAAATTAACTGAGGGAAAACATTTTCTTCTTGAATTTTGCGGTACATTTTCGATTTTTTAAATAAAGAAAACACTTTTGTGAATGAAAAAGTTAAGTGTTATCCATTATTAAAAGTGAACAATTTCTTCGAAGAAAAGAATTCAATTATCTGTAAGGCAGTAAAATGTGTAGTAGATTTTGACATTGGATTTTAAAATTTTTAGAAATAACATAGGGTCTGTAGTTGATAATATAAATAAACTTAACTAATTTAGGTGATGTATATCTGGCCAATTGCGAAACCAACGCCAGCGTTAAGGATTAGGTTTTTGGATATTGCCAACCACAATTTTGGAAATGAGACTGGAAGCTCCGTTGTTTAAGAATTATGCTCAAGCTACTTTCTAGAAGTATACCATTAAATAAATTCCTTACACTGTTATTCAAAAAATCACAAATAATATTGTGGACTAAGGCGATCTTTAGGCAATTTTCCTTTTTCTAACTTTTTTCCTACAGTTTTTCAAAATTTTCGAATTCTGAGAAAAAGAAAAATTACATCATAAGAGTTGCTATATAGATATATTTTTATTGCTTTCATACCTTGCTTTAAACAGTTAACTGAGTTTGGCCAGTATGATGGTTAAGAAAAGTTTCCTAAACTCTTTCCTATATAATTTGATATTAAATATCACTATTGTGATAGATGATTTCTAATACCTTATATATTGACATTGTAAACTATAGTCACAAATAATGTGATGTGAACAAAATTTTCTTTAAAGTTTCTTATTAAAAATGGCGTTTCTTATATGATACGCGTTTTTTTTATTAACTTTAATAACGCATAAATTATTTAAGCTGAAGAAAATATTAGCAAAGAATCAATTAATCACAACCTGATAGCTTTGATCTTAGATTAACCAATTGATTAATTTTTCAAGCTATAATTTTTATTAATAGTTTCTCTTCTACATCTCCTCATTAAGTAATAATCTATTTCATTAACTGACATTTCGATTATTAGAAAAAAATCTATTGTAATCTATTATTATAGCAATTTTTTCTGCATTGTCTATATAACGGTCGTTTATAATTTATTGCTTTTACTTGATTTATCGCTACTAATTTATTGAAAACATTACAACTTGTTTATTCTGCTATGCAAATTACTTTCGCACAACATGTTTCTGTTTGTGTATATTTGTTGATATATGCATAATGCCAATATTTGGTCTCTAGTAATATGTACGGCAAAACTGTACATTTATCTTATATAAAGGTACTAGACACGGTTAATACTAACGGATTCGTTGGGTACATGGTTGAAATTCGTAATTAATATCGTCTGATCGTTTAATTAATTTTATTTATTGATATAAACTTTATTATTATATAAAATTGTAAAATAATTACAAATATGACATATTAATATAATTAAAATTATTTGATAAACACTAAATTAACACATTTACTATGTTTTAGGGGTAAAAATGTGTGTTTATTTCTATTCCTATGATTAAAATTACTTGATATTCTATACATATTGAATAGAAATTTCATAGCCTCAAACAAACCAAATTAAAGAAAATTTAACTTATTTGCTTCTAAATACATTTCCTTTTAGAATTTAGAGCGCACTTATTAGAATACTGTTCACATGTAAAATTGATCTTCCACTTGTACTCTTCAACATTGCTTAATTTAAGATTGTATTATTATTAA
This sequence comes from Ontholestes murinus, assembly GCA_963969525.1. Classification (NCBI taxonomy): domain Eukaryota; kingdom Metazoa; phylum Arthropoda; class Insecta; order Coleoptera; family Staphylinidae; genus Ontholestes; species Ontholestes murinus. Next base: position 25,020,156 of record OZ018394.1, read on the forward strand.
AGTTGAAACTAATTGGTAAATGAAAATTGTCAAGTGACACAAGAGTGTAGTACAGCAAGTTTTTATTTGGGATCAATAAAAATGTATTGCTATTAGAAGATGATTAGAGTTAACAATATGTAGTTCTAAATGTATTTTACACTAGAAACGTGTACTACGATGTACCTGCACGGATTCGTGATGATCACTTGAATAAACATGAGACGTAACCACCATTCTCTTGAATTAAACATACACGACAACAATAAAAGGAAATCATATAATCGATACCAGAAAACCTATTTTAAATTTCAAATTTTATTATTTCCCGTACTTCCTTAAAAGCGACAAGTGGCGAAGAATGTGTGTCAAAATAATAATGACGCGAAATGATTTCGTTGTAGTATGTCAAAAATTAATTAGATCTAATTTATTTTATTATTGGATTAATTTATCTTGTAGACATAATACATATTTGTTTTAAATTTAGTATTATATTTTATTGTATTGTATTTTATTCAATGTGCTTACATAATATATTCAAATATTAAGTTTTCAGAAATATGTTTCTAGAGTTATATGAAGATTATTATAGTAACACTTTAACTATCAATAGTTATTAAGTTAACTATTGATAATGAGCACAGTGTATTAAAAATGTACATCTAGTAAATAAAAATATATTTGTGAAGATAGTGTTAGTGTTTTCAATACAATTGTTATTAAGTTTTTAATTCTACAGAAATTTCGGTCACACAAGAAAAGGCTTTAGTTCACTTCTTGTGTTATTCCACCCGCGCCTACTTTTTAAGCAGACATGGGATGGTCGCAGTGCATCGACATTAAATTGTGTAAATTCTCAAAACCCAAGTGTTCTATTTATCACCTATATAATGAAATTTCACCAAGTAAAAGCCTCATCAATCCAATATTTAATATGTTATAAATTGAAGTACATTTTTTTTTGAAAATTTAAAATTTTTAAAATTTTTATATTTATTTATTTATTTTATTTATTTTATTTATTTTATTTATTTTATTTATTTTATTTATTTTATTTATTTTATTTATTTTATTTATTTTATTTATTTTATTTATTTTATTTATTTTATTTATTTTATTTATTTTATTTATTTTATTTATTTTATTTATTTTATTTATTTTATTTATTTTATTTATTTTATTTATTTTATTTATTTTATTTATTTTATTTATTTTATTTATTTTATTTATTTTATTTATTTTATTAATTTTATTAATTTTATTAATTTTACCTATTGATGTTTTACATGTTTTTATAATGTTGGTCTGGCAGTATTTTATCATCGTCTTATATAATTTATTAAAATCTGTGATATTATACACTTTTAGTGATATAGAGCTGTGATATTTCATTTGTAAGCGTCAATTTCTGTAGATTTATATATGTATACCGTGTTGTATGTTTGTATTTATATAAATCTATGTTTCTAATTTATTTATTTATTATTTATTCTGTTATTTATTTATGTATATTTACTTATTTGATTTATTATGTAATGTAAGAGTAACTTTAGACAAGTCAACCTAATCGACATCATTAAACATTTATATAAGTGCTGATGATCTAAGCCATATCATTTATTCATTTATATTGGCGTTGTGCGTGCATTATTGTGAATGTTATAATTATTTATATTAACTAGTTTTATTAATGTTATTTATTATTAATCGTTAGGCCGAATTTGTATCCTGCCACAAGGTAGTTATTCTTTATTGTATATTTTGTAAAAAGGTGATACCGTAAATAAACTAAACTAAGATGTTTTATCAAACAAAAAACTAAACAAGATAAGTTTTTGATCTTAAGTAACAGCCAAATCTAATGATTATATTTGATTGGATTTACCCCTCTGAAGAAAGAGTAGTTTTTATAATATTAAGACTTTTTTAATGTATCTAAAAAATATTCGTATTTTTCAATCTAGTGACTATGTTTGAGATGTCTAGAAATTCCCATTTTGTGTGTTCTAAAAAGTTTCAAAAATATCACTATTTCGAGCATTTTTTTCTTTCAGAAACTGTGAATTTGCTTTAAATCTTCTAGAAATTTCCAACAATAATTTTCTTTAATTTTTCTACTATAATTCACGATTTACAACCAGTTCCAGAATGCATCAATTTTCTTATTGGCATCTAGAATTTTAAAGCTTTATTTACCTTCAAGATCTCTAGAATTTTTCATTGTATACGTTTTAAAATTTTTCAAGAAAATCAGTATTTCCGGCATTGTTCCTTGAGCTTTCTTCGAGGATTCTAGCATTATTCAACTTTTGCTTTTAAGATCTCTAGAATTTGCATTTCGTGCATTCTAGAATTTAATTGAAAAGTATACAATCTGTAATGCCTCTTTGGGAAGTTGCATTTTAATTACCTTAGTAGATATAAGCCTTTTTTAACTTTTATTGACATTACATCTCTATGTTTAACCATGTACGTTTCGGAGGCATTATTAATATCCGATTTTGCGGACTCGTTGCCTCGAGAAGCAAACAGGGTTATGTTTGTTGTAGCGTTATAGGATGGAAGTTCATTTATTTAGAAGATGAAAAGTAAAGGGCCTAGGATTGATTCCTGCGGAATGCTTTTGCAAGATTCATGAAGGTAGAAATAGAGTACTATCTTCTTTCAAATCAAATTGTTAAGAATAGTCTTTTTTGCGTAAACCTCATAGTTTTCTAGTAAAATATAGGGAAAGTACTATGATGGCCACATCACTATTTTATTAAATTGTTTTTACACTTTACATGTCACTCAAAAAATTTTTCAGCAATTATTTTCCTAATTTCTCTGTTACAGTACCTATTCTTTTACCTTTTTGCACTTATTTTACATGTTATTATACGAGGAGATATTTCAATAACGTTTAGTTTAATTTTCATTTACATTTGCATATATAGTTTCGATAAACCGGAGAATTAGGGTATGTCAAGTGTACGCTAGATAAACACGGAGAGAATAAAATAGGTTAATTTATAGATAGTTGTAGTAGGTCAAGGATACGCTAGGTTAATGTATAGACTGTTGTGGTAGGTCAAGAGTACGCTAGGTTAATATATAGACTGTTGTGGTTGGACAAGAGAACGCTGGGTTTTAAGTTATTGTGATAGGTCAAGGGTTCGCTAGATTAACCCATATATTGGTTAACTACCATTCACTATTGGGATACAATAAATGGCGGTTTAGAGTGATCCTTTGATTCTACATATTATTTTTTTCAATAATTATATAATGTTATTTTTGACAAAGTCACATATCTATCTCTAAAAAGATGGAAAGGAAGCCTAAATTAAGGCAAATATTAATAATAAATAATAATATTAATACCGTTTACTTGGACTCTTACCGTCTGTCCAAATAGAGTGAAGATCATCGCAGCCGCATTAACTTCGGCTACTTTCATCCAATTTAAAAAAAAAATAATTTGTATTATATGTTTGTATATTCACGTGTATGTTGTTAAGAAAAATGCTAAAGTAAATTAAATACATATACATAAAAACGTAGTAGATACCCAAATACTACTACTACTATTACACTATTACTACTACAGATTGTTATAAATGACGTTTAATTTTGCCTTGTTGAGATTAGTTTAAAATAAATATAAGGAAATTCGATAGACTTTCCGAAGAAAAATTCTCTTCTCATATCATCTAAAAACTATCCCAAATTACGATTAAATCATAAAAAAAAATCTTTTCCAATCTTTCTGAATACTATAATTTATAAAAATTAAAAAAAAATTGAATATCGAAAAAAAAATTAAGTTGTTAGTTAAACTTTCTGATAATTCTATCATTAAGATCTGAGAGCAATAAAAAGAGGACATATGTTATATATTCTTTAGTACGATTTACCCATTTTTTTCTGAGGAGACAGATAGAGCAAAATTAATTGAGACCAGAGATGGGTTTTGTAATTTCTAAATCACATGTAATTTTGAGAGAGTGAAAGATTGGTGTATAATACTTCACCAATCTTTCACTTGACATTTGAGGACATATTTTTGGGGCAGGAAGGAAATACGGATTGAAAGAGGCGGAATGAAGCTTTCAAATTGATAGCGCCAAGCGTTATGCAGAGGGAAGAGGATTATAAGCAATCTAGGAAGACCAAAAGAAGTTTGGAGAGAGAACACTGATAAGTGACTTTTAGAGGAAAATTTTTGGATCAGGGTCACGCCAGGTGTAGGATAATGCTTTTAGAATATTTTGATTTTTGGTTGTAGATGTAACAAGATAATTTGATGTTGTATCGAGGATGTGACCAATATATTGTGCAGATTTATATTTGGGAATAGGTAAATTGTTGAAAAATAATTGATAATTGAAGAGTTTTTTTTTGGAGAAAATTAGAGGATATTTGAACGGATATGGATAGACCATGAAGGAGGAGCTAGCCTGAAAGATCAATGAGCGCGTTGTTATTCTAAAAATAATTTTGAATTTCAAAAAAGCAAAGTAAAATCTCCAAAAGAAAAGTAACATCTGATTTATTATAGAAATTAAAAATTAACATTTTTTAAATAAATGAAAATCGATTCAAAAATATTTGCTTTTACATATTTTCTGATAATATGAAAAATAAAAATAAGAACCTTTAAAAATCTTGCTTTTTATTAAATTTAAAATTGATCCTCTTATATTTCTGAAAAATTTAAATTATAAAAAAAAGAAACAATACAAAACTAAGGAAAAGGAGAAAAAATAAACATATTTATTTAGCTTAAACATATTTAGGTCTTGGAAATTATTTTCCGAGGGCTTGCAACTTAAAATTCTGCTAATTTTCTTCATTTACAAATATTTATATTTAAGCACCTCGAGCACGGAGTGTTGAGGAATCAAGTCCTGCACATTTGTATTGGACACATTAAAATATAATGTTTTTTAAAAAAAAAACTTAGGCTCCAGTTCATTCTGGAAGACGTAACTCCCACATAATAACTAGTGGCTACCTGATTCTGAAGACGCTCCATGAACAGATTGAACAGAACTGAAGCTTTTCCAGGAAACACAGAGAAAGCCTGCTACGAGATTACATATCCTCGTGCAGAAGAGTACAGACGCAAAAGAATTTCCAGCCCCACTCGGATTATTATTCTGACAAACATACGAAAAAAAAGTTTTGTGCACCATCCAGTAGGACTCAAAGACGCCGCCGTTCAATACCCGCCATCTCTGTTTTTAAAATGACCAACCTTATTTTCCAGACCTTTTACTTTTGCACTTCAATATATATATAACAAATTGTTTTTGATTTACGAATAAATTCTTAGTTGACAGGGGTGTGCAGGTCATCATTTTGGCGGTAAATCATCTTTACGCCAATACTAATAGCAATTTTTTTGTTAATAACCGTGAATGTTAGTTTCATATTAACGTTCAGTCACTTCAAATCGACAGTAAATATCGGCAAGAACGTGAATTTTACTTCGTTATTGAAGTTAACCACACTGCATTCTGGGCACTAACTTCTTTCAATATTTTAACATCCTTGTTGATACTACTTACAATATCGGTTAGCAATTAATGCATTCGTCCAGGCAGAACTAAATTCTTTGAAAACATTAACTTCAACTTATTCAAGATTACTATAGCAATCTCCTAGATCAACATCTCCTTTTTTACCTAGTTAAAAATGATGTTGGACATAACATCAAGACCACAGGTCATCCCCTCTCTGCTAAACCGCGAAGGTCACGGAATAAAACCTCTGCACACTTTGAAGTGATAGCTCAAAAGTGTTTATTATGAACTATCTATTTATTGGTATTAGTTACTGTAATTTTTTTCACAATTACAAACTCCTAACATAGACAATAAATAATTTGTTATCTCAGAATGTTCTTATGTCAATGTGGAAATTATATGTCAACTTGACTTGTCCTAATATTTTTTATTGTTTTAGCACACTTTTCGCCTAGTCCAATAAACTTTTGGTATCCTATCCTCTCCGATATCTATGAACTATACATTTTATTAACAAACTGCGAACTTATTCTTATTAGGGTGAAGGTGTGTAAGAGTAATAACGCATATTATTTTCATTATTTGGAAATATATTTCAGGTAGCTACTATACTAACTTTTGATTATTCTGTAAAGTGCCACCATGCGACCAAGGGATGTATAAGAATCACATGTGTCGCCATGAGACAAGTGTTATACAGCCTTCAAAATCTTCAATAATCATGCCAATGAAATCTTTAGCACAACACTTTTTGCTTTGAATTGTAGTTATATGATAGAAGAAAGGTATGATGAATAATCTTTTTGTAGAATCAAATGTTTAAACAATAATTGTTACTACTTTATACTCTCCCTACATATTATAATGATCAGGCAAGTGTTTCTTTCATGGTCAAAGGGCGATGAAGTTCTGACCCATCTCAATGAAAAATCGATAAAGAAGTTAAAAAAGTCTTCGCCCAAAAAGACAACAACATAAATTTATTGATTAAGATAAGATTTGATAGAAGATAGAGATGACGATTTTGAAGTCGATAAAGAAGAAGAAGAAAGCTATATAAATGTGACTACCAAAATCAATTTATCAGATTGGGAAAATCACCTCTAAAAAAATTCGTATGGTATTCGTATTGGTCAAATAATTACATTTTTGGAAGTAAAGTTAGATGCATTTATGACATTTGTATGACTTGCTAAGAATGAGGAGTACTGCATTTTACGGGAACGTATTTTTAAGCTGCTTCCTATACCTAGCGTTCAGACCAGGACTCATCCGATTTAATAGTTTTGAAAGTTACAATGTTTTGTAATTACTAATCCATGCAAATTTATATTTTTTTAGTATATTTCAATATTTACCATTCAATTAAATTTCAATTTGCATGGTTTAAAAAAAATTAAAATTAATTTGGAAACTCAAACAAGTCTCTATAATATTCGCCATTCAGTTTTTTTTATTAAGTCTCAGGTGAAATAAGAATTTGCTATTTAATAGCAATAAGTTTAAAATTTGTATAAGTTATCTATGAAAACGTCAATATTTTTTGCAAGTGTTCGTTGCTTATATGTTTCACGTTCTGTATTCGATTTAAAGAAAATTTAACTACAAATAGTATGTTGGAAGTAATTTATTTCTCTTGCACATTAGTCGTATCAAAGAATTTATAAATAACCGTTCTGGTAGACTTTCTACTTGAAACAGAAAGTAGGTGAAGCTAAACTGAAAAATCAAAATTTAAAAGTATAACAATAAAAAGTACACCATAATAGCCTTTCAAAGGTGAGGGTAAGATGCATAACAGGCATCGTATCCAACGTTTCCGACATCGACCTGATTAGTGTCGATAGACTTAACTTGCAGAAACTTGTATTCAGAGGTTACTGCGGAGGTTTCATCATCAAGAGCAAGTCCGTTTTAGACACCTGGAAAAAGGGATTCATCGGGAAGAAGGACTATAACCTGCCATAGCCCCAGATGTCGAACAACGACCTCTTCAGACTGATGAAGTCCGACGAAATCCAAAAGGTCTTGCGTTCTCCACAGACGCGTACGTCGTCTCAATCTAGACTCGGATGCACTTGCTCTATAGAGACTCAACCCCTACTCTGCTGTACTCAAGAAGAAAGCAATTTTGTCCACAGAAAAGCGCCATAAGCTTTGGCCAAGAAATGTAGTATTTTTTTACCATCAATCCACTCAGATATTAAATCCGCCAAGTTGCAGACGAGAAAGAGGGCGATAATAATAAATGACAAGAAGGACAAGAAGCACAAACCGGCAAAGCCCAAAAAGATTAAGGCATCCGCTGCAACAGTTGCTAAGGTGGAGAAGAAACCACCATCAACAAAGGCGCCTGCAGCCAAAGCACCAACGACAAATTAACCTATAGTACAGTTTAAAGGTAACTTAATTTTAACTGTAGTATCAAATTATATTTGTATGTAATAAAATATACGTTGAAATTATTTTGATTCTTAAAATTAACCTTTGTATCTTCACTTAGACTTCTATCGAAAATATCTTAAGGTTAAGAGAAATGAATACAGTGATTATTTCAAATTGATATATCCACGATGGAAAATAGGAAAACAGGTTATCATTTTCTTTATGTTAAAATTTTGGATAACTGTTTTGACACAATTATATGTCACTAGTTATACAAATAATTTTATCTTCTAGCACTTAGCACTCTTGGTAGCCGACGCGTAATTACGTGTTTTTTGCGCTTCGTGTATCGCTCATTTGTCAGACGTTTTGGTGATAAACTGTTATATAACTAAATTGTAAACATCAAATTATGTTTTTTTTTTCTTGTAAAACAGTAAGGATGAATCAAGTGTTCTTGATGAAATTGAAGACTTGAATGTGTTTTCTGATGTTGAAGATGATACAGTTAGTGAAGAGACATTGTCTAATTGGAGGGAAATTGTCGTATACCTACCTTTGATACGACAATTTCCCTCCAATTAGACAATGTCTCTTCACTTATCCAAATGCCTGCGTCCAACATCTGTTTTGGAATTTTTTCAATTATTTTTCACAGATGAGCTGATAATGGAAATCGTCAATAAAACAACAGCAGAAAAAATAAATACAAAAATGCCATTGCCACGAAAATCCGTATAGAATACTTGGCGGGAAGTGAGTGTTCCCAAATCCAAAATTCTTCTTGGTATTATTTTCAACATGGCCATGCATGCAAAAAATAAGATTTTTTTCTTTAAAGAGTGGATTGACTCGAGCAGTTGTTTTTACTGATATTTTGGAAAGAAATGCTCAAAGAACTAGAGGTGATAAAACTCAAAATCTGGTGCAATATCTGGGATTGCAAATGGAGAGATGTGTTTTAACCTTTCCGAGAAATTTCTGTTGACGAATTCACTGTTGGATTCAAGGAAAGCCGATCATCAAAGTTTATAATCCGCAAAAGCCGCAGAAATTTTGTATAAGGGTTTTGGCGCTTTGGCGGACAGTGCAGCTGGATACATCTCTGAATTTGAGCCGTATTTTGGCAAAGAAATGATGAAAAAATTAGACCGATGTGATTTACCATTTACGTTCAGAATTGTAGTCCACGTTGTGAATAAACTACTTATTTCCACTGGCACTAACGGTTTTCATTTATATACCGACCAATTCTATACAAGTATCTAACTAGCTCAAGAGTTGCTAAAGCTGAAGGTTCATTTGACAAGAACTGTAATATCTAGTTAAAAGAATATGCTATTTCAACTAAAAAATACTGTGAAGTTGAAAACTCACTAAGTCAAAGCATATACAACTCAAACCCTAATTGCTTTAGCATGGAAGGATAAGAGAATTGTCTACATGTTGTCTTCTTTCCATAATGCGGATGTGAAAACTGTAAAGCTGGTGTATCAGGAGCAACAGGAAATATTTCAAAACCAGTAGCAATCATTGACTACTCTGCTAAAATGGGACCTGCAGATAAAGCGGATCATTATTGTAACAGTTACCCTTTCCAAAGAAGGACCCTCAAGTGATGTAGAAACTTTTTTAAGTTTGAAATTATTGTTATCAACAGTTTTAATTTACAACCAACACCTTGAAGAAAACAATAAAATAAAAGTGAAAAGATAAAAGTTTAGAAAACAGCAAATTTTAGAATTAGTAGGAGATTCTAGATATGGAAGACTATCAAGGAAAGGAGGGAGACCTAGTTCCCTAGATTCAAAATCACCTTTATAGCTAAATTGGAAGGTTCTTCGAAGGATTGTGCAGTTTGCAGCAACAACAAATTCCAGGAGGTAGACGTGAAACCGTATGGTTTTGTGAAATATTTTCAAGGAAACATAGTTTTCATCCAGGAGTTTGCTTCAAAAAACATCACACAGAAGTGAAATATAGATAAAAGAGATACATATTTGAGAGATTTAGATGCCGCTTTACAATATGTGTTTATTATTATTATTATTATTATCAGAAAAATATTTTTCGGAAAATGGTTTTATTGCAAGAAAACTACTAATGGAAAGTTCCGAATCTTCAGTAATACTTTCATTGCCAAACAAATCAATATGTTCTTGTGAATAACTACTGCAACTACATATCCCACTAAACTATTTTGTTGATGCTTGTGTTGGTTATACATATTTCGTAATTTTCTGTGAGTTTTTCATTGGGGTACGATTTTGATAAAAATTATTCAACAATATTATCACGTCTTCGTATTGTCTATGTGTACAAAACCATGTTAATAAATGGTATAAATAAGTCCCAAACAAATAAAATTTAAACTGAAGTATTAATTGGGTAATTGGTAGCATTTAATTCGAAAAGAGAACGTTTAAATGCCGGATGCATAAAAGTCCGCGGCCGCGACCATTAAAAAGATGAAGTTGTAAGTATTCTACCAATCTATTAACCATTGCATACATTACGAACGCCCACGGAAACACTTACTAGACTGATTATGGGTTAACGCGGCAAATATTGTTCTTCGACAGTTTCGAGATAGCATCGCCATGTAAATATTATCGCCGGTTGAATTAATTTCGCTGCTTGTACGCGATTAGCGATAATGGACGCGCACTCAAGAAAACCTGTAACACAATGACCTTATTAGCTCCGGCACACTAAATTTATAACAGGATGTGCAGCAGGTGCACTAAGGCAGTTGCAACTTCCTGTGTGAAATATGAAAGGATTTTTAATGCGGAAGTTGCACGTCCAGGTCAGTGAGGTGCATCCAAATATTATGTTGCTTAACTGATTTAAGAGGCGAATACGGGATATTGCACACATGTGATGGAATAATAGAATGATTACCATTTCTGCTTCCTCATTAATAATGTTTCAATCTTAAAGATATTCACATTCTTTGCATTATGTTGAGCAAAAGGAATTTGTTAAAAACTAATGTTGGGCAAAAATAATATATTCAAAACTAATTTTGCTTCGACCTGGAACAGAATGTAATTCAATATTTGTATAAGCAAGAGGAGTTGTTTTTGGGCGATTTAGTAGTCATATGTTGTAGATTTGAAAAGTGTTTTGAAATTCTTTTTGGGCGACATCAAAACCGTTGTCTGAATATAGTTTACTAAACTTTTAATTAGTTATATATGTTTACAACAAGAATATTCATACCAATATATTGGAAATAGTTGTTGTTCTATATATTTAATTAACGAATATAATGTTAATTATCCAGTATTACAACACACATCTATGCATTAATATGCAAAATTTAAGCTTACAAAATCAGAAAGATTATTTATTAACCCACACAGCGTTGATTAAACTATTGCAACATTTCTCTCATTACACAAATTACACATTTTCAACACAAAAATCGTGCAAAATTAACATTTCTAATGAATATTATATTAAAATTACGACGTTCGTTCCCCAGAAGGGATTATTTACGCCCAGGCGCAGCGTAATAATAAATAATAAGCACGACCTGCTTTTGAAATAGTTCATAATAAATGATTTATTAATAGGAGCATTTATCACGATTACAAAATTACTCAACAGCACATTTTTTGCGAAAGTGATTCATTTGCGAGGAAGCTTCCAACATTCTTTCTTGTTGTCCGCGAATGACAGAATTCTATTCTTCGCGTTCCGCGAATTCTTTGTAAGTCGTGTATCAAATTCTATTGAAAGCACACCCAGGGAAATGATAAGTCGCTGCGCATTCGCAGAAATCGATTGAAACGCTCATGCTAATTGCAAATTGGATGTTGTTATTAGGTTTTCTTTTTTTTGACATTTACGAGTATACCGGCTAATCACAGGTTGTGTAAAAAGTCGTCGTAATTGATTCACGGTATCTGCGTAGAATTGAGGCCAGGGTATAATTAGGTTTTTTTTTGAAAGGATAAGTGTACAGGATACGAGGGTGGATTTTATTCTTGACAGGTTACAATTGTATTCTCAGAGTTTATAAAAAATCTTATTTATAAAGGTTTCTTTAAATTGTACCTTTCTGTCGTTTTATAATTTTTGATTTTCTGTTTGTACTGCAATTGTCCGTTCGCATTGTAATGTATACAAAACGTTCACATAAGGATCCTGATATTATGATTATTGAGACATGTCATGAATAAGTAAGAATATAGTTATTTATAGTTATGAAATTTATTATAGTATAAAAATTATTTACAAATTGTAAATATATAAATAACCTAACGTTAGATAACCAAGAGCATCCTATTAGCAAATAATTATTATTTCAATGTAAAATTTATGAAAATCGTGATCGGCGAATGTAATTCTTGGCATTTGTGAGTTGGAAAGTCGCGGGAATTTTTATAACACTCCGAATAAAGACGGCCGTTGAAAGATAAACAGAGACGTCGCCACATTAACATACTATTACAAATAATGATGTTAAACATAATGATGGGTGTGTATTGTTTGGAGAATTAAATCGTTCATTACTTTCATCGACATTTCTGTCCGGGGCGATTGATATGCTCGTGGACTTTCTACTTTTCTAAAGCGTATTTATTTAATTGTCGATTCCAATGTGACGTTAATCAAGAGGCGAAGCATTGTTTTGCAATTTTTATGAACCGACTGTTTACCACAGCGCCCGATCACCATGAATTACGTTTCTGCGATATATAAATTAATTATATTGTTTCCTTTCACGGACTGGTTCATTGTAGACGCTAATAAAGCTAATTAAAAATAATAAAAGCTATCTAATTAATGAAATAAATCCTCATGGTGATGGCTATGATTAGTGGAATTAAAATGGTAATGACAAATATGACTCATTGAATGAATATATTGTAGCTTAAAAACTTCCTTTGTTATTATCGGCAAGGTTATGAATTTTAGATTTCCAGAAATTTTCTTGATATTATATTAAAACACTTTACCCCAACCAACTAATCATTTAGTGGTCCAGAAAGTCTGACATGCTCTCCTTACCTACTAACAAGGTCACGGGGTGTAGAGATGATGTTACTAATGTTTGGTTTGTGCTTACAAACACGACTTAATCCCGATCTGAGTTTGCATGTAATAAGTGGCGCCCAACGTGGGACCTGAGAAAATAGCTAAAGGCTAAAGGCTTCATTTATTTATTCTTACAAAATTGTGACCCCGTCGTCACTCTAATAAGTGTGCGCATCCAAATATGCCTCCGATTTGGAAATGCTACCGTTTCTATCATAAGAAAATTTGTGGTTATTCGCTTATTCGAATGGGTCCATGACAATAGTGTTGTCGCCCAGCTTAATCCATACTTAATTGAAACTTAACCTAAACCAATTCTTGCTAGATGGTCCCTATCGCCCCAACACAATAGGCTAGAGAAGACATGACGAAGAGAAATACCAAAAACCCAAGTCGTTTGAACAGCAAATTAGGGTTTGGAGTCACGTTACTGTAAAAGAGGGCATCCTCGTTCGCAAATCACAAATCGAAAAATCAATCTCGATAAGCTCTAAGAAAAACAGAGAATCACCCACTCTACTACTGCCCTACGATTAGAAAAACCACAATTTGATTCGCCTTCGATTTGATCTTTCATTACAAAAGGAAGGGCCATGTTAACGCATCCTTGGCTCACTGCCCTTTAGCATCTCGACCAATTTCGTGCTAATAATTTTAGATCATTGCCTTGTACCATATATATTTAACCCTGTGAACACTCTTGGTGTATAGTGTTATAGTTTTGCCAAAACATTGTTTCCTCTAGTTTTTCCCGTATATGCCAGTAAATTCTAGAATTACTGATTTACTCTAGTTATCACTGCCTCGCCTTACCTAGATGCTGAAACTCGGGTAGAAACGCAGTGCCCAAAACTGTTTAATCAATCCACGCTAATCGATTGCAGGGTGGTCGTTATTCGGCGTACCCTTTGCCTCAACTCAAGAAAGACCGATGCGCTCCTTACCTACAAGATCACGAGGACCATTCATATAGTGATAAGGTACTAATGTGTAGTTTGTTCTCAAAAACTCAACTTGATTCTTGCTATCCCATTTAAGATTGCCGGTAACAAACTAGCAGTAACACTCATTATAGAATGCTTATCAGAATTAATTAAAGTTAAAAGACAATATATTTTTTAGTGTGAGCATATCTCCAGTAAAATTTATGGGATGCTTATTAATCTAAAATAGAAGAAGTGTCCTCCAAAGATAATCTACAAGGATTACCACTATTTTTAGCAGATGATATCGCATTATTGTTTAAAGTTAAAATCAACACCAGAAACATAAAAAGGGGCCATAATATTATAAAAGGAAAAGTTGGTATCGATGAAGCCGCTGCAGGCAAAATTTAGAATTGCCGGATACCAAGAAACAAAACCAAAAACAGACATGTTCATGGCCAAACCAGGATCCTTATTATGATAGCATATTATAATTGGAACTATAATTGAGGCCGTTTAAACAGACATAATAATCAGGTTATTGACTTTGGAATTAATGAGAAACATTTCTTCAAGAACTTTCTCATTTATCACTTGGTGAAACATTTTGAACTATTACTAATAAAGGTTTAAATTAAATTACACTTACGACTAGTTTCGCTTTTTAAGGCATTATCAAGAGTGAATTACAAAATAAACTGACAAGTTAATATATAATCTGGTAATAACAGATTTTAAGATCGAGGAATTCCAAATCTCCTCGTTGGTGTTTACGAGCTTAAGTCCTGTAAGTATGATGCTTTGTATATTGAACAAACAGGAATATCATTTCATACGAGACTTAAAGAACACAAAAAGTCAATATTAAACAACAAACAGTTTACAGGAATTTCAAAACATTGTATAAACAATAACCATTTTATAGATACAAATAATTTTAAAATTCTTTATTCAGGTAATAAGGGTCTCGATTTAAATCTCAGGGAGGGCCTAGAAATAAACAGGGCAAAAAAGCTGGAAAAAACCTTAACGACAACGAGGAGATTTGGAATTTCCATATCTTAAAATCCCTTATTACCTGATTATATTTAAAGTTGTCAGTTTCTTTTGTAATTCACTCTTCATAATGCCTTAAAAAGCGAAACTAGTCGAGTAAATATAGAAAAATTTTAAAACAAACCAAGTATAATTTAATTTAAACCTTCATTAGTAATAGTGATAAACTATTAAGGAAAGCATACACCACGTTCCAAAATCGAATCTCTAAATCGCTATAATTCGAATTTTCATGTTAAGAAAATGGAATTTTCTAGAAGATCTAACACACTTTTTCTAAAAATAATAAATATATTTTATTGAATATTTTCATGACTTTGCTGATTATAAAGAGAGGTTGGAGGACTTAGCCAAATTTAACATTCAATATGTTAAGAAGGGTGTGTATAGACAAGGATATTTTTCAGAACGACTCAGATCTGTTAAAAATTCTTCCCAACTGATAGACACATTTTCCCTAGCTGATTATTAAATAATTTTATTTTTTCTATTCTATGAATCTAAAGTTATTTCTTGCCAAAAACCACATTAGCGTAAGAAGTCCGATACATAACCATCCACATACTAGATGCATAATGCTATAATAATATTTTAAAGTTCAAAAGTATTAACAACAACACCACCACTTTAGTTCCAAAGACTGTTTGCTATAGCGTCTCTGTGTACTGAGCTAATTGGAGATTCTTGCCAGTTGTAGTATTGTGCTCCATTTCAGCATTACCTAATTCCAAAATCCATTCTTAGTAGAAGACCTCCAACTCCATAGTCTTAAAACTTTGCCCAAAACTTTCTAAAGAACTGGCATAGAACAAGAAATTGTAATGCACATTATACATATTATCGACATTGAAATACCACTAATTAAATTATATAAACTCGTGTGCATTATAAAATACGTTCGCCCTTAGAAATTGTTGCATATTTTTTTTAAATGTTTCTGACCTAGACCCTTAAAGTTGTTTGGGAGTCTGTTGTAGATTTTTGGGTCCCAATAGTCTATTCATTAAGAGGACTTTATTCGATGGAATAGAATTTGTAGCATGTCTTGACTTCTCGTGTTGTAGGAGTGATTGTTTTTTTGTTATCCAGTGCTTCTGTTGTTTTTCGGTTTTTCAGATATCCTTGTTGGCGTGGATTTTTGTAACTATAGTCAATATACATTGGTTTATTAAGGTTATTATTTTATGAATTTAATTTTTTTAAATCTCTATAGCTTTCTCTTCTAGGTACGAGGGTAGATTGAAAAGTTTCCGGAATGGGCAAGAGATGGCGCGCATATCGTACTTCAGCTAGGACTCTTATAGCACGTTTTTGGATTATAAAAATTTCTTCCACGTTTGCTGAGTCTCTCTAAATTATAATGCCATATTGAAGCAGAAAGTGGAATTTTGAAAATTAATATGTTCTGGTTGCGATATAAGTGATAATTATATGTCGTTTTAGAGAATAAATTCGGCTGGGAAGTTTATCACAAATATGTTGTACATGTATTGACCAATTTAATTTATTATCAAGTTGAATTTCAAGTTTACGTGTGTACGGTTTCTTAGATAGTTGAAAGATAGATCTTCGGTTTTCTTCTGAATTAAAGATAGCATATTCTTGTCCACTTCCTAATGGCTTCTTCTGGATACTTTCTCCTCTGATGATCCTTCAACTAAGAAGGATGTAACATCCGCGTATAGATATGGCCGTATTTGTATTTCAGGTAAGTTTGCAGATCATTGATGCAGGTCAGGGAAAGTAGCGGTCTCAATATAGATCCTTGAGGCACACCACGTTTCACGTAAAATTTTCTTGATCTGGTACTTTTCCAATCTATGAGTTGGACCTCGTTATTATAACTTAATTTTCTTTTGAGCTATTCCTCTAATTACATAGAAATTTAACTTTCCTAGCAAAATATCGTTACTGATAGTGTGAAAGGTTTTTAACAGATCACAGCAAATCAGGCCTATTTGTTTTTTGTTATCGAGTGCTTCTAAGATCTTCTATGAGGATGTTAAGTTTAATACATTTATATAAGACAGCATTTAGTTCCACATATTTTATATTGCGGAAAAACTCTATTCCAATGGACTCGAAATAAGCAAGAAGTCGTAGTATTCATCGTATTTATTAAATAACAGTGAATTCCATAAACTAACTCTGGCATCACACACAGTCATGTATGGAAAGGTTGAATATTTTTTAACTACTATCATAAATGCACACTGCCAGAAAATTCGTCCGTATCTCTTTACAACTTAAGAGTTTTGTCTTCGCAGTTAGTACCGATTTCTGGATCATATATTAGTAGTTTATTGAAATCCCTTACACTTTAGAATTAACCTAATCGACTCAGAATGAATTAGGAAATACCGTAATGTCATAACAAAAACGTTTTGTCTCATTTTACTTTTAATTTATTTCATTTACCCATTTATATCTTTTGAAAATATAATTTGCATTTAACTTCAGTTTTAAACTTATTAGCATTATGTTAGGAAAACGCAAAACGAACGATCAGGGCTATTCATGGCATATTTAAGGTGACGACTTCTCCATCAAGTTTGAATTCATATGACAAAACATTTATAGCATCATTTTCGCTATTTTACAAAATTCAAGGACATACCTCAATCATTTAGAACATTAAATTATAAAGGCCACGACTCCGATCCTCAACATTTGGTTTTTAATTAATGGACTTATATTTTCACTTCTGTTTGAATTGTATGTTTTTTTCTTAGTAGATGATCTCCAGTTATATCTACTTTTTACTCCGCCCAAGACTCATTCATTCAAAAAGATTAGAAGAAAAGAAGAAATTATAGGACCTGCCGTCTATTTTGTCAAAAAGGGTTCAAAATGGATTTACTTGAGTCCTTAGAAATTCATAAAGCGAAGCACATCATTTATAATATAAAGTTAATAACGGAATAAAATGCCCAAAATGGCAAAGATGATCCGCAATTATGTGTATAAGTATAACTGCAAAGTGAACGTTGTCTATTGGTCCATTTGTATGTTTTGTAATTTTTATTTAATATATGCTAGGATTGAAAACAGGAAATGACCAAAGGTTTATAAAGGTAAAGAATTTTACAGGAATCATGGGGGTGCACATTCAGAAGTAATTAAACAAACAAATTGTACACGGCTGACTTTTTGCAAACGGGCTTCTGAAATTACCGATTAATACCAAATTTAGCAATTGTTCCCAAAATTAAGCAACGTCCCTAGAAAGTGCTTTAAATACAAACACAAGGAAAATGCAGCAATTTAACATTAATAAATGCCGAGGGACGCATCCAACTTAGGAATGACTGGATCAATACAATCATTGGAACTGTGATTTAGAAGATGAGAGATTCAAAAATTGTAAACATGTTATTTCTTACAGATTTTGCAAATGTGACTTAATAATTTGAGTCATCTTTCTAAAAAGAACTTCTGTTAAACATAAAATGAAGAAACTATAACTTTCTGAATACCGAAAAGCGTTTATAAAAACACATATATTCTTATAAGATCATATCTTTAAAATGAACAGAAGAAAACTTTGCATTTTGGATTATTCGTAAACAGTTTATTACTTTTCTATAAATACGCTATTGGTATAAAAAATTTTGTATTCAAACGTGGAAAGAGAAAATGAGGCCTACGGAATTATAGTATAAATAAAAATTTTACAGAAACGTTTCAATTAGAAGGGATAATACAACATTCTTTACAAAACGTGATGCTAACGCAAGTAAGTAAAAAATGTACAGTAATCCTATGAAATATGCAAGTTGATTACAGACTCATACAGATAATAATTACGCCACTATAAAAAAATAAGAGAATAGCTATCATTTGGCTTTATAAAAAATTGGAAAATATCCCTCAATCTTCAGATAAAATAGATACAATAACGATTAATGAAGATTACTTATACTCCTGAAAGATAAAATATCTGACATTTTGAACAATAGCGATATCAGAGAAGCCGATCTCAGGAATTAGTTTAAAAATGGTCTAATGGAAAATGCAAAAATCGATATTTTAAATAATAGGAACACGAAGATGGGCAATTAGTAGTTTATAAATAAAAAAATCTCCAGATTTTAGAAGTATCGTCCTAAGTCTTATCCTAAAATGAATGAAATTGTTGTCTATAAAAATGATAACTGCAATACGAACATAAGAACTAATGCCAGCACTTACGCTGTTGTATAAATAATGTTTAAATATTCTATTAAATACGCTAGTTGTTTACAGATGCCTACAGAGAAAAATTATTGCACTACCAAAATGTATGAAGTACCAATGAAGAAATTTTGAAAATATTTGGAGATACTCCAAGTTAGTATTGCCTTAAATCATCAGTTATTCCATTGGCTTGCAAGCTTTAAATCAATTACCTATAGTCTGTTCGTTGGATCTTCCGTCGTGCGTCACAAACTATCGCTTCAAAAAAACGACGAAAGTTTTACAGTGCGTTCTTTTTCTAACGCATTTGGTTTACATTATCAGAGTGAATGTTTTTGCGTCGTTTCTCGAAGCGATAGTTTGTGACGTTTGACGGAAGATTCAACGAACAGACTATACCTCTATTGGTAAAGATTTACGCATTTAGGAGGTAAACAAGTCAATTAACATTTCATTATAAAGAACGAATTTAGAAGAACCGATATCAGAAATAATTTTAAAGTTGTGTTTACAGTAACTACGGTCAAGAAGAGAAGATATAATAAAACACAGGGTTCTATATCAGTACGATTCGTATGTATATCACAAAGATGCTAATAAGTAGTCTTAAATAATATCCCAATCTTAACGTGTTTTAAATTATCATAGGATACTATAAGATTAAGCAGATCCCCCTAAGAACATAAAAAAGTTATTAAAATAAAATTTAAAGTTAAAGAGTCGCTAATAGATAATTATGGATATAAACCTGTCAGTTCATAACAGATATGCGTGATCAGCCATCAATTTGAATTACTGTTGTAAAATCTCTTTGGGTCATAGCATATCACCAGACTCCTATTGTAAAGATCCTAAAAAAATTACTCTTTACTGGAGACTGGGTCCTTTTCGAATTAGCTTTCTTCGTTTAGTAACTATTCTCAAAATACATACTTTAGTCTCTAGAAGCACTGCTCCAACTATTAATCTTTCTGTTTAACACTGAGTCTAATAGAATTTAGATAAACTGAAAGACCTTTAAATAGACTAACTTAATTAAAGTAAAAGAAATCTTAAATTTCTGATTATCGTTCAAAATTTTATGTTCAAATAATTCATTAAACCAACTGATTCTGACTTTTACGACGAAGATGGCCAAGAAAAGATATTTTGAATATTCTATGTGAATTTATAGCAATACAAAAGGAGAGACTAGCATCCACCCTCGATTTTAGTCACCTGAAATTTTCTTGTTAGTCTAGTATGACTTCTCCACAACCCAGTTACCTTTCACATCAAAGCAAGTGTATCAGTATTATATACGCTTAGGCAATCATAAAGTAATTCATGGTTGAAAATGCTTTCCTTTTGCATATTTTAGGGCCCTAATGAATACGAGAAGAATGGTGGAACTATAATAATACTTCATCGATGTCCACTACAACCGTGCTCTTACCTCACTTCGTCCTCCTTCAATCTTTAATTACAAACAATTAAGCAATAATTAACAAACTATTTAAGTTATGTGGATGATTTCAACAGTAAATACAGGGTCCGGCATAATGATGTTTTTGAAAACATCATAACTGCGAGAATTTTTAATTAAATCAAAATATTATTTCTTTAATAGGTAGGTGAGGATTTGCCATTTCGTATTCATATCAAAGAAAAAGTTAAAAAACATGACGTCTAAGTGATCTCCGTTCATTTCCATACACTCCTCATGTCGACTTGAGAAGTTGTTCATGCATCCTTCCAACATGTTGGCCGGAATCACTTGAATTTCTCGGGTGATAGCATTGGATAGCTAATCAAGGCTCTATGGTTTCTTAACAAATACGCGGATCTTAAGATACTCCCACAGAAAAAATCTTAGGGCGTAAGATCAGGTGATCGTGGGGGCCACTCGGTGTCCCCTCGTAGCGAAATGAGTCATCCTGGAAATTGTTCTCTCAAAAATGCCATAGATTCCACTGATTACAAAAGAGTAATTATTCCCAACTGGACAACCTCTGTCTTCTCCAGGAACGTTTGCTTTCGCCGTAGGACGGTGGCGAATGACTCTCCTCCACCTCTTTTCTTGCCTCCTGCCATTTTGAATAAGCAGTGCTCCCGGATGGGAATTGGGAGGTATAGTAGTCCACTTCCTCCGGGCAGCGTTCAGTAGCAGCCCGAAGTAGCTGCTCCTATCACCGCCTCCTGTACTTCGCTGCTAAAGTTGGGGTTCGTCCCGATTAGGACCCTCAGGTATTTTATTTTGGATGCTTATGCTACTTGCCCAGCAGCAGGATTCTGTGCCTATTGCGTCTCCCTGCCCTCCACCAGGAAAGCCAGGTAGGCTCTAGGCGAATCTTATCCAGCGAGCTGCCCTGATGGTCGGTTCCTTAGCGGTAACTTACACATTCTCCATCTACATTTTTAGACATCTCGAGGTTTGGCATTCAATGATGCACCCACCCACCCTACATATTCACTGAGACTTAAGCCACATCAGTGATTAGAATTTATGAAATTAATTCGAGAGAATTACTGTTAAACAAATTGGAAACCAAAGTAGAATCGATTAAAGTTTTTGGGAAACCAAAAGAGCCGAATGAATGTATATGTAGTGTGGGTGGCCTCTATCCTATTCTCCAATTTCTGCAACATACTCAAGTAATCTAATAAATATACCTATAATTTTAAACAGAATTAGTGCATTAATGGATTTTGTTTATATATTTTTTTTCAATAAATCATCAGTATGTTGAAACTTAGAGGGTGGGATAGAGGACACCCACCCACCCTAACTATACATATAGTGGAATTAAGCTACATCAGTGATTAGAATTTATGGCATTAAGTTGTTGTTGTTGTTAATCAATTTGGAAACCCAAGTAAAATCGATTAAAATTTTTGGGAAACCAAAAAGCTGAAGTGAATTAGAAGGAAAATATAAATGTAGGGTGGGTGCGTAGCCTGTATCGCATCATCCCATTTCTTGAACATACTAAAATTTAATTAATGTACCTTTAATTTTAAACAGTAATATACTTAATTCATTTTATAAATATGTTTTGTTTGCATTTTTTTTTCTTCCAAACATCGTTGTAGTAGTAGTATGTTGATACTAGGAGGGTGGGATAGAGGTTATCCACCCACCCTGCATATACACTGATACTTGAACTACATCAGTGATAAAAATTTATAAAATTAATTCAACTGAAATGCTGCAACTAAGTTTTGAAAACCAAAGTAGAATTAATTGATTTTTTTAAATATTTTTAATAGTAACACATTTCTAGTTTTTTCTTTGGGAAACAGTGAATTAAATTAAAATATATATGTGGGGTGGGTGGGTGGCCTCTATTGTACCCTTCAATATATTAAATACGCTTAAGAAATATAATGAATCTACTTTTGATTTTAAAGAGTTGTGTTTTTAATTCATTGCAAAAATTAGCTCCGATTACATTTTAATTTTCATCTGGGTAAAGAATATGTAATATTTTCTTCTTCTCATAAGATGCTTTGCAGTTTTAAGGGATCATATTATTAGCTTAAAGTTATCTCTACATTTTTCTACATCTTAAGTTGAATTCTTTTTCATCTTTAATCTTCCAAATATGTTTTTGCTTTTCTTAGATCTTTCTCTTCGAGAGTTTTTAACTTTTGTTTTTCCATATATTTATCTAAGATATTACCATAAACGTGCCATCTATTGTCTAAATCTTGCACTAGATGGCACCTTTATGGTTATATCTTAATCGACGGTTAACCTGAATAATTAATTACTCCATTGCAAAACTCGATTCTCCAGCTACGCTACGCTGATGATATCCAAAATAGATCGAAACCGGTTATTGACAGGGAGCAATAATTAAAAATGTATCTACCTTTCCAATGGTTTTCATGGTTTCTTTTTTTTTTTCTTCCAATATTTCTGAGATTTATCAAATCTTCCAAATGATTTTTTTTGGTTTAAATGCTTTCAGAGGTTATTTTTTTTTGAAAGGTGTGGATCACTAGAAATTTTCCATTTTTGATTTCTAAATAAAAAAGAATAAACTTTCTTTACATTTTAAATACTCCTAAAAATTGTGAAATCCTTTAGATATTTTCCTTCAAATTTAACTGGGCTACTCTGATGTGATCCAAAATAGATAGAACTCTGTCTGTGGTTCTTGTTGACATGGAAATATTGTACTAATTCAGATACAGACTTTAAAAGTTCTATGAAGGATTTCGGTTTTTATTGGTGATGTTTTTTTAATGATAAATACTTTTGCTTTAAAACGTACTTAAATATTATAACGTTGACATAATCAAAAAATTTAAGTATTTAAAACTCCGCGAATATTTTCGATTGCTGATTGATTAAAAAAAGGAAAACGCTGTCAGTTCTATTACTTAATGGACCAATTTGGAATTATTACTCGGAGCGGAGATAATTCTGCAAGGGAAGCGCAGCTGATGCAATATTTGCTAATTTCTGTGGAAACTCGATGTGAAAGTAAGTGGAAGCTTAGGAGTCGGTCCAGGAGCTTTCCTATTAGTGAGGGCTCGTGCTGCATCTGTTACTTCCTCCTCGGTGAAGAGGATGATTTAAGGGTCGGGGTCTGTTCTCCGGATGTGTTCTGTATTTGGCGAGAACAGGGTCTGTAGCATCGCAGATATCCCTTCAGGCACAATAATCCCTACAACTGGTGGCGCAATGCATTTTTTTCTGTTAACTACCTCAGTCAAGAGTTTGTTCTAAACAAGTACCTTAATCTTGTTAATCGCCTTCTTTAGAAATTCTAAAGTCTCATTGACCCTCAAATTCCTGTACATAGAAGATCCCGCGACTCTTGTCTCCGGTGAGCCTCCAGGCAGCATTAGCCCTATCATGGGCCTATTCAACTCCTCGCACCGCCTGTATTCTCTTGGTGGTGACATTCTTTCTAGGAATTGCCTGGCCGTAGTTAGTTCTTCTTCATTAGTGACGATATAAAACACAATAATGAAAGCACACGAAGAGTAGAAAACATGTTTGTTATTCTAAATAGAGCGCAAAACTAAGAAAATAAAAAATTAAAATGGAGCACAGTAACAATAACATTGTATGCGCATGCACGAATATTTGTTGATTTAGCTTACGCAGCGACATCTATCAGCCACAGCAGTTATTTTCGATTACTACATAATTTCTTATCATTAAGGTTTCATAAAAGTTTGTAACCACTGTATAGATGTGCACTTTATCTAATTGAAACACACATTGTCAGCACAAAGCACGGCTTAAACTTAAGACTTACTTTGCACTAAGCATAATATTAATATAAAAATATTCAATAATTATAATATGGTAATAAGAATCAGTAAACTGTGTTTTCATATATACGTGTTCAAGCCCAAAGACATCTTCTCATACATCATATTTAATCCCTTCAAATACAAATCAATATTGTCTATGGAGCATAAATTTAATTTCATTATAAAAACAATTTTGTCGCATAATATGTAAATGTATATACAAAAAGACGGATGAATCATGTCACCTTTTTTTTGTTATCGCATCATTAAAATGCATACTTTGACACATTAACAACACGTCTTACCTGGAATTGAAATCACTAAAAAAAAAAAAAACAATTAACAAATGAAAACATCATCTTGTAAAACCTTCCACTCAATCATAGCGCTCGGGATCATCCCATGCTACAATGTACGTCATTGTATGCAAAATTAAGGTACACGCAGTAACATGATGTTCTCTTTTATTCCACGAAAATACATAACGTCATTTGCATAATAAAAACTTGCATGCAGTATCCGCAATGCGAACGGCCCGCGAATACAAATTAATGATCTTGTTTTCGAAGAGGATTATTATTGAAATCTTACTAGGTTACTGGTGGCATCATCCGGTTATCAAGAATATCAAATGTCTTACGAGACAAGTTTAATCATTGACCGTTTAAGCAATTGCACCGCGTTGTACTTATTTTTTGCAGGCCACGAGTCAAACAGCTTACTGTCTTACCTTGACTGAAGTTAATTACACTACTTACATTTGTTTTGCCCTTCTTTCCACCGGCGTTGTAATCCAGCAAGATGCACCATCGCAACAGGAAGTTCTGAAATCGCTTAAGATAAAGCAACGTCTAATAAATAACGATAACCGTTTCAGCGGAATAATAATGTATGGAAAATGATCGTTTATTTTTCAATTCACGTTGCTGCTACACCTTGTTTCTCGATAGGGTAAAAAATTCACGGAATAATCGACAATGCCCATAAAATTCATTTCCTAGATTTTATCAATAACGAGGCCTCCCAACGTTCTTCATTAAATTAATGAAGGTTCTCAAATTTTACGCATTGTTTCTGTTATATGGGGACAAATTACATGGGTATAACGTAATTGTGTAATTTCGCGTGGTATATAATTCGTGCCCCGGTCGAAAATTTCACAAATTGTTATTAATCCATTATTGCAAAATGTAATTATACATCAGCTGCATCTCTCACATAAACTGTTTAATTGTATTTATTGTTGCGCAAAGAACTTCTTGGAATAATGATGAGAGTAAGAGTACATTTATTAGTGGTGCCTATATAATTTCCAATTATACTTTTATATGCCTTTCGATTGTTGTGCAATGATTATGGAACCAATTCAATTTTACAGCTGTTGTTGCCATTGTTAATCTCAGTATTATGCTTTTTAGATAATTTCACTTAGACGATATTTAATAACAATACTCATCAACAATAGGTAGTAGTTACATTAAGATGTGTAATTAAAACTGGAATGTGAATTTATTCTTATGAATATTTTGCTTTATAATCGTATTAAAGTTGGTGTCGTAAAATTAACGAAATAATTTAATTTTTACCATTCGTAAACTAAAGTGTGGTCAATTGATGATAATAATAATTAAGGGTTAATAAAAATTGAGCATTATATGATAGAATAACATGTTTTCGTTGTTGGTAATTAATTCAAAAGTAATCAAAGTCCACAGTTTTTGTTTCAAAAATTTTGTATTTAATATGGTCAGAATAGTGATTTAACTTTATTAACTGTGAAGAGAGTAATTTGAAAATTTAGTTATATTAGAGAAAATCGCATAGTTAAACATAATAATTGTCCAAAAATAAACAGTTCAAATATCATTATTAAAGCAGTGCATGAGAGTATTGATGTATTTCTAAGAATAATTCGGTGTCGTAGACAAGAATTGCATATTTCAAGACGCTCTTTACATTGCAGAGATCTACATTTCGTGCTTAAAAAGTTTAACTAACATCAAATTTGAACAGCGAAGGAAGTTTGTTGAATGAATAACCAAACCTCAACATATGTATGCTAATTTTTTGATCAAAATTGTTTCTAGTGACGAAACATATTTATCCCTCATGGCTTTGTTAATCATCAAAAATGGTACATTTTAGGTTCAGAAACTTCATTCGTGATTGTCAAAAATGAAATTCGCATTCAACGTCTTACTCTTTGGTGTTTGGGCTGGAAGCCTCATTGAACCTTACCTTATCTAAAATGAAGATGGCCAAGCATTAAATGTTGTGTGTGTAATACTTGTGATATTAATAAGGACTATATGTGGCATCAACAAGACGATGACATCTGCTATACATCTTGTGAAATAAATAATTTACTACATGAGATTTTTTGGCCGTGTAGTTTTTTTTTCAGTTGTAGGAATAAATCCCATAGATCTTGTGATTTAACACATTAGATTTCTTCTATGAAGTCAACGATATATATCAGCCATCCCTCAAGCACGCATGGGCCCAAGCAGGAATTCAACGCTCCATCCACAATATTCAACAACTTATATATGCAAAACAGTCATGCCAAATTTCGCGTTAGCAAAGTTCGGGAGTCCATTTACCATTTACCATTATTGAATAACATAGTTATGGCATCAAGTATTCAACATAGTATAAATTGTGTTATAAAAAAGTCGAAAGTACTTTTATTTTACTTCCAAAAGAAACGAGAGTTTTTAGGTGAAGGTGTGCGGATAAAAAGAAGAAAGATAGATGTAAAAAACATAGATTTAGAGAAATATGATTGAGAATAGCGTAGAAAAATTGTATGAAACAGTAAATTCGGTAGGATAAAAAAGATCACCTTGAGAAAAGCTATAAATATAAGCCATGAAAGGAGAAAAAGCTAGATGGTACTATGTGTATGTGTGGCAAAATTAAAAAAAATGGGAAATTGATGAATTATAACAGATAGAACCGATGCAAAGACTCTGACTAAATTGGGATAGGAGAAAAAAATCAGTATAGCATGGACTCTGGAGAATATCATTGTCAGTGTAAAACGCTCTTTCCCAAAGTGAGGCAATTTGATTGTTAAGGAGGGCAGTTCGAAAATATATTCGACACTCGACCCTTTTGCTCCGGGCCATTTAATTGCAATTCTAGATTTCGGTGCCAAAATTGAAAGAAAAAAGCATATTTTTAAATAATTGCGGCCAATAATAACTAGTACAAATTCGTTTGATGAGACTAAAATATCAACTCGGTTTTTGGCGTCATCAAGTTAACCCCTGGACGCTTTAAAATCTCAAACAATGCAGTTGATTGCTGAATGCAGCCTATGTCACATTAAATAGATTTTAACACATACTTTAGTTTTATTATTCGGAAGAATATTTAAAATTTGGGTTTATACCCGCTGCCCATGATGAGCAGTTTCCTATTTGTCTTTTATGCCAGCAAAATATGACCAACGAATCAATGAAACGTGGTCGTCTTGATTCGCATTTGAACGCGAGACACATTGCTGATATTAATTCAGATTTGAATTACTTTCAAACTTAAAATTGCTAATATCTCAACTCATAATCGTATTGCTGAGGCTAGTTATCAAATATTTATCGTTAAATCTGAAAAAATTATATACTTGTATGTATTTTTTTGTCCCCTTTTAAGGGGAGACTTGTTGGCTGTTTATGTTAGCGTGACAGATATATATGACATATAATTATACTAAGAAGAGAATTTAATAAAATCGTCAATATCAGCATTTCTTAAAACGGTTCTTGAAAAAGATGACAAAGATGTAAAAGCTATGCCACTCAGTAACAATACTGTTAGCAGAAGAATATACGAAATGAGTAAAGATATTTAAAAACCACTTGTTGAAAATTATCAGTGCAAATTGATGAATCAACTTTGAGAGACAGTGAGGCAGTATTGATAACTTACGTAAGATATATTGATAAAGGGCATGTTGCTGAAGAAATGTTTTTGGGTAAAAGATTAGAAAGCACCACTACCTCCAAAGATATATTATAAATGCCAAAAAACTTCTTAGATGTTAATAATATATCAATGAAAAATATTACATCTTGTGCCGCAGATGATGCTTCTAAAATTATGGGCAAAAAATAGCTGCTTAAAATTGATGAAACATGAGAATCCAGTAATCATGGGAAAAACTTGTGGCTAAAAACTTATCGCCTGTTCTAAGTGAAGTACTACATTCAGTAATAAAGTATATCAATGCTATTAAAGCTAATGTCAAATGTGAGCGTCTCTTCGAGCTATTTTGTGAGGATCAAAATGCAAACAATGTGATACTTTTACTTCACACTAACTAATATGGCTCTCTAAAGGGACTTGCTTGAAAAGATTTATGGAATTGTTTGATACTCTTAGAAATTTTTAACCTGAAATGATTACAGATACTTCATTTAAGGTTTGTCGCTTAAAAATCACTAAGAGTGTAAAGCATTTGTCAATTATTTAGCCGATATCTTTGAAAAACTATATATATCAAATAAGCAATTTTAAGAAAGAAATAAAACTCTAGTCGATACAAAAGCGAAGATATTTGGTTTTATTACCCTTATAACTTTGAACAGTTTCATTTCCTCCAAAACTCTGAAGTAAATGATATTGCTATACTTGTTATTGTAGATCATCTGAAAATTCTATCGACTGAATTATTTAATATAAAAGGAGCAATGGCATGGCTTTGTGAGGAAAAAAAATAAAATACCAAACGTGCAAGAAACTATAGTTATCGTTCCCATTTTCATATCTAGCTAAATGTAGATTTAGTGATTTAAATTATTTACAGGTAAAAAAATAATACAATCTCCTAGTGATTTCTTCCTAAAACATATGATTTAAGTTAGAATGATAATCCATAATTAAATTGGTGTATATAAATAGATAATTGAAAAAAAAATTGTACATCCAATAGTACATAAGTGAAGTACTACATTCAGTAATAAAGTATATCAATGCTATTAAAGCTAATGTCAAATGTGAGCGTCTCTTCGAGCTATTTTGTGAGGATCAAAATGCAAACAATGTGATACTTTTACTTCACACTAACTAATATGGCTCTCTAAAGGGACTTGCTTGAAAAGATTTATGGAATTGTTTGATACTCTTAGAAATTTTTAACCTGAAATGATTACAGATACTTCATTTAAGGTTTGTCGCTTAAAAATCACTAAGAGTGTAAAGCATTTGTCAATTATTTAGCCGATATCTTTGAAAAACTATATATATCAAATAAGCAATTTTAAGAAAGAAATAAAACTCTAGTCGATACAAAAGCGAAGATATTTGGTTTTATTACCCTTATAACTTTGAACAGTTTCATTTCCTCCAAAACTCTGAAGTAAATGATATTGCTATACTTGTTATTGTAGATCATCTGAAAATTCTATCGACTGAATTATTTAATATAAAAGGAGCAATGGCATGGCTTTGTGAGGAAAAAAAATAAAATACCAAACGTGCAAGTTTATTTTGTTTCTGTTAGAGGTCGAAACTAGTACAGAAATAAAATAAATTTAATAAATTGGAAGTACAATTTTTTCAATTATCTATTTATATGATTTAAGCTTCTTAAGTAAACAATTCAATTTTTTAATATTAAAAATTATGTATATATTACATGTTGTGTACAACAATTATGGCAACTAAGCATTTATGCCGATAATGATTTTTGTAATTCACAACTTTCTACGTATTTTGAAAGCTACTGAATTAGAAAATTGATAGGCAAAATGTTTATTTTTAAAGATATCTCTTTGTAATAAATTTTAGTCTATTTTTTAAAGTCTGTTAATATTGTGAATGTTGTTAAAATATTTCTTCTCAAGAAATCTTCTATAATTGCCTGTTAATATCCTACGATTACTTAATGCTTACTTTGTTTATTACTTTTCCGGCATATCTACTATAGGCTAAACGAATTACTATTTTACTAATTTCCTATTTGCTCCTAACCAAAATAATATCCTTACTTACTGATTTTATTGATATTATAATAACTCTAAAAATAATAAAGTTGATCGCAATATTACAATATTTTTTTTATAATTCCTACTAAAGAAGTAAACATAGGTACCTCCTCCTACATGTTCTACTCATTTAATTGTTCTACTTTCCTACTTAAATCTCCGTTCTATTTTAAAACGTGTTCAAATCGCCAAGCCAGTAAAAATCAAGTCAGATTGAGGAACGAAAAATGACAACTTTAGAAGGTCGACATGAAACATCGTTATTATTATTGTCTCTCTCAGATTAATTTAGCATTGACAAACTAAATTATTCAATAATACCTATATACATTATATCCTTCTTGTTTTAATATCTAATGATTAAACGCTTATTACAATTACTTGTGATGACTTAAATTCTATTTTTTCATTTAAATATTTAGTGTATTACATTTATCAAACTGTATTTTACTATCTTAAGTATCAACTTTATATATTTTATGATACTAGGCTCTCCAATGATATTCATGTTATGAAGCGTGTTTTAATTATTTATATATTTTAATTCTATTTGTATAACGGCTTTTATTATATGACCTAGTTTCTAAGTTTTTATCTATTTGGATTATATAATTTTATTTTATTTATATATTTAAATTGTATTTGTTTGTTATTTATTTATTTATGTATGTCTTTTATGTATACACGCGATTTTCTAAGATTGTTCTTTTTCTGTAATTGCCACTTAATATTATTAACAATACTTAAATTAATTATTATATTGACAAGTGTAAGGCTGCCAAGCTACTAACACAATAAAGATTTATTTATAGACTAACAGTACAAAAAATGTCTTTCTTTGTTATTAAACTGAACTAAGTTGATTATTATTATTTTTTTTGTAGTAGGGTTAATTAATCTAAAAGATTACTATTATGTTGTATTTATTCATTCGTTTAAAATAACTTGTGGGTGTTTTTTTTTTTTGAAAATTGCGTTTACGAGGGGTGTTCAGTAGTACCCGTTTGTACCATGCGAAATAGAGTAGCCGCCGAATATGTACTAACATGTTTGTATGATTGTATTTCAGCTCTCTGATGCAAAGTTACATAAAAATGTGCTGCCTTGCGATATTTACTGTCAATTGAAGACTGTATATGTTATGGATAAGTTGTCTGTTCCGTACTGCTGTCGTAAATTCAACTTAGGCATTGTTGATGACGAGCGTTCGAGACTGCTATCAATCATTACAGACGAACTGTTGAGTACAGTTTACAAATTTGTGAAGAACGATCAGTGCGTTACAATTAATGAGATAAGTGTGAAATTGCATTATTCAGAAATTTGCACAAACGATCCCTCGCAAGCTTAATGATGAAAACAAAGCAACGCTTACTTTTGTAGCACAAAAATTCTTAGCACGCTATTCAATTGAAGATGATCCTTTCTTGACTCGCATTGCCATTGTCAACAATGGCAATGCGAGTCAATGTGGGTTTGCTATGCAACATCTGAGAGTAAAAGACAAGAAAATGGAGTAGGATCATGCACATTCGCAAACAAACCCAAAAGAATTAAAGAACGATCTACCTAGAAATCATAGCAGCAAAGCCATCAAAGCAGCATTGGGCGGGAGATTTAAAATCATTAGCCTTTCCATGCAAAGTTGAAATTTATGTATATATTTTTTTAAATTTTCCAGAAACAACTGTATAACTAATAGAAATATATAACATAATACATTCTTTACAAAATAAACACAGCACAGGCTATGATGAATTTAATAACAAGATTATAAAAATAGTAACATATCTAATCAATAAAACAATAACAGAGGGAATATTTCCAACATGCCTATAAAGAAGTATCATAAATCAAGCATTTAAAAAAGGGGACCCCTACGATCTAATAAACTACAGACCGGTGACATGCTGGCTGTTTCAAAAATGTTTGGAAAAAATTATTTCATCATGTTTGCTGGATTTTTTTAAATAAATGTAACCTATTTGATATTCACAGTATAGATCCCTTAAAAGTAAATCCACAACAACAGCAATATTTGATAATCTGGAGATAGCATTTGGTATTTTTCTTGACCTGTCTATAAGGCATTTGACATCATGGGTCAGGGAATTTTACTCCAAAAGCTAGAAGCTTACGGGATAAGAAGTAAATGTTTTTATCTCATAAATACATTTTCAACGAAAAGAATAAGACAAGTATCCATAAACGATACAGAATCAGCAGTAGGAAATGTAAACACCGGTGTACTGCAGGGAAGTATTCTGGGGCCAGTATTTTTCCTAATTTATGTCAATGATCTACCAAACCTAAGAAAACAAAATAAGTCTAATACAAGTATAAGCAGATGATTTCAACCTTTTAATTACTGGTTCGAGTGTAGAAGAATTAATGAACAAAACTGAAAAAAATATAAAAGATTTCAAGCAATGGCTAGATAAAAACAAATTCATTTTAAATGACTCTACAAATCAGAAGCAATCGAATTTCATACAAAAAGCCCAAAACTAACGGAAAGAAGCCTAAATATAAATCAAAACATAAATATTATAATTGTATAACATACGAAGTTTTTAGGATTGATAATAGACAACAAAATTTAGGGCAAGTAAATTGTGCAATAAAAAATTCATTGACATCAACAGTAAAGAATATGTTCAAAAACAGTAATATAAGAACTTAAAGGAGAAAGTATAAATCTACATGCAAACTTGCATCGACTGTAGGACAATTAGGAATACTTATAAGGCAACTGGTAGAAGAAAAAGGTTTTCTAATACAACACAGGAAAATCCATCCACATTTGCCTCACATCTCATAGAAAAAATAATAATAATTTGGAGAAAAATGTATCGTTTTAATAGAAAGAGAAATTATAAATCTACATACAACCTTGCATACTCTGTAGGACAATCAGAAATACTGGTAGAAGAAAAAGGTTTTCCAATACAACACTGGAAAATCCATCCACAATTGCCTCACATCTCATAGAAAAAGAAAATGTAAAATATATCTGATGTCCTAGTATTTATAAAAATATACCATAGAAATATGACAAATATTAAACTACCAAATTTAATCCCCCAATATTAAATCATTTAAAATTGTCTAAACCATCACTACCAACACCCGTAAATATAATAATTAACACGCCGGTGGTGGCGCATCGGTTACGGCCCCGAACTGTCGTGCAGCAACGTTGATTCGGGTCAGTAGTCGGATGGGTGACCGGTACCATTCACCATTGGGATACAATTAATGGTGCTTTAGAGTGACGGGGGCGATTCTTTAAAGTAACAAGCTCATTTACACACACACAAATACACAAATGACACATGGTGGAAGGACCACGTGGTCGATAGCCTAACACTACTACTACTACTATAATAATTGTATGTATCCTTCTTCGCATTAAGAAACCACAAAAGTATAGCCAAACAATTTTTGCGAAAAGGCAATGATAAAATTTTTAGAAGTTTCGTGATTCTATTATTGATTGTAATTATTTATTGGTAAAGCAAACAAATATAGAACATGATTTTTGTAGACTTGTTAGCAACAATTTACTTACCATTCAAGATCTTGACCCGAATCCTCAAAAATTACCAGAGTGAAGCACCATTTGAGTAGGAATCATCTCGTAGTAGTTTTCCTGGAAATTATAAAAATAGATTCATGAATTTTAACGAATTACTATCAGTTTTACAAAAAAAGTTATTTTAAACTGCGCCAAAAATGTAACATTACAGACTAAGTAAGTATATAGGTTCTTATTCATTTTGAACGAATGATATTTACACTGAATTGAAAAATTTACTATGTTTTAACCACAAATGATATTTGTATGATATGTATTTTGTATAAGCAATATTATTTTTTTGTAGACTGTGTGAAGTACCATATATACAAAAAAATAAAAAAATGAGCGCTTCTACTTCTTAGCTAATACTACTGATTACACGATATGTTTAATGTGCTAATACCTTTCTAATATGTAGCTTTTGATGTACAATTAGAGTTACGTTCTTGAAGTAGAGAACTTAAGTATTTCTTTTAACTACTTCTATTAAACAATATATAAATTATACCTTCTAAAATGTTATTGGGTTTTCCAACAGAGTTAAATATCTCGGCCTCACTTTTGATCAGAGGCTTAACTGGAAAACCCATGTAGACAACACCACCGCCAAAGCAGCAAGGGCAATATTGTCTTGCCGCAGACTATTTGGCAGTAGTTGGGGTTTACCCCCAAAATAATATGGATGGATTTAGATAGGATTTATAGAATGTCAAATTTTAGTTAGGATACGAAGAGCTGTTAGAAATCGGACTTACATTATGCAAAAAAAGTGATTTCTAATACTAAAATTTGAGATTTCTATAAATCCTATCTACATCTATCCAATTATCTCTTATATCAATTTTAGCAATGTTACCACAGAAAGGCAAGGCATAACGAAACACACTGCTTCTACTCTGATTTATTTTTGACATTCCCACAAGAAAAGAGTTCTGGTATAATTGTAACATGCCAATGTTTCACGTAGTATATCTGCTTCAATAAGAAACACTAATTGTTGATCGGTATTGTAAAGCATTGAAGATGCCTGTGTATACAAAAGATAATGGTCGAGATCCACTCACTAGTGGAGTGTATTTACATTAGAAAACTTTTAATGGGAATATCTCGCCTACCAGTCTTGTAGCTGACTTGGCATCTTATAAAAATCACCTCTTTACCAATCTAAATTGATAATAACATCATTAAAGACATCGTCAAAATTTCATTATTAATAATATGGAAATCAGGCCTAAATTTAAGTAAATATTGTTGGTAGTGAGAATATAGAAAACTCTTAGTGCTATCGAATAGAGAGTTTGAGTGTAACATCATCGCAGCAGCATGAACAAGCTACTATTTTCTTTTGTAGTTTTTGTATATTTTATCCAGTTTTTTCATTTTGTTCTGCTTACTCCATAAAGATTTAAAATTTGTTATTTTGACAAAAAAATATCATTGTTGAATGATAGTCTCGTAAAACTCATCACCCATTCAGAAAATTATCCCGAATGGAACGGAAATAAAGAATTGATTAATGTAGAAATAAATATTTTGAATTTTTACTTCAAATATAATTCCGTCGTTCAGAGTTTAGTTTTGAACATTTTAACATTCTTAAATGGATAGATATCTAGGTCGTTTTTAACAGTATTTTGATTAAGTTTCCAATGGAAAAATCCATAATCATTTTAGAAAATAATTCCACCAAATTAATTTCGTTCAGCAACACATTTATATAAATATGTGTACTAAAATCAAAAAGATTAATCATCATATTCATTCATCCTAATTATCATCGAAATTTAACTCTAACAAGCATTATAATGGCCAGTTAAATAAAAATTAATTAATCGATTTGACTATAAACCGTTTTAGTACGTAATAAAACGAATTCGTTTAATACAATTGGGACAAACGTGTAAAATTATATATATATATATATATATATATATATATATATATATATATATATATATATATATATAAACTTTATATATGAGATGATTTAATGTTAATTGATCTTGGCTGCATTACTTAACCTCAGCCAGAACGAATTGATTTCGGACGTTAATAAACCCAATTTTCCACGGCAATTTGTGCGACATAAATCGGCCATGAATTAATTTAACATAATTATACGTTGTTTTACGTAATATTGGGGATCATACACGGAATTACCGAACAATCCACGTCAAAAATATTTAATGACGTTATCAAGACTTGATTAAAAACGAAATGAGCTTTCGCGAGTATCCCTTAATCGCGAAATTCTTTCCTCCAGGATACGATAAAAAAATATAGTCATAATAATTATGGTAGTTACAAAAAAATAATAAATTTGACCTAGAAATACGATTAATACACCTAATCCAGTTTGAAATATATATAATAATGCTCTCCATTGTTGTTTAAATAAGATATTGCATTTGCAGTCGTTATGTGTTGCATTATGAGGTGAAACTTTGATGAAACGAATATGTACGCGAAGATACAAGATAAATGAAAAGTCAGAGAAAGTTCTGTAATACGCTTGCATCACAATGAGCCCCATTCACAGAAATTTTCCACACGCAATTTCTAATTAGCATGAAATTGAAGGCTAATTATTAAAACCTCGTTCATTTGCCATTAATAAAGCAAACATGTAGTTCATTAAGATCCATGAAATAATTACTGAGCGAGAGAGCCATTATTTATTCTATATACTAATTAAGTTCAAGCAAATGACAAATATATAACAATCGCGTCGTAAATTTTCCGCAATTGACTATTTTTGTATGCAAATCAGTATAATTGACGATTTTAGATAAGGAAATTGGTTTAATTGGGAATTCTTTCGAAATCCAGTAAACGTGTAACGATGTATACTTGTTATATACATATACAATCACATGCAGATACTCACATACTGATTTCTACGAATAAGTTACATTACATTGGTTATGCATTACAGTAGAGTGTCAGAGTTTCTTTGAATTGATATTTTAACAAGGATTACAAATTATTTTTATGGCTACGGGTAAAGGACACATAAGTAATTAAGGTAAATTTAATTTAAAAACAAGTTTTGATTAAAATGTCCAATAACACGAAGCATTATAGAAATTGTGACAAAGTTCTCATTTTATATGGTATCTAAGTAATTTGTAACTAATTAATAATAAGTGGTTGATTTTCAGCCTTGTTAATCAGTTCATTAAAGTAATTTTATTTTTGTATATACGAAAAATGAAAGACATACAAAATTAAAAACTCTCGAAGAGATTAACAGTGTTGGTGACAAATTATCAAAAAATAAATGAAAAACTACTAAATTGCTTTAAAGAAACTTTCAAGAAAATGCAACTAGAATTGGTACACCATTTTTAAAATATAAAAAAGTGATGGAAAGTTATGAATCTCTTAAAACAAAAATTACAAGTCTAAAGATAAACTGCTGGATAATTCCTGTGTTTAAAAAATTTCGAGAAATAAAGCAACAAAAAATACTAGGAATTCAGAGAAATTAATAAGGATTTAAATAAATGAAACATCGAATTTCTGGAATGAAAATATCACCATCTCATTTTGATGATCAAACTTCCTTGACAAATTTTTTGGGACATTTAATTTGGTTTGACAAATTAAGGTGATTTAGAAGAAATTGCTACGAACTTGACACTGGTGATATACAAAGCTAAGAGTAATTACGAGGGCCATTTGAAAAGTCAAACTACTAACTAACGTATTGGGGCTAAAATTTTATTCTTCGACATAGTCTCCTTTTAGGCTTATACACTTCGTCCAACAATGTTCTAGTTTGTTGATCCCTTCCGAATAATATGATTTGTCCATGTCTGCAAAATATCCATTAGTGTCTGCAATTACCTCCTCGTTTGAACAAAATCTTTGTCCCACCAGCCATTTCTTCAAATTGGGGAACAAATAGTAGTCCAAGGAAGCCAAGTCTGGAGAGTAGGGGGATGTGAATTCTATTTCCATTAATTTTGCGACCACAACTGCTGAGGTGTGTGCTGGTGCGTTGTCGTGATAAAACGGGACTTTCTTGTAGGAAAATCGCGGGCGTTTTTTTTGCAGCTCGGTTTTCAATAGCCGATGAGGATTATCCTTTGCGAATCCCAAAAGTCAGTCTCCATAACATTTCCGGGGGAAGGAACGGTCTTCGCCTTTTCTGGTGCAGATTCTTCCTTGGTAGTCCATTGTTTAGATTGTTGTTTGGTCTCAGGAGTATAATAATGTATCCATGTTTCATCCACAGTGACGAAACGACGCTTAGAGTCCTCCGAATTCTTCTGGAACAGCTGCAAACCATCCTTGCAACATTTCACACGATTCCGTTTTTGGACAAGCGTGAGCAATCGCGGCACCCATCTTGCGAATAGCTTTCTCATGTCAAATGTTTATGCAAAATATTATGTATCCGTTAAGTCGAGATGCCCACAGCACTAGTAATCTCACGCACCTTAACTCTTCTGTCATCCATTATCATATCATGGATTTGATCAATGATTTTAAGAGTCGTAACTTCCACAGACCGTCCAGAACGTTAAGCATCACTTGTGCCCATATGTCCAGTCCGAAAATTTTGAAACCACTTATAAACTGTTCTAATCGAAGGTGCAGAGTCACCATAATGTTTATCAAACTTCTCTTTAATCTCCTGAAGCGTTTTGCCTTTCATAAAGTAATGTTTAATCACCACACGTAATTCTTTTTCGTCCATTTCTTGAAAACACGAATGCCAAAACACAAAGAAATAGATCAATATGGCTGAAACTTGGTGTGGGTTCATTCAAGAGATGCTACTAACTATACATGGCCTCGATACGCGCCCATATCTTGGACTTTGCACGGACTTTTCAAAACACCCTCGTATTCTAAAATGAAATATACTATGATGACTTAGCCTAAAATATAAATTATGGCCAAAAACACTTTTTTATGATTATAATTTACAATTTATAAATTGGTACCAAAAAAAACCACCTGGTAGTCTATAGGAATTAGAAATAGCACGAGTTGCATATTCTGATAAAACTAAGAAAACATTGAAAAGTACTAAGTACGAACTAAATTATGAAGGAGCACTACAGGCTTTGATTGTTGTTTGCAAAACATATTAATTAGACGCATTGTTGTATACTTGCAATTGAATCCGTTAAAAATTAATTTGAATTTGTACGAAAAGAAATAGCATTGTATTTTTTTATTGGGAAGTCTTTGACGAACAAAATTAATAACAGACGTCGTTGTAATTAATCTACCAATAGACCATTGACAAACAAAATCAAGCCAACGATAGGCGATCTATAAACATCAAGTTCCAAGATGAATTGCAAAAATGGCATACTTTGTAGGTTGATTATTTTTCCAATACCTGCTGGAAACCATTGCTATACGTCGTTGTATTTAATCAAAACCATTACATGTTTAATCAGTAAAATGAGGATAACAAACTGACGCAGGAAGAGCGGCTATATTGTTTTGAGGGAGAAATAATTATTAATCACAATTTGAATAAAAAATTCAGAGCAAAAGAGACATTGCATCTTTGTACACGTCATCGATAACGATAATAGAGAATGAAGAAAGAGACTATTTCTGACTGAAAGCTGTAGGCCCCTTTAGCATCATGGAAAAAAAATAGTTTAAGTAGAACACTTTTTATGATAGTGAACTCCGCCCGTGCTTCTGTCGCCCAAAGTTTCACGAATGTTCCTTTAAAATTGATATGTTTTATTTGTAATTTTCAAAAATGAATACTAAAGATGTATATAAAAGCTGGATTTAAACACTGCTGCAGAAACGTATATTCAAAAAATCAGAGGACAAAAAAGATTGAAGGCAGTTTTTTATGAGGAACAGAAATCGAAACTACTAAAAATAGTGAATCTGGTAAATATTTTAGCATGAATATAACACGCCATATATTTTTCTCAAAGAAAATTAAAATAGACTTGAAAAAGTGGTGCAAGGATTTTATGGCAAGCAACAATCCATAACGACACAACCAGGTATCAATGCAACATTAAAACGTTGGCCGTCCATTTAAACACATCGCTAGTTTATGTTCATGGATTCCTTGCCTAGATATAAAACCATAATCGTAGTAATTGATTACGTTAGAAAATGGGCCAAGTCAGGAAGTACCAACAGTCGCGAAAGCATAGGTAGATGTTGTTTGGAATTGCATTAAGACCAATGAAGATATTTCATATCTAATCTCTCCTAAGGGTTATGTAGAATCCCTAGAATTAAGAATAAATGGACAACAACTTTACGTCAACACATATATGAAAAGCTGAAGGGAATAAATAAAACTAAATCAATTATTATTTTTCGAAAGTGGCTATCAAAAAGGCTGAAACAGATGAAGATTGGATTTAACTTTTGCCTGCCGATTACTACTATGTGCAATACAGACTTTAGAAGACATCGTCAAAGGTCGAAGACTATGTCTAAATTCTCTGGCCAAAAAGAAGCGGGAATATTATGTAAGTGATTCGAAAATAATTGAAGATTATGGAAGCTGATAAATTTTGAGTTCGCAAAACAAACCAAATAACTTTTTTGGTATCACCTATTCTACACTTGTTTTAGTGTTAGAAACTTTAGGGGAGGTTCTTATGCAAAATTTTTAAAAAATCGATTTTTTTCATTTTTTGAAAGG
Organism: Ontholestes murinus; assembly: GCA_963969525.1. Lineage (NCBI taxonomy): Eukaryota > Metazoa > Arthropoda > Insecta > Coleoptera > Staphylinidae > Ontholestes > Ontholestes murinus. Next base: position 25,060,715 of record OZ018394.1, read on the forward strand.
TACAAGTGTCTTCTATATTGTGAGAAATTGATTTTTTGATCCGCGCATAAGAACAGTTTCTACGAGCCATTGTTTGAGGCGAATTGGATTCATTCACGCATGACCACCCTTTTCAGAAGGACGTTCAAGATGCCATAAAACCCATCTACAAGGCTCTTTCCGGGGATTATGTGCTCCGTCGCTGTCTCGGAGGAAACATCCAGAACTGCAACGAATGTTTCAACGCCTGTGTTTGGAGACTGGCCCCGAAACATTTACATTCGTCTACTGAAACCATCAACAGTGTCACTGCTCTATCTGCAAATTTTTTCAAAGAAGTCACTCTGTCTTTGTTGAAGACATTGAACGCGATTGGAGTTGCTGTTTTACTGTAGCCGTCCATTTCGCTCGAGCTTTCGAGAGCAACGTCTGCAGGCTGCCGAACGGAAGGTCTGCATGTACGCAAGAATGTCTCATCTAGAAAAAAAAAATCGAGCAATCTCCCAACAGGAGCAATTTGACTTGGAAGAGGGCATACTAAACAGCCCTAGCATCGCCGACTATTTGTGAGTTATCAAAATTGTAAAAAACAAAAAAAAATGGTCGAAATGAGTGAAAGATACTTTTTTGCTCCACCATATTGAATTAGCCATTTTTTATTTTTTTTTATTTTATCACAAAGTACCGTAAATCCATCTTCAAATATCGCGAAACCCGTTATGTCCTAATTTTTCATGAAATTGATAATGTTTTCTTTTTGGATCCGCCATATTGGATCAGCCATTTGGAATTTTGAAAAACTGACTTCGGGTTCGTACTCAGCGGGGTCGAAATCCTATTACATCTTGTCATTGTTAGAAAGAATTGACATTTTTGCACTAATATTCGATCGAAACTGTTAAACGCGTTTTTCTCGAAATACGATTTTTCAAAACGGTGTGTTCGATAATTTGAGAACGATTCAATCAAAAATCTTCTAGTTTTCGCCAATAGATTAGAAATCTTTTTTTGGGATACTGAACCTATAAAATGTACAAATAATTTTTAAAACTATTTTTTATGCGCCTTTAAAGTGGAAAAAATATGCTGAAAATTCGACGTAAAAGATTAAGATGGTGCCAAATAGTCAAATTTTCAGTTATTTTTAAGTTTTGTAGATTCAGTATCCCAATAATTTAGTTGACTTTATGACATTGCTCTCCTTTTTTAGTTACAGATCGTTCCAGAGACACAGTGATGCACACCATCTATAGATTTCGCGCTGACATGGTCCATTGTAAATATTCATCACGGCTGCCATTTTGTTTCTTTTACCAAAATTGTTCAGAATAAAGATAAATGTACTAGTATTCTGATGTCCTAACCCGTTTTTGTGTGTGTACTTTTACCAGCCCAGAAAATAGTTATAACTTTGGGCATTTTTTGGGCAGTTGCATGAGAACCTCCCTTTTAGTTGTGTTATTGAAGGAGTGACATCGAAAAAGTAATTTAGTTTTTAAGAATGACTTTTTGCTTTTAGAGAAAAATATAGGGAAGGTGCTATGATGGCCACATCATCCTATACAAGGAAAGTATTTTATACTTTGATGAAAATTGAATTCCATCATCTGAAGCAGAAAGGAAGAAGAACACATGATGAACTCCGCCCGCAAGTCCTGTGACCTAAATTTTTGTAATTTTTAATGCATTTATCTTAAATTTGTTTACCTTATTTTAATAGGATCTTGTAAAGCAAATATGAAAATATGAAAATATAATATAATATTATTTTTGTGAAATTTACATAAAGATGCAAATGTCATATAATAAGATAATAATATATAATGACTTGTAGAAAGGTCGAAAACCGATGATATACTGAGAATAGTACATTTTGATCATTCAAGAGTCTAAAATGATATACTGAGAATAGTACATTTTGATCATTCAAGAGTCTAATCACTTATGCCGGAAAACGAAATGATGATGAAAACAATGAAATCGTCTAAGAAGGAACATTTTGATGATGTATGTGCTGGCAAATGCTTGAATATAAGAATCGTGTAACTTGAGAAGAAAGGCAAAGAGTGACTTGTTATAACTTGTTATAACCTTCTAATTTTTATTTGGCACATTATGTAGTAAAAAGTCTAGAAATTGCTTCGGAGAGAAGTTTGGAACGTTAAAGAGGCTATCCGCTATAGTCTGTAAATATTAGTTTGAGAGAGGCTGCCTTTTCTGAATTAAGAGAATCATTTACCATCTAGTAATTAATAAGTACTCTCATCTTAAGTTTTGTGTATGTATGACGCTTGTTAGAACAATAACAGGAGCATGCCGAAATTCGTTTTTGTCAAATTTTATTAGGAGATTATGATATGCAATCCTTTATGTTACTTGTTTAATGGTTCCGTTTTTTCCATTATGGAAACGTAGTTTCATTCTTCCTATTTTTACAGCTGGAAATCGCCTTGATGTTGTCAACTATCGAGGTATTTGCATTCAATCATGCATTCCTAAAATCATTGACAGTATATTGGCTCAGCAGCTGCAGTGGTTTGTAAAAGGGTTTATTATTGACCAACAGCACGGCTTTTATCCTGGTAGGTCCACCCTATCTAACCACTTGCAGTTTCAGGCATTTGATATTGATACCCTTTCGAGTCAAGGTCAATTAGATGCTATCTATAAAGACTTTTTAAAGGCGTTAGATAAGGTGAACCATACCATTCTAATTTAATCAATGATAGTATCCTACAATGGATTAATAGTTGCTTGCTGGATAGATCGTAATACGTCAAAATTGATAATTGTATATTTCATGCTATTGATTTAATATCTGGTGTGCCACAAGGCTCCCATATTGGTCCAATTGTCTTAAATCCCTTCATTGACGATATCTATGGCGTAGTACAACATAGCCAGTTTCTATTATACGCGGACTACTTGAAGATGTTTACTCCAGTTAAATCTACTTCCGATTGTCATAAGCTTCAAGAAGATTTAGACAGGGACGGTAGGCGGTGTGTAAAATCAAAGCTACATCTTAACACGTCTAAATACAAAGTTGTCTCTTCTTGTAAAGTTAGGAATACAATTACATACAACTACAAGTTGAACGTCATCGAAGTGGCTCAGACCTATCACATTTTCACTATAACTTTTAATGCCTCTAAATTAATAGAATTTATTAATAGAAAATCCAAAGTGTGGTCGTTCTATTCATATAAAAACCTTTACTGCTCTCTTGTCAGACCGAATTTTAAATACTATTTCAAAATCTGGTTGCCTCATCAAGGTTATTTAATTAACAAACTCGAGTCGATTCAAATATACTTTTTAAGAACCTTAACCTTTAGATCTACCTTTGTCAATCGTACCTCTGAAGATATTGCAGCATTGAGATGCTCCTTTGGAATGCGTTCCTTACATGTTAAAAGTTGCGTTAAGGGCGTGTGAACACTCTATAAAATTTTAACCAGTAAATTTGATTGCTCTTATCTTTTATTACAACTTAATTTATGGTTTCAGCCGCATTGAGCTGTTACTAAACAGACGAAACGGTTCAGATTAAGCTTTCATGATTCAGCTTACGCCTACCGTAGTTTGCTTCAAAGATTTATGCGCTTAGCTAATCAATTACTAAGGTTTCAAGAGTTTGAGCTCTTGCATCAAACATTTCCAAGTTTAAAAAGCATCTACTCCGTATTAACCTCGACTGTGTTCTAGGGTAAGGGATATATGGTTCTTTTATGTTCCATCAACTTGTAGCACTTTTACGTCATTTTCCAGTTGGTTAATTGTTGACTGTATGAAGTATATTTGTTTCGCATTCTTTTTAATTGGATTTCTATGTATTTGATTTAAATTTAAGATAGTTAAGATTAGATTTAAGTTTTTGTACTATTTTGATAAAGTGGAGATGTTCCGTTTTTCTGAAATAAATAAATAAATATCAAAATAATGCAGTTATAATCTAAGTGAGATTATTTCAGAGCAAAACTCTAGAATGGTGACTGCATCCTAGAGGCGGAATTGAAGCACGCAAAATATTTGGATTGGTATGAAGGCACCCTTTCTTTTTGTTTTTACATAAAAAAAAAATCTTTGGGTGGCACACAGATCGTAACGCTGCAAAACAATTATCAAATTAATAATTTTACACCCAATCAAACTAAAAAAGTTTCAATATTTACATCTATTTTTTGTTCGAATCCAAATACTACTAATAATATATCTCAAAGTCAAGGTATAATTCTTAAATTATTTTATAGTACTAGCTATTGTTTAGATTCAAGTATTTAATGAAGATTATTGATTAACAAATAAATGATAAAATAATTTTGATTTACTAATAATTAGCTATTCATCGAATCTATATCATTCTACATAATAACCTACCAGCACGATGCTGGGAGTGCAATCCGAAGCGCGCCAAGAAATTAGTTTCTTGCACTTATTGCTGTAAGTGGATAGCAATTTCCAGTCCTTGATTTTACGTAATTTAGCTCTTATTATATTACAGGCAATTTAAATTAAATAATACTGGCTCTCATTTAAATTGCAATGCACGTGTTCGAATTTATTAAGGGCGCATTTTTCCAATTTAACAACAATCCTATTATAACATAGTTTTCATAAAACATTAAAACAATATTTGCTTTATTTTCGTTACAAAAAAAAATACTTTAAGATTATTATGAATTTAAGTTAGAGGATAAATTTAATAAATGTCATGAAATAATTATTATTATCAATCCATACCAACAACAGACCTATTTTGGGTATCAGCACAGTGTAAGGAAACTGATGCTACGGAGTTTATAATCATCCAGTTCTGCGTTAAGGATAGAGACACCATTAAGGTGACATCTATTGTCTATTCTTTGCACTGAATAGGTCGAAACCAATTCATAGCTGTTGTTGACAGGGAAACAATAATTACATATTCACCATTGTAATTGTTAATTATCGCTGTGGACAGTTATCTAATTGTCCATTCAATTTTTATTATCAATTGTGATAGAATAGATTAATGTAATGAATAATATTAATTTAAAAAAATTGATTATTAGTAATAACTAGTTACGAAGGACTATTGTTTTTAGAGTCAATATTTTTTTGACTAAAATATTATTATATTTAAGAGTATAATACGCATTGATTGTATTTAACTTGATAAAATTATGCACGAAATGAGGCCTCACGTCTATAACACCCACACGTCCGTGCTCTAGTAAACATAATCATGCAACTAGCGATAGCTGGAAATAAAATCATAAATATCAAGTGTAGTTAAATAGTTTAATTAAGATAACTTAGTATTACTGTAAAGATAAGACGTTATTTATATCGATTATATGAATGCGTTTTAATCTAGAGAAAAGCTAATTAAGTTTTATTTACATTTGACGACAGAATTATCGATTATAATTTAAATAAACTATTAAATACAAGTAAAATGTTGATAATAAAATATATTGTGTCAGTTGCCGTACATATCTGTGTAAGTTATTTATATTTCATTATATTTATTTTAGTAAACGTTTTTATTTATATTTGAAATCAATTTTATAATAAAGCTGCACTGAAGAGATCGAGAGATCGAAACACGTGTCTGCAGATGGTTATAAATTGAGTATTGAATTGTTTAATTGCTTTTGCTAATTTATTTTTAATTACATCAACCTAAATTAATTTCTTGTTCCAAATTTATCATAATATAGTCACTCACAAATTATATAACGTTCATTCATTCATTTTTAGTTCATTTTACAGAAAGAAATACGTTCAAACTAATGTTGCTTTGATAACCTTGCTATTTTGTAACACGCAAATTACTTTTGTATTATTCAATGTCTGTCGAAGTATTAGCTAGAGAAGTAGTTGTTTCAAAAGTGGTTTGTTCTTGTAGTCTTAATAAGACTCGTTTGTTGTAGATTTTACAAAATATTTTCGTGTTTTTTTATAATTATTAGTAAAATGTTGATTGATATATTCCATTCAAAATTTTAAAACAACAAATATATTGAATGTTTAATTGTGAAGGAGTTTACATCTTGAATATAATGTAGACGAAGTCACGATTAATTTCATTTATCACTATAGTCACGAGTAATTTTAAATAATGTGGTAAAACAAAGTAATCTTATATCTGTCTTCAATACAAATATATAGGTCAAAATTATTTTTTAAATATAAAGAATAATTTAATATTATTAACAAAAATCATTCAATATCAAGGAACATAAATCCTATACCTTTCTTTATCTGATTAGTATTTTACATTAATGCTATAATCTCTGCTATAATCTCTTTCGATGCCAATATGCTGAGGACTATAATAGGTTTCCGTGTGTAAACGTTTAATTCTCTGTTTCATTGTGTGTTCTCAGGCGTTCCATTCACAATTACGCTATGTGCTTTAATAACAACATTTTTAGATTTGCGCTTCCTTAGAACCATCGCAATACCTTCCTGTCATTTCGACTTTTAGTACTTCCTTCAATTTATTGCGTGGGTAATGAACGTTATAAAAATTTACGGTTTTAATTAAATGCATCGTGTAGAGTAACGATGTAAATTTCATAAAAAAAGGTAAATAAAATGTAAGTAAAAGTAAATTTCATTTACATTTTTAAAATTGAACTACCACATAGTAACGGTCGCTACTATCATTTTCAGTAAATTTCATGTTTAAAAATATAAATTGATAATAGTTTAAAAATTTCTAAGAAGTTATTTGGTTGAATTAAAATGGTTTTTATTTGGTTTTTAATATATAATAAATTCAGAAGAGGTCACAAATTTTATTGGTCGATGTGTCAGATGAACTAAGGCCATAATTTCTTATTTGTATATATTTATATTCACAATATATTATGAAATGAAAGTATTTAGTTTAGAAGCTTTAAAATATTATTTAGATATTTTTTGCAGTTTGTCGGACATGATAGTTATTCTTCAGCCGATAATTTAAAACTTCTAGTAGCAAATTTTAATCGTAAATAAATAGTACTGGTCTAAGCATTAATTACTTTCTTATTTAAATTTATAGATTTCCTAATAATAAAAACACAAAAATAAGTCCTATATAACGTTCCAAAGTTGTTTATAATACGCCAGAACTAATTAAGTTCCCAAAAACAAGTAAATTACTTGAACAAAGTCCGCTTAGGAAAGTTTTAAGTATATAGCAATGTCTTATTGAAGAGTTTTTTTTTACAAATTCTCATATTGATTGGTTATTTGTTGCTCGAAAATTGTTCAATTTAATTTAATAATAGTTTTCGAACTAATTTATCTCCTTTATTATTATTCTTTACAATTTTGTTCTTCTTGTTTATAAAATATTCACAAAATAATACATAAATAAATGAACAACGTACAGAATCACTGGTGGAGTTCACTGGTTTTCAATGAGCTTCTACTGAAACCCCTTTCATCCACTATCCAGTAAAACATGTTGACAGTTTCTGAATTCTTCTTTTGTAATACATTTGAGCAAATATTATATTTTTATCCCTTTTTGGGAGATATAGTTGACATTATTCTGTCATTATGACATTGTTAATTTAGATCAAGGAACATGCGGGCGAAGTTCATGTAATGTTCTTCCACCAGCACTATATTTTAGCCATATTAAGCAATGTTTTGGCCATTACTGGCTTATTTTTGCTCATTTTATATGAGATTATTTTGTGTGACTTTACATGTCATTCTGTCATTTTTGACTTTAGATAGGATGATTAAATCCTAAAGATTAAGACAAACTAGAAAGGAAAATAATGATTGGATTTGATAATGGAGTTTTTTGGTAAAATATAATTTAAAGAGTCTTTCGTTTGCATCTTCCATTTGATAAAATCATTGGTATACAGATGATAGCACTTCAGAATGATAAAACAATCCTTCAAAATAACCCGCTTATTTACATACATAAATAATAATAATTATTATGTATTTTTATACTGTATATTTTATTGATTTTGTATTTTATACGTTTATACGTTTTCTTTGTAATTGGGCAATAACTGCCTGCTGGGTTATTAAATAAATAAATAAATAAATACACTACAGGACACACGTCGATAACAACCAATCACTCTAATACTACTGCACTGTGTTTTTCTATCTCTCAATTGGCAAAGTTTTCTTTTATTATAATATAATTTTGACAGCACAATTTGATTAATTTTAAAATTTTAACAATATATTTGTATATTTCAAAATATTAGCTTTCTTACAGGTTTGTTATCGTAATCGAATTTTCTTGTACGTTAATAAGATCAAAATTACAGGCAAATATAATTACATTCTTTATAAAAAAAACGTCTTATAACGAACTTAGAAGAAAAATTGATGAGGCTGTTGTCTTCTCTAAAATCAAAAGCCAAGACAATTTAAAATATTTTGCATTAATACAGTATTCCAATTAAGTTAATTATAGTTTTTGAAATTCTCCTTCCCTGATGAACCACATTATTAAGATGAACTTGATTAATCAATTTGATTTATTTATTTATTTCATTTTGTTTAGTCTCCTTTCTTAAAATAACTGATAAATGCACGGGCAGATTTCACAAATTATGTTATTCTACTCAAACCCCTCTTCTTCTTTCACTATTATGTTAAGGGAGCAGCTATCCTCTTCGGCATCCGGAATATTTTATATATGATTTCATTTTAATATTTTGTCCCCTTGCCATAAAAAAAAGAAAAAACTTTATAGGCGTTTATGTCAGCATAGTAGGTATATTTGGATGAAAATATCTATTAATTAACTTCGTCTTCAAGTTATTCTAAAAATCATCATAATACTTTTCCTATTATTTTTGTATTGTTTTACTGGTTGGGGCTTGTGATAGAGGCCACCCTCCCACCCTACATATACATATAAACTTTAATTCCTTACCGTCTTGTGGTTTGCAATAAAATTAATTACAAAATTTTTTAAATAAAAAAGAAATTAAAAAGGTAACATTTATAAGTGAGTAAGTCACTAAAAATTTGATGCATGATGATGTGGGCAGACTTTAAATGTAAATTAGATAAGATTAGCTATAGAAACTCATTTATATATATTTAAACTTAAATTTTGATTTTGTTTTACTTTTTATCACATTAAGGGTTTGATTGTTTTTTAGCAGCAAAATCATCAACGATTAGCAATTAAATTATGTAGGGTGAGTTTTAATTAAAAGTTACAAAATGTAAAGAAGCAAAAAATTGTGAGTACTATGAGGGCCACGTACTTTCCTTACATTTTTCTGAAAACCAACCAATAACAATTTACTCAATTTTTGATTGTTTCCAATTACTTAAATTACATAAATTTCATGTCACTCCTATAGTTTATTAATAGGCAGAACGACAAAATTATTAATTTTGTTCTCGCAAATTAAGAACTTTACGAACAAAATGTTTAATAAAACTTGTTCAGTTTCCCATTCCCTTTAACTTTTGTTTGAAATGTTTTTCAAATTTAGAAAAATATCGAGAAAAATAAAACAAACGCCTCAACTAAACATCCACTTCCGGTTTTGGAATCTTTACCAAAAGCTTTTCTAGTGTTTAATGATATAACTTCATTTCAGTTTCAACTCAAAAAGATCATTTGTTTTTGAGATACAGCACCCACAGACATTTTCATTTATGAAAACCGTACATTCCCTATATATTCTATTATACAGGGTGGGGCATTTATCTTGGCAAAGTGAAATATTTTTGAAACAGGGCAAAATATGAAAAAATGTTTCAAATAAATGTTTTTTGATATGAGGGGGCAAATTTTTGTCACTACGTATAATTTCGGAACTTCTTTCAACGTCATTTGAGACAACTTTTATTTTTTAAATGGAAACATTTATTTTTTTTTTCTATTTCTGCGCATAAAAAGAAAATTAAATTACCTAAATCATTTTTCTGTAAGGCGTACCATTTTTAGTTTAAATTGCGATTGTTATTGATAAAGCTTGTCATAGATGTTATGGCATTAAATATGCAAAATATCTAGTAAGTGGTGACTATACATAACAGTAGTAATTGACTTCTTGAATAGATGACTTCTGTCAAATTATCATGAGAAAATTAAAATAGTTCTTATTTATGGAGAAACAGAAAGATATGTATCACGGGCTATTCGCTTGTACCGCATCATAAAACAATTTGAAACAGATGGAAATGTTGAAACTAGAAAGCGAACACGGGAAAAATCAATAACCAACTAAACTAACGAAGTAAATATTTTAGCTCCAATACTTTACAATCCACACGTAAGTACCCGTGAATTAGAATAGGACTCAGGAGTTTTACGGAGAAGTGTTGCATCAAGTATTAAATGATAATGATTTCATTCATTGGTTGGCATTTAGTACATGGGCAAATAATCAAATTATGATGAATAAACACTTTTTTCCTAAAGTTTTATTTTCTGATGAATGATTATTTACCAATTATGGTGAATAAATAGTCACAACATGCATTACTGGTCAACAGAAAATCCACATTGGATTAGGGAAATTAAAAACCCGAGACGATGGTCTTTTACTGTATGTTCTACCAATTCTACTGGAAGATATAGTTCTAGACCAAAGGCTAATGATGGTATCAGCATGATGGTTGTTCTGCTGGTAATGTGTTGGACTTAAATTTTCAAGGGCGATGGATAGCCCGCGGAAGACCAGTACATTGGCTTACGAAATCTCCCGATTTGACATCACCAGATTTTTTCTATGGGGATATATCAAAAAAAAGCTTATAAGGACATACCCACAACCACTGAAATCATGCAAGAACGCATACGTAATATATTCCAGTTCATTTCAGTAGATACCCTTATGTACACAAAATTCCTTTAAAAAAAGAATTGAAAAATGTATTGAAATGGAAGGACATCATTTTGAACATTTATTACATTAATTAGAATAAAGTATTCTGTGTTACTGTTTTAAGATTGTTTTTGTTTAATTTATATTTTATGCCATCAGCTATGACAAGCTTCACCAATACCAATCGCAATTTAAATTAGAAATAGTACATCTTAGAGAAGGATTATTTAGATAATTTAACTTTCTGTTTACACGTAAAAATAGAACAAATACAAAAAATATATGTTTCCATTTAAAAAAAAAGTTGACCTTCAAATAACCTTGAAAGAACTATGTTTTAAAGCTGTGTGTAGTGATATTAAATTTGCCCCCTTCATATAAAAAAAAACATTTAATTGAAACATTTTTTCATATTTCTCTCTATTTTGAAAATATTCCACTTTGCCCCACCAGGTATATAGGAAAAGTAATATATTGAGTTCCCAAAACAAGTAAAATACCTGAATATTTAATTTGTATACCTGAACAAAATAGGCTTATTTTTTTAAATATATATTAATGTCTTATTTAGAATTTTTCTACAAAGTTCAAATTGATTATAATTAATAATTTTTTATAATTTAATATTTTTTTATAATTAATTTATCTCCCTTGAATAAGAGGTTTTACACCAAAAAACTAAGACAAATTAGAAAGGACTTAAATAATTATTGGATTTGACAATGAAGTTTCCTGCTAAAATATAATACGAAAAGTTATTACACCTTCAATTTTCTAGGGTCATTGGTATACAATTAATGGCACTTCAGAATGATGGGGCAATCCTTTAAAGTAACAGCAGGTATTCTCTTTGACATCTAAAATCTTTTATATATGATTTCAGTTTATTCTCTTGTCCACTTTTTATGAAAAACTCTTTTGCTGTTCAGGTTAGCATGACACATATAATTAGATGAAAATATACTTTAACTAATATCAACTCTTCGTTGTCAGGTTATCCGATAAAAGTGGTCAGAATATCTTATACCTACCGTACACCTGTCATCGTGCTGATCAAAAATGAGTCAATTTATATGTTCGTGACTTAATGGTAAACCAAACGCCATTTTATGAGGATGCAGAAAAACCGTCAACCTAAAATACTCAGTATACATACATTTTAAATTAACTTATCTGCTTAAATAAAATCATGCTTATTAATTTGCCTTACATTTTCAATTAACTCTGGATGTCGTTTTTTTTTTTGTATCAATCATGTGCCTTACTTTTTAATCCTTCTCGAAATACTTGTACAGCATACCAAAGAGTAAACTGAAAACAGTTAAAACCTTGGGTAAGACTAAGAAATAATTTCAGATATTCGTCCAAATAATCGGGAACAGAATACTGCCACTCTTTACCAACTCTTTACCCATCATAAAAATACAAATCAATCATGTAAATTTAATACACCTCTAGAATTATGTAATTTATAAAGTTAAACAAACATGTGTTTATGATTTGATTGTATTATATTATATTTTTGACTAAAAAAGTCTTGTCTAGAAAATTCTGCATTATGGTAAATCTAGCACAGTATTTAACTATATTATTAAAAATAGTTAAATACTATGCTAGTTTGCTTCTGCCTTTGAATTCAACTATAGACGGAACAAAATTTTCTTTGAAATTTTACTCCAAAAAATCTACAATTCTTTTCATTAATTCATTCACAAAAAAATATTACAAAAGACAATGGGTTTTGTACAGTTCTCAGGAAGCCTGTGTATCTCCAATATGCTGCAATGGAGAACAATACAATAGTTGACACGAGGCTTGTATGTCGGGTTTTCTACAGAGGGGAGTCCTCTCTCCTTTACTATGGAACGTAGTCGCCAACAGAGTACTGGAATCGCTAAATAGACACACTCTAGGTTGCCCCAACGATATCACGATCCTACTTTATCGCAACTCGGAAAGTATATTAACGAAACGTATTTCGGATGCTCTTGACTAATGGTGCATAGACCAAAGACTATTTGTAAATAAGGCGAAAACGGAAATGGTACTATTCACAACAGAAAAATCTAGGATTTCAAGCCACCAGGCTATCGGTCAAAGAAGTCAAATATTTATGCATTCTTCTAGATAACAAACTGAACTGGAATGCCCATCTAACGGAGAGATCCAAGAAAGTATGCATAGCACTCTGACAATGCAGACGAGCTGTGGGAAAAACATGGGGACTATCTCCAAAGGTAGCTTCATAGATCTACATGGCCATCGTGCGGCAAATGCTGGCATATGCATCAGTAATATGGTGGCCAAGAACGACCACGAAAACAGTCGTAAGGCTCCTAGATCACGTCCATGAAAACAACACTAACAATGGTTATGGAAGCCGTGACGCACTTGCCACCATTGGACATACATATCAGAGAGCAACAGCGGCGGCTATAAGGCTACGAGCAACAAGAGATGTTTTGTAAGCAACGGTGGAGGTGCACACCACAAAATTATACGAGGATTTCAGGAAATCCGGTGGACAACATTCCTCGAAAATATATATGCACTAGAAAGCTTCAAGTAGACCTGCAAGACTTTTTAATTACTCACTGAAAAATGCATCAACCAGATGCCACAAGGAGCGATGGGACGACACACATGGCTCTAGTGTCTCAAAAAACCTCAATCGCGATGAACAATAAAACGACCAAATACTGTATGCAACTGTTAGGAGAACACCTACAGGTTTTAGGGCTTCTAACAGGACACTGTAATCTAAGATAGCACATAAACAGACTGAGACCTAGAGCGTTCAACCTGCAGAGGGTGCAAAGAATAAGAGGAAACCGCCGACGAGTGATGTCCCCCCCCCCGTACGGGGACATACGAGTGCAAAGATTTAATATTCGAAAGCAAAAAAGATGTTCTAACTTTAATGTCTTGCCTAATATACATAAACAAGACTTACAACTTTGACTCATCGTCAGCTCTTGCCGCAGAGAAATCTTTGCTAAATAACTAAACTAACTAATAAAGTACAAACAGTCTTATTAGACAGCCTATCTAAACCTATTTTATGTACAACGAAAGTCACAATTTTAATAAGCAACAATTTGCTGATGGAGAATTTTAATACCAAAGGTTTAAAACCAACCCCTTTTACTAAAAGCATGTGAACCGTTATAAACAAAAATCGTAAGAAATCAACCTCAAATAAATGCACCATTAGTCTGAAAAAATTTAATAGTCACTTTCTCGGAATAAAACTTTAAAAACTTTTCCTCAAATTTCAACCAACTTGCAAAGCTTGCGGCCAATAACTCAAATTCAATAAATAAACACCTCTGTATTTCATTCTTTGATAATGACGTAATTGTCGAAACTAGTCAGATTAAATAAATAAACAGTGAAACAAACCAAGCGAAAATTGTGTTATTTCTATTACAAAATGTTTCACCACGTGCTACATGAGAATCTAATTCAAGAAATATTCAATAAATTTGTTTAAAATTGAATATAATGAAACGGAACAATAGTTGCTAGCATGAAACTGAGTAATACTACTGAAGCTTAAGCTATTAACAGTCGTATATTGAAGGACTTTATCAACATAATCATATATCCATTAACGAAACTGATTAATAGAGCAATAACTTCAAATGCTTCTTTGGATGACTTGAAAATTTCTCGGGTAGTTCCTATACTCAAAAAAGGCAACCCATCCAAAGAAGATAATTATCGTCTGATTAATATTATACCTTTTGTGAATAAAATAATTGAGATTCTTGCAAAACACAAATTAATAAATCATTTCGAAAATAATAATCTTTTCAGCGAATCTCAATACTGTTTTAGGGCAAATAAAAGTACTACTGCCACAGTAACAAATTTAATAAATACATTGTATTGTGCAAATATGTAGGAGTTCAAGAGTGCGACTTGCCTAAGGCATTTGATTGTATATACTCCATGTTCATTTGTATATTAAAGTTGTAAATAACTAAGATTTTCAAAATGTGTGTTTATTTTCACTACAATTGTTTCGCAAATTTATTGATTCTTCAGGTGAATGAGAGTTTACAAGTTTACAACTTTCATTCACCTGAAGAAGCAATAAATTTGCGAAACAATTGTAGTGAAAATAAACACACATTTTGAAAATCTTAGTTATTTACAACTTTAATATACAAATGAATATGGATTTTCAACATCTCAACGCCTTATCTATCAACCATACTCCATGTTACTAAAAAAATATATAATCATACAAAATCAGTAACTTTATCAGACAATAAATAAAACTGTACTTTGTTAATATAATATCACACACAAAATTTATTCAGTAACTATAGTTTCAAGCTTTACAAGGTCATTATCGAACTTACAGGTTGAAACTATAGTTCCTGAATAAATTTTAATTTAAAAATACGAAAAAAAATCGTGAATCTACAACAATGAGTCATACTAATACAAAATTAATTTGCGTGTTACAAATAGTACAACTATAAAAGCAACACTAATTTGAATGAAATTATTTCTGTTGAATAAATTAATAAATGAATGAAATCTTGTGTGATATTAATAAAGTACAGTTTTATTTATTGTCTGATAAAGTTCCTGATTCAAGATGTATCACTCAGTTATGGCTTCAAGCATGTAACATATGAAACACAATAGACTTCTTTAGTTGTTACTTTTAAAAGAGAGACCAGCTTATTGACTTAAATAATATAAAATCATCGATAACAATAATTAAAAACGGTGTGATACAGGTGTCAGCGCCCTAATCTACGTTAACGACTTAAGTAATTGTTCTGATAACTTTATTTTTATCTTCATCAAACAACTTGGAAGATATGTCAGAACTTTTGTCTAAATGTAAACATTACTAAACAAAATGGCCACATGCTAATCATATGGCTCTACATGAAAACACAACTCAGTCATTAATAATAACAACCAGACCATTGGGAGAACTCGATAAGCAACTATTTGGGATTTATCTAGACATATCAATAACGTGCAACGACATTTTTATTTCGATCACTTTTGAATAGTATTTTTATGAAACTATTATTCAGAGCTTATCTAGGCCTGTTTTTTCTTTCTATTATGTCATATGGCAATTTTTTCTCCCTTCAAAGAGTAGAAATTCGAATTATTTGTGGAGCCTCTTTCAGCAAAACACAGTTCTTCTTATAAATTACCCCGTAGTATCCTTTCTTCACACTTTATTTCTATTTTTATTTTAGGGAAAATAACATATTAACATTTTCGCAAATTACTTTTTGTGGTGGCTAATCCACATAAAACAAAGTATAGATTGTTATGACACAAGGCAAGAATGACAGAACTACAATATTCGTATCAAGGAAAATTTACAAACTCCTTGCATTAACTTTTGTCTGGCACAATAAATACACGACGTAGAGAAGCTCCACTCTCTCCTAACACTTAAAAAATGATATGATTACCCCATAATTAAATTGACCATTACAATAAAAGAGAATTGCCTTTAATCAACAAATATATTTATAAATATTCCAACATAACTTTCAGCCGCAGACTATTTTAACTTATATTTAAATACCACTTCTTCTTAAATTGAGTATATAACTAAAACTCTGGCATTGAGCTCTTGTACATTCACAAGATTTAACTTAAAAATCGCACACCTGTAACACAGTTTAGTCCCAAGAATTCTGAATGTCAAGTATATTAAAGACAAAACAAAGTATTGTTTACCGCGAACAATCAAATAATTTACCTAGGAAATAAAATTCCATTTAATATAGTTGATGCTTGAAGCCATTACTTTGTGATACATTTTGAAAATTAGGACGATAAATAAAATTCACTTTGTTGTTATCACACACGGTTTTTATTATTAGTGACCGGTTTCAACCATTACATGGTCATTTTCAAACTACAATTTCAATAATAATAAAAACCATGTGTGTAAACAACAAAGTGAATTTTATTTATCGTTATAAAATTCCATTTGGCTTACATCGCACAGATAGACGGATTAATCATTTTCATCTTCATCACTTTCCGACTTTCTAAAACAAGACATAAGATAATCTTCAATAAAACTATAATTGTAGCATATGATCATTTTTCAGAGAGGATTATCGGTGAGTCAATTAAGAAGGAAAGACATACCGATAATCTTAAACAATGCAACGATGCCCAACGACAGTTCCCTAGAGCAAATATATAATATCTTTCTCAATCCAACCGATCCAATTACTAGAAGCCATTCATATTACCAGCCACCAACAAAACTTTTATAAATTGCGCATTCTATCAAAACACGATCTTAGCGATATTGGTCCAATATTTTTCTACTATGAGAGTGTTCATAATGTATTTCCTTTTCTGTAATAAATAACTGTCGTTTAACCAATCCGTCGTTTTTTTTTTATATAAGCACAAAATCTTGTCAATTCAAGGATGCCAACTGGCATTATTGTGCAAAACTATTCTTTGCCAAACTAGGTAATTGTAGGAGCAACAACCCCGAATTCGTAGGCACTGTCATCTACTTCTAATGAATATTTGTCAATTTTACGATAGATTACTTGTGATTAGCCAAAAGGTTTTAAAGATAGAGGATATCTATATATTGATTCATATATTTAATATTAAAAAAAGATACTTTCAATTTGCACGTATTATTATTATATACTGAATAAGGAATATATATTTAAAATTCAGCCTTTTAAGTATTATTATCGATACTATGAAAGCTTAAAATGTAATATTATATATATATATATATATATATATATATATATACATCTTTATTAACATTTATAATACATTTATGATGATATGAGTGTTAGGAGGTTAGTCTGTTAAATGGCTATCGACCGGCGGTCTTTCAGCCCTGATTTGTCCTTGTCGATGTGTCACGTCAGTCTGTCTCTGATGATGATGATGGATAATGCGATGTGATGAATTCGAAAGTAGTAAATGGAGGGGTTTTGAATTTTGGGTTTAGGTTAGGATTTCTGCGTAAGCAGTAGAGGGTAAGGATGTGATGGTTGAAGGGATTTTTGGAAAATTTTTCACTTAAGTATAAAAGGCGTTCCTTGATGGGGATAACAGAGGTAGAATCATATAGGAGTGGGTTAGAGGGATTGTGTAGAGGGTTACTGGGGTAGCGGATTTTGGTTAAAGTTCTTAGGAAGGATCGCTCGCTAACTTGGATATTGTGGATAGTAGGATTGCAGAAAAGGAGAAAGGAGAAAAGAACATTACCATAGTCGAGAAGAGGACGGCATATCATGTTATATATATATATATGTTTTTATTGATATACCGTTCTTTTTGTAAGTTAAGTTTCTGAACATTTTGGCTCTAGTTATGATTTTTGTTTTGTTTGAAGCTGTGTGGTGTTTGAAATTGACTTTTCAATCTATGGTAAGGCCTAGGTATTTTATGAATGTAGAAGGGGAAACTGTTGTGCTGGAGATATGAATTTTGTGTACAGGATTATTGTTACAGCGATAGGGAATTAGGAGCTGGGATTTGTGGGGATCGATTTTAATTCGCCATTTAGCAAACCAGAGTTGCAGGGTGTCAATGAGCTGCTGAAGGGAGTCAAGAGCTTTAGGTACGGAGGGTGCATGGGAAATTAGGGGTGTATCATCTGGAAATTGAAGAAGGTATTTAGAAGGATTAAAGTAGAGAGGATCAGGGTTGTAGATGTCCAAGCAGAAAATGTTGTAAACTAGTGGAGATAGAGGGGATCCTTGGGGTAGACCTTGTACAGGAGTAAACAGGGGGGAAGTATATTGTATTTTTTGAGATCAAATGTTTATGAGACAAAAAATATTTTCTACACTTTATGGATGTAGTTTATGGAAGCATCAAGTGTTACAAATGTTTCTTGTCTCTAAACATATTTTATCTTTAATAAATATTAACCACTCTTCAGTAAGGAGAAAGTAAAAATAGTAGTTGGTAATTGGTGATTCATTCTTATAGATAGATAAAATACTTTTTAATATTTTATTTGCAAGGGTTGAAAATATAGTTGGGAATATAATGTTGATATTAAAGTTTACACTTTAATTTTTTCTTACAAAATTAATGATGAGTGAAACATTTTATACCTACTGATATGCTGCTACAAAACAAAGAAAATAAGAAATTTCTATTTTAAATATTTCAAATTATAAATAATAGTATTGCCATTAGCAGCTGAAAATTTAGTCATATTTCTTATCGAAGCCTATTAAACATTCTAGATATTTCAGACCAATTAAATCCTACCTTGTCAATAAAAGTCGTACCGCGAACAGGTGGTCCATTAGTGAAACGAAAGGTTATGATTTTTGCTCTGCTATCGGCCGGACGTAAATATTGAAAGCGAAATTCCTGTAGGTGATTAATTTTAATTATCATAAATAAATGTGAAATTAGATGCAGTTTGACATTCCTCAAATATGGAGCATTTTTGAAAGGTACACATCTGTGCTTCTATTACAAAACGCGATAAAGCAACGAATCTGGTCTGTAGGTGCAGTCTGATTAGGCAACGCGGCCGGGAACAATTATCGTAAATTTTTATACATACCCGCATTACTTTTAATTCGATTACGAAATTAATTATCACCGAAGAGTATACAACCGGATGCAATAAACACCCAATAAAATAATACAACTTTTCGCCCAAACGCCGACCGTGACCGTTATTAAAATCCGTAATTGAAATTGTCCGAAATGTAAAATTTATTGCCCGGCAGACTGTTTAATATGCTAAATACAAATCAACGAGTACAAATGGACTTTGTCGAACTTAACATTTTTTACATAGGCGTTGCTCGTGTTTGATGGCTTCATTAATTAATCGTAAGGACAGGTATAAAAACTAAGATTGTACGTCCGATAAAAGGTATTTAAAATTTTTCACTTGTCCGATCTTGTGCTCGCCCAAATCTATTTTATGTAACCGTGTCAAATGAATTGAATTAATTCGAAAACTAAAAGTGTTCAAATCCCAGCTACCAATTTGGTGTAACGGATTTTCTATAGCCGCTACGTTCTTACTTTCGTTTTTAATTGATACATGTATTATGTTACAAATGGTCATAATTATTTATCTTTCCTTTTGCCACCTCAGGTTCGAATATCCTATTTCAATGTTGAGTTTTTTATATACACTCATATATCAAATGATATATAGTAGTAATTTTCTGATTTTTTAATTATATGTACTGCTAATTAACATTCTGCAAATTTTAAAACTAAATATAAAACCTTTAAATAATATTATAATCTTTATAAAACTCATTGTTCTAGATTTGCGAAATATTTTCGTATTTTTAAATGATTAATTTTATAATTAAATAATATAAATTTCAAACACATTCTTAATTAGTAATTAACTACACCACATTAGATACAGATATTAACATATAAATCACATACATTAACATAATAAATCGCGACTTTTTTTTAATTAATAAAACAATCTAATATATTAATTAAGCAAATTAATAAAGCCGGCTTGTATAAAGTCGGACATGAATAATCAATTGTGTTGTTTTTTTTTTGCTTCGTCGCTAACTCATTGTATTCGTTTACAATTGATCTAAAATTATAGTTGTGCTAATAAACAATTCGTCTTTCAATTCAATTATAATGCAACTGCATGTTGTTGAGACATAATAATACAAATAGATGCCGTTGAGTGGAATACATTAATAATAGAGGTCATAGAATGGTGGCGTTTTTTTGCAACGTAAAGGATTGACATTTGGCGCTAAAATTACAAGAATAGTTAACTGAGATTTGAAACATAAGTTAGCATTGACATGAATTCCGCATTTATTTAATTATCATAATGTATTGTGATGTTGTTTAATGTGTGATGATTTATTATCATTCCAGCATACCTTTGCAGTGAATTGATTTTATAAGTGTGCGATTTTACACATTTTAATTATTAATTATTAATTATATATGGAGCATACTTGCTAATAATAATTATAAATGCAAACAGATATGTGTGAATGTTAATATAACTAATTATAAAAAACAAAAATACCTAATTACGTTAAGATATTTTCGATATTCTAAACTGACATACCATACATATTCAGTAATTTATGATAGAATTGAAAAAGGAATTGAGATAGGAAATACGATGTTTGTATAACAGATCTAGAATATTCAAAATAAATGGATTAGATAACAAGATAGATGTGATTTATGCTAAATATCTTATTTGTCTAGAGGAGTTTAAATAGATAACTTTTTAATATGGGAACAACAAACCAGAATGGACAACACAAGACGAGCGAGATTACGCCACTATTAACATCTAAAGAGTAAACTCAACTACTTAGATGTTAATATAACGGTCGAAGAAACGTCTTTTAAGCGCAAGTACATCGAAATACTTGGGCTAGCCAGATCAAAAAGTGCAAGGAAGTCAGTTCAATCACTTTCGACTTCGCTGACGGAAACACCACACGTGAAACTTCCGGTTATCAACATACGAACGATATGACAAATAAACGACTTTTAAAGATACGAGGGCGCCCTGAAATGTTTCCGGAATCGGCAAGAGATGGCGCAAGATGGTTGAAGTAGATTCATTGGTCGGCAAGGGCAACCCTTTTTATAGCAACTGTCAAAATTTCAAACGTCTACACGTCTCCTAAAATAGAATTTCGTGCAGTGATAAAACACTTTTGGATGGCTGGAAAACGTCCACGGAAATTCGAAATATTTTATTAGAGGTTTATGGCGGATCTACTCCATTATTTTTAGACCATCAACTTTTGGGTGAGCGACTTCAAACGTGGCAGCACAAGCACAAGCAGTGGACGCCCAAAAACCTCTACCAACGATGAAATGGTCGACAAGATTTATGATGTATTAGCCGGTCGCTGATTGAAGCTGAAAGAGATAGTAGAAATAACAAACATCTCAGAAGAACATGTTGGCCATATCCTACATGAAATTTTTCTCACACCGGAGCAAAAACAAAAACGGGTGACGGTTTCGGATGAGTATCTGGCCAGGATTCAACACAATCAAAGAAAGTTTTTCATACGTTCCGTAACCGTGCATGAGACTTGGATCCACTACTACATACCGAAGACCAAGGAAAAGTCGAAGCAGTGGAATGGTCCAGGCAAAACAGCTCCGAAGAAATCAAAGACCGTTCCATCGGCGGGAAAAGTCATAGCGACCATTTTTTGTGATTTCCAAGGTGTGATCCTCATCGACTATCTGCATAAGGGAAGAATGATCACGGGGCAATACTACAGCGATTTATTGACCAGATTCGATGTAGAATTGTAGGAGAAACGGCTTAGTTTTCCCCACGATAATGCACCGGCTCATTCATCCGACATCGTCCAAATTGAATGAGTTGCGCTCTCTTAACCTCCATATTCACCGTAACTAGCTCCCAGCGACTTTTTCATATTCCCAAACCTCAAAAAAACGCTGCTAGGAAAGAGATTTGCCTCAAATGAGGAGGCCATCGCCGCTACAAATGGTTATTTTGCAGACCCCGAAACATTGAAGAGACTGAAACACCGTTTGAGAAAGTGTTTTGACCTTCGAAGAGACTACGTCGAAAATAAAAAATAAAAAACCACACCTATACCGTATTTTTCTTGTCGATTCCGGAAGCATTTCAGGGTGCCCTCGTACATTTGTATCGCTGATACAAAATAACAAAAACTTATCGAAGTTACAGAAATTCCATTACTTGCAAAGTGTGGTAAAGGGAGGAGCATCTTCAATCTTGAAGTGTTTTATAGTCTCTGAAGATGGTTACGACGTTGTGTGGGAGAGGCTTCAAGAGGGATATCGAGAGATTACTTATTAAAAAACACGTGAAAAAGTTAAATCCGCCACTGATAAAGAAAGGTGACCATATGATCCTACGCCAGTTAATCGACATATAAACAATTGGAGAAGTTTATGATATCTACTGCGAAGAAATGTGTGATATACAACGGTGATCACTACATGTACATGTGCTCTCAATTTAACAACATGAAAAGAACACATCGAATTTCCATCGTCAAAAAACATCAACTATGCGTCAATTGTCGGCTTAGTGTTCTATAAGTATGTGCCGCAAATTTAATAAAAAACACCACCAGCTATTGCATTTTACCAGAGAAGCTACTGGACATGCTGCACAAGAAGGTAGTTCATCCGCGTCTATTAACTTCGTACACACCCCGTCGAAAGGACGCGAACAAGTCGTACGCGCGGTCCTAGACAGTGGGCCGTAAGCCAATTTAATGATAGTTAATTGTGCACAACGGTTAAGGTTAATACAATGCAACATTAACGTATCAAACGTGACAGTTGGTGGGGAAGAAATTAAAAAATGCAATAAATTGGGCAAAACTATTTTTTTCCATGTATTAACGCTTTATTAGTGCCTCAACTGGCTTCTGTCACTCCAATTTTCTAAGACCTTGTTAAATAAATAAATAAATAAATAAATAAATAAATAAAGATTTATTTACGGGAGTCCCCATTTTACAATATAAAAAGAATACAATAGAACACAATTAATTTATACTTAAAGTTAACTATACTAACTAACCTAATTATAAGTAATAATAAAAAGAATAATAGAAGAGAAAAAGAAAATAAAGAATTAATGTTTGAATACATATTTAAAAGGGAACAAAAAAATTACGAAAATTTTAATAGTAATTTTTTGAAACAGCGTTTTGTGGAACCAAATAAATTAAACCATGAGTTTTTATTTAAAGTATTAGCAGATCTTAGGATACGGCTAAATGAATTATTCTGTAAAAAATTAGTTGTATGAGTCCTAACACTAAATAAATCACAATGTCTAAGTGAACGTTTAAAATTGGAAGCATATATGTTAATTTCCGAAAGCAGAAATGGGCAATAAATATCGGCATTAAGTAAACCGTGCAGAAAGCAGAGATCAGTAATATTCCTGCGATCTTTAAGTGATGATATATTTAATGTTTGCATTATTGACTCATAACAACCTTGAATGTGCTGTATGCCCAGTTTATATTCCATATTCCGCAAAAACCGATTCTGAATTGATTCAATACGATTTATATCAATATTCAAATACGGTGACCAAATAGGGGAAGCATATTCTAGGTGGCACCTTACTAGCGTACAATACAATAATCTTAGACAATCAGAATTCATATCCTTAGAGATGTGCCAAACAAAACCCCACAGTTTTACAGCCTTATCACATGCCTTGCTTATATGACTTTTAAATGTCAAGCGGCTATCAAATATTACACCCAAATCTTTGACAGAATCAGCACATTTCAATGGCGATGAATTAACAATATAATGATAATTAAATGGGCATGCACTCCTAGTAAAAGAAATTGAAATACATTTTTCATGGTTTAAAGATAATTTGTTATTAACGCACCATGCATATATACGATCTAAATCGTCCTGAAATAATTTACAATCAGATGGGCGCTTTACCACTTGAAATAACTTCAAATTATCAGCATACATTAAGCATTCACCGAATTCTATAACATCTACTATATCATTAATGAACAGCAAAAATAAAATAGGTCCAATATGGGAACCTTGCGGTACACCAGAGCTAACTGTTATAGGTTCAGATATAAAGTTTAAAACCCGAACTCTTTGTGTGCGATCGCTTAAATATGATTTGAGCCACTGTAATATGTTTGTATTAAATCCTAATACTCCTAGCTTCTCGATCAATACCGAGTGATTTACTCGATCAAACGCCTTTGAAAAATCGGTATAAATCGCATCAACTTGGCAATTGTTGTCAAAGGCATTTGATAAAAATTGCTTAAAGTGCATTAAATTTGTTACAGTAGATTTACCACGTTGAAATCCATGCTGATTGTTGGAAATTATTGAACGAGACATCCAAGCAAGTTGTTCACTCATAATTGAATCGAAAAGCTTAGGAATAGCAGACTGTATGCTAATCCCACGATAGTCAGCTACATTATCTCGACTACCACCTTTAAAAATTGGAGAAATATAACACTCTTTCCAAACACTAGGGAAATGGTTAGTTGAGAGTGATTGCGTAAATAAATAATATAAAGGTTTACATAATGAGTAGATACAATTAATTAATAGGTTCGTTGGTACCCCATCTGGACCGAAAGAGTAGGAATTTTTCAAACTTGAGATGCGGTTAAATACTGATTCTAGCGAGATGGTGAAGTGCGAGTCTTGAACTTGATGGACACTCCTAATATTGAATTGATTGACGTCAGACACATCAGTTCCATAAACTGTTGAAAAGTAGTCAGAAAAAAGTGAAACGGCCTCGAATCCATTTTCAGCTCTCCTATCATTAAAAGTCAACACCTCTGGAATTCCGTTATCCTGTCTAGCAACTTTGGCAAATTTCCAAAAACTACGTGGGTCACTAAATATATTATTTTGAATTTTACTCATATAATCCGTGTGCAGCTTATATGAATACTCTTTACAATATGATCTTAAACTGCAAAATAATAAGTAATCTTCACGGGATCCAGTCTGTTTGTATTTTGCATGTGCAATTTTCTTATCACGTATTTTTTTTATAAGATCAGAATTGAACCATTTCGGATACGACTGTTTCCTTTGTTTTAAACGTATCTTAGGTATGAATAATTCCATACCTTTATAAACAAAGTCATAAAATTTTTGGACAGCATCTTCTAAACTAAGTTCAGAAAGTAAACAATCCCAATCAATATTATGAAAATAGTCATTTAGTCCTGCATAGTCAGCCTTATTGAAATGATAAATTTCATCAGTCATTGAAAGAGTATCAACAATCTTTTTCATGGGCAGAGTTATACAATATGCAGAATGGTGTTGGCTAGTACCGAGTAATATATCGTTGGCTAATGAAGTGTAAACATTATCTGCATTTGAAAAACATAAGTCCAGAAATGTTCCTCTTGCATTAGGAATCAAATTAAGTTGCTTAAGATTTAAAAACGCATATGAATTTATAATTTGTTCACCTTGACGGCTAAATATTTGCCAATCATAACTATTAGCAAGCCATTTAATATTACTTAGGTTATAGTCACCGCAAATTATAAACTTAGAATTTTTAAAATTTTCACACAATGTTTCCAATACCGTACAATGATCTTTATAAGTAGCATTGAATTGGGTGGAATATAAACACCACCAATTACTAACTTAACATTATCGAAAGTGACTGTTACAAAAATATGTTCAATTTCATTTGAAGAACAAACGAATGTAGATTTCAGGAATTTTTTACGGCTATCAGTAGGCCACCACCCTTACGCATAAATGACAGACCCATTTAGATTTACTGTTGATTATAAAGGACACTTCGCTATCGCACAGACGAGAACAGCGGATGTGAATTGACTTGTTACATTTTCCGTTGCATTTTAAATATGGGGTGTTAGGGGTAATACCTTGGTCACAAATACCGCATTTGAAAACCATTGTAGTTGCAATTGCACGATAATGTAAGGATAATAACAGGGACACTCACTTCACACCAACGCGACCCGTCGTGGTGACTAACAAATATAAGACAGAAACGTTAGGAAAGTATGGGCCACGGAGGGAAAATACAAATAAAACAAAGGTACATAAATGTAAGGAGCACAAATGAGTTAAAATAAAAATCAATTCGATGGATGAAAATAGGTTCAGTGACCGTCACTAGTTACTATTTTGCGGTACGACGGCCTTGCACGGGCACTCGCGATGGAAATTTACTAAGTAAAAATATCCAATATACGGTGTAATATTCGGCGTAATTATTAGATATTCACTCACCATATAGATGAATATTGTTGATGGTTTCGGGCTGTAGCTCACGAATTGCTCGGGTGATATTGGCCTGAAGTGCTTGAATCGTTTCTGGATTGTTGGTATAACAATCGGTCTTTAGGGTTCCCCACAAAAAAAATCCAAAGGGATCAAATCGCAGCTCCGAGGCGGCCAATTGACATCGTCAAGACGTCTGATAACACGATTTGGTAATTTATTGCGCAAAAGATCGATTGTGGCATGGGCTGTGTGGCATAATGCGTCATCCTGCATGAACCAGAGGTCGTCAAAATCCATGTCTTCAATTTCAATTTAAAAAAATTTCGGATAACATGGCTCTGTAATGCTCACCGTTGACCCAAACGTTGTTCCCAGCCTCCTTTCGAAGAATAATGGTCCAATAATGCCACCAATCCACAATCCGCACCAAAATGTAAGTGTCTGTCGATGTATTGGCTTCTCGACAATAACGTGCGGGTTTTTCGAGCCCCAGATGCGGCAATTTTGTTTGTTAAGATGAAAGTGCGCCTCGTCAGAAAAGATGATTTTTCGCCCAAAATCGTTGTCCAATTCAAGCTGCTCTTAGGCCCAAACTGCGTAGCAATAATGAAGCGGATGGCCGTGCATCTTCAACTGCTGAGTCAATTAGACCTTGTAAGCGAATAATCCGAGATTTTTGGGCAGAATTCTCCTCAGGCTTGCCCGTGAAATATTGAGCTATTGAGATCGAAGGCGAGTTGATATTCGGGGATTGAGTATCACACTCTCAGCCACAGCAGCCACATGCTCGTCTGTGCACACCGTACGAGAACGAGGGCAATGAGTGTTGTTTACTTTCGGTCAAAACTTCTTTTCATCAAACGCACTCACGACTCATTTTGTATCGCGGAGGTACGATACTGACTTTCTGTCAAGATTTCGAGCGGGAAAAAGCTGTCAGTATCAAAATAACCTATGTGTTAAAAAAAAACCACTAGATGGCCCACCCTTTAGTTAGTGCTAAAGTCAAATCTAGTATTTTTTAGTAAACTATAACGCTCAATGCTCTTCTATTACATAACATCATTGAATCTCATAGATTGTAATAATAACAGCATTCCAACTGGAATCCAATTGGCAGATACGGAATTTTATCAACCACATGCAGTTGACCTTATTATTGAAAACGAATTGTTTATGGGCAACAACCTCAATCAAACTCATGAGATAATGCGACAGTGTGCTTCATCGGAATCAACAACCTAATTTCGAAATTCTGGGAGCTGGAGAACTACAAGGAATAAATGCTTGCATCTGCAGATGAGAGATGTGAGCAGCATTTTCGAAAAACAACAACCAGAGATCAAACGGAACGTTTTCAAGTAGTGTTATCATTCAAGGATAACACCGAGAGTCTTGGTAAGTCAAGTTTCTACAGAAAGCAGAAATTTTTTGTTCTTGCGCGCCATTGGCTAAGCGTCCTTATATCTACGACGAATACCGATAATTTATAAAAGAATATAAGAGTTTAGGACATTATGGGTTGAGTAGCCTCAATGGCTAAACTTTGCCCAATTTTGTAAGTAAATAAAGTTTATTATTATTATTAGGTATTTTTAGGTAAGATACATGAAGGGTATTACTTACCACATCACTATGTTTTAAGAGAAACAGTTACCTGACAAAATTGCGAGTATTTTTTAATGGCTTGGTGCCGTCCCCTTCAGAGGTCTTTCTGAATAATATCGTAATAATGGGTCCACTATCCAAAACTAACTATTTTTTTCGATATTATACAGAATGATATGTTATATATACGTTATCGCAGTTGATATTACAAAAATGTATCAACAGGTGAACGTTAGCAACGAGAATTTGTATCAACGAATTTGGTGGATAGCGAACCCTGAGGAATAGTTAATTCATACTCTAACGAATAAGACAGCGCCTGAAGCGTATTTGGCATTGCGTGTTATTCAGGAGCTTGCGAAACGTAATACAAACAACCACTACGTCGGAAGTGTTCAGTGTTTACAAGGCATCCATGTATTAGACTTGATTACCGGTCCGGATTCCTTTAAAGACTTATCTATGTGCGTGATCAGGTTAATGACCTTCTCGCGAGTGGTGGATTTGAATTCAAAAAGTGGGCAAGTAATAACAGACAGATATGCGTTAACTATAAAACTGATTGTACAGATAAAGTGACTGTTAACTCGTGAACATGATAACGATGTCAATGTAATTTGAACACTAGGAACAATATGGAACCCAGCCGATGTTATCTCTAGAGGATCCGCTGCAAAATCATTAAAAGACAAGAATCTTGGCGGTATGGGCCAGAATTCCTACTACAAAATTTACCCTCTACAGTTTTCGCCCCAGGAGACAAATTAAAAATTTGCAACGTGGGTTTTTTTTAATGCGAATTAAGTATATTACTGAAAAACGCTGATTTTCCGAAATTGGACGATATCCGCTTGAGCTACCGTCGAATCACTAATAAGTTCGATTGATACCAGTGTGTTTATAAAACCCAATTACACTTTGGTGCTCATGGCACTCTAGCTTCAATGAGGCTTTAGTTCTGGCTACTTCGAGGCAGATCACTAACTTGTGATGTTGTGCAAAAGAGTATCAAGTGCATTCGATTTATATTATTGGTTTTTGATTTAGCTATTGATAATGAGCACTCTGTGCTCGAAATGTACATCTAGTAAATACAAAATATATTATGAAGAAAGCGAATTATAACGTGTTTCTTTTTTTCACCTGTGTGGGCCGTCTTCTTCACAGATTTGGATACACTGCAGCCTAGGTGGCTTATTGTATTTCCCCATATTCCCTTACTTACGCAACCATTCCAAACTCGATGTCCTGCACTAACTTGTACAGGTCCTTCAAGGGTTGCGCATGGAAATTATTTGGTACCATCTGCTGTTTCCAGTGCCATAGCTGGTGTCGCCGTTGTGTAGACCGATTTTACTTAGGTGTTCTTTAACAGTGGCCTGTTAACAATCCTAAAGTTGTCTATAGATGTGTCCTACTTAGTGCTTAGTTAGAATCGGGCCCTCTTATATTGGTCTTAGTGTGGTTAAGGCCTGGTCTGCTTTCTCAGTATTTCTTTAATTTGTTGCGAGTTCACTTTCTGACTTCAAAGCGTCTTGCCTTTTTTGTTATGCCCAAGACAGGTTCAGGTCTCATAAATGATATGGTGGCTCCCTGCCTTGCTAATTCGTCAGATTTTTCGTTTTCCTCGATACCGAAGTACCCCAGCGTCCGGACAAGTGTTACCTTGTTCTGTCTGGCCATGCCATTCAGAGTGTCATACCAGTTTGGATGAAGTCTTTTACCACCTAGCTGTCATGATAAAGATACGCCTGTCTCGACAGTTCCTCTCTATATTGGTTCTCACGCATTCAATGATCGCGAATATTTCAGCTTAAAAAACTAATGGCAGGCTACCCAGTTATTGGGCGTAACCTGTTTTTATATTCTCGTTGTAGATTCCTGATCCTATACCTGTTTGTGGTTTGGAACAAACTGTGTGTGGATGTCCTCCCTAAGACTATTCCATTAACTGTGGTCTAGAATAGTGAACTTGAAGAGTACAGTTTCAAGGTTACTGACTATCATATGTTACGACCTCATTTGCAGTCTTGTAACCCCTGTTATGCTGATGTAGGCAAGTCTTTGGACTTTGCTGAGGATTTGTATTGTTGTGTGTTGTGTGGCTTTGGGCCATCACACCAAAGCAGCATACATGATTGCGGGCCTAAACACTCTGGTGTACAACCAGTATATCATCCCAGGTCTAAGCCCCTATTGTTTATCATACATACGTCTAATTACAGCAAGTGTAATTTTTGATTTATGTTTAATTTTTGAAATACGCAAGGTCCTGGTGAGTTTGGAGTCAAAGATTACTCCTAAATACCATTTAGAAGGCCGTCCAATTTCCTCCTGCGTGTAAAACTTACAATGGTAGTTTTTTAATCCTTTTCTAACACACCATTTGTTCAACACGTTCAGTGCTCGTTGCAATAGCTCTTTGATCGTGTTGTTGAATTTTCCCTCAACGAAAATGACTAGGTCGTCTGCGTATCACAGAAAAGAGTATCCTTTTTTAAAATAAAACACTAGGTTGGCACTTTTTTCACTTGGTTTATTTTATAGTTAAATGTACATTTCGGTCACAAAGTGACCATTATCAATAGAATATTAAACTAAACTAAACTTTTTATTTTGCTATTGATAATGGTCACTTTGTGACCGAAATTTACATTTAGCTATAAAATAAACCAAGTGAAAAAAGTGCCAAACTAGTGTTTTATTAAATATAAATATTTTCACGTACTCATAAAACTCACGGAGTATCCTTTTTTGTTGAGTTCCACTAACAATCCATCCATCACTAAGTTCCACAGCGGGGGTGGTTTGCTCTAACCCCCGCTTCCTCAAGGCAGCAGTTATGAAGTT
This sequence comes from Ontholestes murinus, assembly GCA_963969525.1. Taxonomy (NCBI): domain Eukaryota; kingdom Metazoa; phylum Arthropoda; class Insecta; order Coleoptera; family Staphylinidae; genus Ontholestes; species Ontholestes murinus. The sequence goes on from OZ018394.1 coordinate 25,091,758, forward strand.
AAAGAAAAATTATCAAATGCGCCCAGATATATCTAAGAAGGCAGCAAGTAGAATTTCTTTGTTTTCCAGAGTATCTGCACTCCTAGTTAGTCGGCCGAGAGCTGTCTCTGTAGATCGACCTTGAAGGTAGGAATATTGATCTTGGGATAGTGAGAAAATCACACAAGTATCCCCTCTCTAATATGCCTGTCCATAAGCTTTTCCATTGTCTTCAGTACAACAGACATGAGGCTATTGGGCATGTACGGCTTTGCACGGGAATGGTCTGTCCTACCAGTCTTCTGTAAGAAAACCACCCTAGTAAGCCTCAATTTTCTCGGCAGATATTGCAGTGCTATACTGGTTCTTAGAGTCTCGCAGAGCCTTCGCCACAGAAGTTCCGATCCCTTGTGTAGCATGATGAGTAGTATTCCATCAGGCCCTGGTTAATTGTAAAGTTCAAATAAGTTTACTTTCCTGGCGGTATGCCAGTCTTCCTTAGATGCTCTGTTTCCTGTTGCATTAAAACTAAAGCGCATCAAACCAAATTTTAAATCGCAAGTTGGAGTGTATTACACTGTGGTCCATTTATTATTAAAGATGGATGCCGGTCCAGAAAAAGAATCAAGTCATATATTTCCATTTTCGTTGTGTCAACACTGTCAACGCGAAATTTTTAATAGCTCTTATCCAATTTATCACACGTCGAGGAAATGTGATTAAAATTTTAAACGATAATTGAACGAACTTCATTATAGGACATAATCGTTTGCAAGAACTTGAAAAATTCCTGAAAGGGAGATTAAGTGGAGTTTAATACCACCTCGAGCAACACATTTTGGAGAATTGTGTGAGGTTGTAATTAAAAGTATGAAACACCACCTACACCTATAGCGAATGGCTGGGGTTACACTTCTTGCCTTCGAGAAATTCACAACTCTCCTAACGCAGATCGAGGCGGTCCTTATCTCACGACAACTTTTTTCTCTAAGTGACGATCTCAATGACTACGTTGCGCTCACATCTTCCCATTTTCTTAGTTACATATTAACCTCTTCAATTAAAGATAACTTCGAGGATATACCGGACAACAGGCTGACCCACTGAGAACTAATATAGAAGTTGAAGACGCTGATCAAAGGAATACCTCTTGCATCTGCACAAATGAGCCAAATGGAATTCCAATGACTACTGTCTAAAAGTGGGACAATTGGTCATCGTTAAAGATGAAAATCTGCACCTTGCCCTGTTGGAGTAACTTAGGTAACTTTAAAACAGAATACGTTTTGATATATATTGGTAGAATAGGAAATAATGAATAGAGCATACCTACAGCTTATAAAAATATAGAGATTTTAAATGATGCCAAATAAATAAATCATAATTGCCACCTGAAAACTAAAGTAAAGAAAATGAAGGCATTGTATCAGAGAAGTAAATAAAATTACAAAAATTAAAGATGAACAGAATGCAGTTTTTATAAAGCATCAAAAATAAAACATAAATGAAAAGTATATAAAGCTGTTAATATTTTTAAATATCTGCTGGTCGATGGTCTAGGTCTTGATGGCCATTTATTGTTTTAAAAAGCTTAAAATCATCGGCATATAGTAAAACATCATTGACGTATAAATTAAACAGGATTGGTACGACAGAAGTGACACTAATTATGTTGGACGCGTGTATCTTAACGCGTTGTACCCTATTGTTCAGAAAACTTTTGATCCAATTTACCATCGATAAATTAAATGCTCCATTAATTTATTGTATCAAAGACCATGAGGAACTCTGTAGAAGGCTTTTGAAAAATCTGTGTGAATGGTATCCACTTGGAATTTAATTTCAAATGTCCTCTCAGAAACGCAAGCTGTTTACTCGTAATTATATGTCTACTTAACCAACCTAGTTGCTGTGACTAGATGAAGTTCAATAATTTAGGAATGATTCCAAGTACACCCCTCTTTAGTTCTCAATATCATTTCTGTATTGAGATGTATAGAAAGGAGTTATATAAATAATTTTCCAGGATTCTGGAGCAGTTTGTTCAGAAATAATTTTTTGAAATAAACAGGAGGAGTGAAAGTGCAAACACAATTCTTCAAAAACCAATTAGGAATATTATCAAGGCCACATGAAACGCATGAAACGCATGGTTTAAGCTTACTAATTGCATCAAACACTAATTTGGCGTTTACAGTAAATCGATAGTAAGGATCAATACAGTTAGATTTAGAGATATTGTGGAACGAAGCCACACTAACACTGTTAGCATTGTTGATACTATAATGATTTATCAAAGAGATTTACGGAATCCTTACTATTGTTACATTATGATAAATTAATTTCTCACTTAACCCGTGGTGAAACATTTTTGTATTCATTCGATTGTTGATATGTGTTTTAATCAACAATGCGGTCTTAGAGCGAGTACATTTTAAAGAAGCAACCCTAGGTCCAATAATTTGTGAACAATTAAACAACAAATCGCCATTATTAAAAGAATAAAATGTGCTTATAATAATATTAATTGATGAAATATTAAATCGTGAGGGGATAAAATTAGACAGGGATACTTTTCACATCCAGGGGATTTTCAGGGTAGCTAACAAACAAGAAAGAGGTAGGCCCCGGTATAGAAAACATAAAACAAACAGAGGATTTTATATAAATAGAGCAATAAATATAGATGTAGCGTAAAATTGTCAATGAGATGCATAAAAAAATAAGCCGGAAAAACGCCCTAATACGTAAGTAGTGCGATCGACCTCAGCTACTTATATTGATTAAATATCTTAGGTTATCTATCAATTGTCCTAATATTTAAGATAAACGAAATCATTTTCTATTATAAAACAATGTGCTTTGTTTATTTTTATTCAGTAATAAAGTAATTCACTATTGGTCAAATCCAAGAAAACACAAACACTTCAAGGTTACTCATAAATTCCATTTGAAAAATATAATACATTTTTTATATAGTAAGGAATTATAACAAATTAATGATAGGCAGTACATATTTCAAAGAATATTTTGATCAAAACTGTATCTAAAGTTTATTACTTCATTCACACGCATTTACTCCAGTATTCTTAAGTAGAATACGATTAATACCAAATGCTAATCGGCTAAACGTTAATTGGAACCGACCAGATAACTAACGAGACAGTACCAATGATCAACCCATTTACACCGAAATATTATCGAATGATTACCATACGACATATGTATTTCAACATTTCAATTAAGCAAAATTTTTACGCAAATCCGTGCCAGTTTGCCACTTGAGTTATTTCGACGTCTGTTTAGAATACACATAATAACCGAGTTTACGACTGAATCTAATTGATCTGTAGGAAACACGCAATGAAAATATCGATCAATTAATAACGAAATAATTACACACTCTCCTTACCACTCGCCACTAATAAATATCACCGTTGACATAATATTTACCTAAAGATTTTTCCCGGAAAATTAATGCTTAAAAGTGCGAAATTACATACCATTACTCAGCGTCGATTATTAACTATAGGAGAAAAAGTGGATCGTCCGGGTGCGGAGTTATTTTATAGAAACCAGTTTCTATCTATTTATTTATTACAAATAAAAGTGGAGTGAAGTTGTTTATCCCACTGAAATTATTAATTACTTGTGTTTATATTCTTCTTTGCCTCGGCGAGACTCTTATTTTTACCCAACCTTTGATGATGTTGATGATTGCTGGGGAAATTAAGTATATTAAATTATTAGAGTTTATTTTTAAAAAGCAGATAATTATTGTAATAACGTGTGGGATTAAATTGGATATATTTATTAGTTATGCCGTTAGATGGGTAATCCGATTGATGAAATCTATATTTAAATCAATATATTTCCTGGTAGATAAATAATAACAGTAATATGTATAATGAATTTGAAAAAAATGGATTTAATTAATATTAATTAAGTAAAACAAATATAATATAATTACTTATGAAAATGTTGCATATTCAAAATCAATTTGATGATATTGGGATTGCTGTATTTTCTTAATGCTTAATTTAATAAATATAATTAAAAATATGTTAATTTCGAATATAATTCAAACGCATGCAAAATTACAGAGAGTCTTAAATTGGTTTTATGTAGAAACAATTTGCCTTAAATGTTTTAAACCTGCTTAAAAACTGAAAAACTAGTTGTTTTCAAATTATTATATATTATCGAAGTTATTCGCTTACTTACCTAACCAAAAGTTTTAGATACGTTAATTAATTTATTTCTTAATTCTCGACCACATTGTTTTAACTTGATCATTACCTAATCCAATATTAGTTTAAAAATTGCTGGTTGTGCTAACCATGAGAAAGACGACAAAATTTATTAAGATACATTTCTATAAAGCAATAATTCATCCTCAATAAGCATAATTAAATATATAATAATATAATATTAAATCAATCTGCGTTGCATAAATTAGTAACTATAATTTGCATTTGATTGAATTAGGTTAATGCAGTGAATTACGTCTGCACATGGCTTTTAATGTTATTGCATCTAACGCACTAAGTCATAATTATTTTCTTTAGACTAAAGATTTAATCATAAGATTGTGAAAATGATAAGTGCTTTAGAGAGTTGTGTAATTTCTTAATATTACTGACATTTTCAATTTCAATTTTTAGTTCGCTTAAATTACCATGTAAAGTAAGAAACAATTATGTTGCTTTAAATCATCATATTTTTTTGTATGTGTATATTTTTAATTACTTTCTTGAACACTTTTAATTATTACCTAAAACAAGTGTAATTGAAATCTATAATCACTTACATATTTTCAGAAATCACAAAATTATTCCAAAACTCATAAACCCTACATAACCAATAATTTGAATAAGAAATAAAATAAAATGGACTTAATAAAGTAGGCTTAAAACCCCTAGATTGAAACTTAGTTTCTAAGTTTGTTTGTAATTTATTTTTTATAAATATATATTCTCCTTCTCTATAATAATATTAACATATTCTTTAAATGCTAGAATTTCTAGAAATTTCAAACATGGAGATAAATAGCATAGAAATTAATATTTGACTTTTGCAAAATTATAAATTCATTTGTTCCATGCAAATATTGTTTCTGTCTTCAACCTTATTATATCAAAAAAATTATTTTTAAAAGCATTCGTAGAGGAAATATTTTTAATACGAATGCGATTTACAAAGAATATTTTTATGTGTAATACAACAATTTTAAATAAATGCCCATAAGTCGCGCATCGTCTACTGCTAGTTGCAATTTTGTTTGTATTTTATTAACAGTTTGTTCACAGTAACATGAAAATCCTTAGATAGAGTACAATGTTCCTACTAACAAATATTTCCTAGATCCATATAAATTACTAATCATATTAAAAAAATTCCTGTTTTGACTTCAATTTTCATCCTTAAATTGCTTTCTTAAAACTAAATAAATAAATAGTGGTATAAAAACATGAAAATTATTTTCATTTACCCTTTTTTAAATAAATTCATCTTCTAATTTAAACGTAAATTTAATTTAGATTACTGAAATTAACTTCCTTGCTAAAATACTTAGATTGATTAAGATCCTTCTCTATAAGTTTGATCCTTGGAAAAATATAAACTTCGAATATGCAATAATAGAATTAATAATTAAAATCGTGAGATTGTCTTAATCCTCCACTTTAAGAATAATTCTTGAAACCTTATAAATCCCTCCTCTGATAGAAATGTGAATTTGATTACTAGAATTAACTTCCTTTACAAAATCCTTAGGTTGACTTTAATCCCCCTTCTTGAATAGTTCTTGGAGATCTATAAATATCTCATTGTGAAATGAATATGAGCTACTGGTATTATCTCATTGTGCGTTATATGTTTAATGCTTTTTTTCCTTTTGGTTAATTCTAAAATTTCTAATGTATTGAATGACGTTTTGGTTAATGAATTTTGAGCAATATTACAGTCACTTTTTTTAAATTTTAGTCTAATTTTTATTCTTAACTTCTATCATTATTATTATTTTTTATTATTTTCATTGTTTATACCATAACTATATGATTATTATTATGATTATGTTATCCTTATGTTTTACTTAATATAAATAATTACTATAAGAAAAACCTGTGAACCGTAAATGATCACTTAAGGTGGGGAAAATTATTTATTGCTAGTTTTCAATGAGATTATCATTTAACACATATTATTTTTCTTTAATGGTTGATATTGTCATAATTTAAATTAATTGATTTATTCTCAATAAATTGTTTATTTTTAATTATTAAATCTATTTTATTTTGGATTATTAAATCTACTTTTTTTTCTATGAGAAGCATTATAACTGATTTCAATATTAGTCAATTATTTTGTAACCGAATATTTAGACACCTATTAAGGAACTGGGGGTACTTAATGGTTGCTGGCCCCCTTAATAGATGAAAACAATAAATCATACCCATGACCAAACTCTTCGACAAAAGGTTGGCCTGGATCCTTTTATTGCTATCTTATTGTAGACCATTATTGGTAGATAACTTTGCAGAAATAATCCGGGGCTGATTTGTAAGACCAGGGTATGTGGAAATCTGTTTGTACATCTTTAAATTGATTTTGACATTAAAAATGTTATTGTTTATAAAGATATTTGTGTATTCTTAAACAAAACAACATATTCAACTGTTTCTTGCACGTTTTAATTTGTCTATTACATTAATCAACCATAGGTTTTTCTGCTTTTCAAAAATAACATGTTTTAAACTAAAACACTGCTATTGGGGAAGGTCAGGAGTTTGTTAGGTCAATGTACGATTTATTAATTAGAGTTCAAGACGACTTGGAAAGATTTAGTGATCATATATTTATTAATTTTAAAAAGATCTCAACACCAAAAAATAACAGAATCAATTGAATTATTAATAGTATTGACTATAAAGAGTTAAAAAGATATATGAAAGGAAGGTTCAGAGCTGTAAAGAATGCAGAAGAAACTGCAACGGTATTATCAAAGAAATTCTTAAAGGCATGTCATTTGGAAATACCTAAATTAAAATAAATTATATGCATAAACAAATTTACTGGTTGAATGATTAAACACACATTGTAAAGATATAGCAAACTTGCCGAAAATGAATATGTTTAAATGCCGTAGGGCAGGAAGCAGGAGATATTGTTAATGCTGAGAACAAATTAACTCAGTAAAAATTAAGGGTGAAAATTATTAAAAATAAGCAATTGAAATGGAATTCACTTTTTGAGGAAGTTGATAATGTATTTGCAGAAGAACATCTAAGAGTGGAAAAGCGCGGGGGAGTAGTGAGTGGCAAATAAGAAAATGCAGGCCTTGGAAAGAACGACCAATGAAATGAGATTATGTAAAAGTGAAATTGACAGAAGTGTTTTTGCAAGAATGGACACAGAAATGTAGTTTAATGAGTGGAGGATACAAGAGTCAATAGGGAAGGTTGAAGAGTTTACAGAGGATTTAATAGAAAAAGCTTATGATGAGGTTATGGCTGGAAAAGTTGCTAGGCTGGACGTTAAAGGCAGAGATGTGGAAGGAGCTAAGAAAGAAGAGAAACCAGAAGTTCCAAAAGTTGCTGAACCAAATGTGGAGACAAGACGTATGGGGATTATGTGCCCGGTACACAAATAAGAAGATACATCAAATGTAGAAAATTATATGCCTACCTGGTACAAAAGTACCATGACGGTGGTATAAAATAGATTATCGAAGGAATTGGAGACCAAGGGAAAATTTAAAAAATAGAGGGGAATAAGGAATCAAATCTTTACACTGGCAAGGATTATGGAGATAGTATAAGAAGAAAAGGGTAGTATGTAGATTCATTTTATCGATTTGAAATCAGCTTCTCTTAGTCTCCTGGTGTAGGCGAGACTAGAGTGGGAGGTGAAGAGAAACGTGGAATCGTGTGGTTGTATATGTCAAGTAGAAATATTTTTTTTATATGTTCAAGATTTTAGGCGAATAAAGATATTTTTTCTTCTTCTAAATTCATAATCAAAAAATGTAAAATTAAAGAACAAACACGAAATCTTTAATTATTGGTAGGGTTCAACAAATTCTAAGATCATGAAACAATAATGATTATCATAATATGAACAACGATCATGTCTGAGACCAATACTAAATAAAGATTAAAAATTTACAGTGAATTTATTGCTAACAAATTTACAAAACGTTGCAATATTTGTTTAAACGAGACCAGTTTATATCGACCATCAAGTTTATTAGATGGTGAGAGCAAAAGACCAAAGAAATTAAAGAAGGAATCGGCCAATCAACAATTTAAATTTATTTTGAGGAAATGCACTGTCGATGCAACCATAGAAGCAATGGAGCTAACTTTAGTCCACTGAAATAGTGTAAAAAATTGTTTAGGAATTGCAATTGCTATAAAAAATTCTCATAATTAAAACCCATAAGCAAGAATTCCAAGTTACTTATCAAGGATCTATAAAAGTTATTTTGAAGAAAGAGTTTTGGTATATGAGGTAATGATGAAAAATAAGAAACATTGCTTTCAAACAAAAGCTACAAGGAAATTTTAAGTATAGATTTGAAATTTAGGCAATCTGGGTTTGCAGGTATCAACAAAATTAATACAGCTTGGCTGTCAAGAAGAAAGGCGGGAAGATTAATAGATAATACAATCTATATTTTTAGACAACAAATAGAAATACATTGAAGATAAAATATTTAGTTGCTAGGAGGGGTATATAGGGTTACGCTGCAGAGGTAGCACTTTTTCCCAACGGTTACATCGAACGACATAGGCGGGAAATTGTTATCTTAACTGGTTCTCGCAGGGTATCCAACACTTGTTTACATCCCGGTAACTGCATTAACCAGTAGGAGAAACTAAACAAGAGTATTCGGATATTGTGAAGGAAAAGCTAAATCCAGAGGGACGGCTATTCGACAGTTGTCGAATAGGTAAATTTTTATCATAGGATATCACTATAAAAAGGAATCTAAATATTGTCATTGGAATCTTCAGGCTCAATGGATTGAAATCAATAATAAAACATGGTACCTGAAAAAACTTTTTTTCAGATGGTTAACTCAAAAACTTGGGATTAGAAGCAACAAGGCTAAAAGTAAACATTATAGGAATCAGTAATATGAGGGAACGTTGGCTGTGTTAAACATTAGACGATATCCAACAACCAGATCCAGATGCAGTATTAGTATGGAATAAGTTTAAAGGCATAATAACGGGAGTAGTAAGTAAACATACTAGTGCTAAACCTAAGATAAAGAAAAGGAGATGTGTTGTCGCAACCCCACGCTCTCATTTTAAGACCTCCAAACAAGCTACCTTGTAAATACGAATATCTGACACCCATACCGCCAGTGATCAAAACAAGGAGGCTGAGATAAGCATAACCTTGTCACCTCCACTAATAATTTGGCTCTTCCTACAAACAAGAGAAGAAGATCAAGCGTGGTAGGAGACAACACGTCACGGAAATACAATAAACAAGTTAACAACTAGGCGACGACATATTCATGTGTGAATCGGTTGTAAATATTTGTACATTCTTAACTTCATTATATAATTTAAACGTATTGTTCAATTTAATCAACGGTCCTTTGATAAATTATTAACCAGTAACGAGCTGGATGACAGATAACTTTCCGGATCTCATGGAGTAAAGAAGGCTTTGTAAAAAAGTTCCAGGTATATATCAATAATTACAGAGAAAGATAAGAGCCACCATACGAACAGCAAAGTACGTGAAAATGGAGTAACTACATTCTAGGTACAATATGTTGAACATACACAGAAAAACTAAAAGAAGTTACCGCCTATATAGGAATAAAGTACACACTGTAATTAATGACTATCGACTTAGATGAACCGATAATAGATGAGCATATTCTAATAATAATTTGGGAGAAGTACATCACAGATCTGTTCCAAAACTACAAAGAATGACCGGAAATATTGACAAGCATATATTATTTCATATGCTGTAAAAACAGCTAATAGTGAGAAATTCCCCGGACCGGACGATATACCGATAGATGAGGACAACATTAAAATACTTGTAAAACTTTTCAGTAGTATATATGACACTGGTACAATTCCAGAAGATTGGTTAACGTCGGCATTCATACCGCTCGGCTTATGAATAAGCCTACTGAGCCATTTCTTAAAACAATTCTTGCGAATTATATATAATAGTATCTGGAATAATGCGAAGAAACCTTAGAAGCAACTCAATTCAAAAAATGTGTTCATAACACCGGAGGATCTATTTTCCTTGAAAATTCTGCTGCAAAAATGACGCCATTAACGGAAAGATGTTGCTAGGTGTTTTATAGACTAGGAGAAAGCCTTCAGCAATATTCGACATGCGAAACTTATAGAAATACTACAGGAAACCTGTATAGATATAAAAGACATTCGAATAATTAAAAACTTATATTAGCTTCAAACAGTCTGGGTCATGATAGGGCAGCAAAACTGGCGAAGTGAATATCCAACGAAGAGTGACCCCCTGTCCGGTACATAGAAGAAAAAGAAGACTAATGAGAAATCTTAACAGACCATGAAACCTGGTGAAATCATAAGTGACTAAACCAAATTTTAAATCACTTATAGGTAGAAATGATAAGCCTAATAATTAAACTAATGCACAATAGTTATTAATCTTGAGTTTCTCAACTAATGTTAAAGTCTTGAATTTTTCCGATTGAATTGTTTTGCTTGCAAATGATTTCTTTAAATTAGAAATGCTATAGAAACTAAAAGAAAATATGACTTAAAAAAGACTTAATAAGTATTAAAAGTAAATATCTTAAAATAGTAAAATATTTATGAAAATTAGAAGTAGAGAAAATTATGCAAAATATTTTTAATTCTTAATTCTGCTTCTGGCTGAACTTTAGGTTATGTTCACTACTTGCAAAATGAACATATTGGATGCATTCTACAAGAGGAATGTTATATTTAACATGTACTTTCTTATCTACTTGGCTTAAGATACCAATTACAAATAATACTTAGATACAATGTGAGAGAAAAACTTGAGTGTAAAACTACATATTTTGTTTATGGAACAGCATAATTTCAGCCATGTTTTCTTTTTTCATTTAAGAAAAAGCCTGTGGTCACAAACATATTTTCGACCCTTTGTGTGCAGAAGAATTTCGCGTCGAGGAAAATATTTTTTTAAATATCGGCCGTGGGCGGCGGTTAATTATATATAAATTAGTGAAACGTAAAGGAGAATCACCTCGCAACATTGTATCATCGTGTTTACACGAAAGGCCCACCTTTATCATTTTTATACGGTTATAAGTGAGACTTAACGCAAAGGCAACGAAAGGAAAAAAAAATGGAAACAAGTCGAGTTTTTCTGTCGTGAGTCATGAAGTGGTTACGTGTCACCTCTTATTGTTTAGGACTATTCTTAGCTACCCATCAAAACAAGGACATTATATCAGGCGGGCCCGAGGAGACACGTGAGATTTTAACAGACGCATAATTCAAAAGTGTTTCTCTGACATGAGGTGTCTTAGGTGACGTCCACTAATGACTTTTACTGGGAACGGTGGAAAACTCAACACCTCGCTCATAAGAAATGCTGCTTTTATTATGTGTCTACAGTAGTCGTACACAAAGAGGACCTAGTTTTTTTGTAATAATTAATAACAGAAACGGCCTTGACTGGAAAAAGTTGGATGTTCTTGGAATACAAACAATAATTTTAATGATAAATATAACTGTCTTGTAATTTTTTTCTTATATAAAAAGAACCTACACTACTATTTTTTTTTAATATGTATATTATATTTAATATTAAACTGTTGGTCTTTACATTTTTTTACCCTCCAATAATTTTATGTCTATAAAGAAATTATGATACATATTTTATATATTTACATTTTAACTATATTCAAATGTATTATGAGTCTCTTAATTTGAGGTTATGTGTGTACAAATGTTTATTAATGTTAGTTAGGATAATTTCGTGAAGAGAATTTTTGTGCATGATTACAATTCGGCTTAAATCTTATCAAAACGCATTTGAATGGAATGACATTCGAAATACCTTATTACAAAAATACGGAGATCAAAGAAGTGAGGAATTGCTAGAATCGTCCTTAAGACAATGCGTTCACCAAAAACATGAAACATACTTAGATTATTACAGTAGGTTATTAAAAAAATTCAATGATTTAATGCGTCATATTACTTTAAACATAACAGATCAGAATTATTTAAACTACAAGAAAATTGATTATAATAAATTAGCGCTAAAAATATTTCAAATAGGTCTACTAGAACCATACAGAAGTTATATAAGTAACTTTCAATTTAATACTATTGAGGACTGTTTAAATAAATGTAGATTTTTTGATAATAGAAAACAAGAATGGGATTACTGTGAATTTATTCGAAAAATAACCAAAACCAACAAAAAAACTACTAAATTTACACCCGTTTCTCAAAATCAATCTCTACAGCCCCGGTACAATCGGAATCAATTCTATAATAATAACAATAATTTTTCTCGACCACAGTACGCTCAATATTCACAACACCGACCTATTCAAAATCAATATTCTCAACCTAGACAGATTCAACAGCAAAATTTCCAACCTAGACAATTTCAAGGATCAATAAATAAACCCTTGCCACAAAAAAATAAATTTTTCACAAACAAACAAGTTTTTGGTACACAGGCTGCATCAGGCATGTCTAGAATAAATAAACCAACTCCAATGTCTTCAAACTAAAATACAAAGTCATCAAACAAAAAATTATTCAAGGCCTAAACAACAGGTAATTGTCGAAGAGCTATATAACGTAGAAACTAATCCTTCTGAAAATTATGAAGACGAATCTCAATTTTTAAACACACTAAACGATGAATTAGAAATACACGACGGTAAAAATTATGAATCCAATTCAAAAAATGTTCGTTACCGGCCTCTCTGATAGAAACATCAGGAACGTAGATTTAAATTCCTTCAAAATTAAATCAAAATTACCTTTCATTTATTTACCAGATTTAAATTTAACCATTTTAGTAGATTCCGGTGCAACAAATTCTGTAATAAATTCGAAACCCCCTTTGCGAGAAATTCTCACAATATATTTATAAAAAACCATATACTGTTTCTGGTTTAGGAAATCAAATTAATTGTAAAGATAATTTAAAATTTCCAATTCTTCATGAATTCGGTATAACATCCGATATACACTTACACGTAGTTGATTGGCATAAAAATTCTCTAATAGGTAGCTCTGATTTGGAAAAATTAAATGCAACTATAAACTATAAGACTAATACTTAGAACTGAATGTTATCGAAATTCCCTCTTATTTAGAACTTAATAAAGAGACAATTTCTCCACAGAAAATTAACGGAAAAAATTATGTAAAGGTTCCTGTTACACTAAACAACGGTGAAGTTATTATACCACCACAAAATTATCTGAAGAATATTTTATTCCAGAGTGCCTTGCTGTTTCAAAAAATGGCTTTTGCATTTTACCTTTAGATGAAACATTAGAAGTAAATTTAAACTGTAATGAACGTATAGACGTCATCCCTTTTTTAAATCACGAAATTGATGAACCCCCTAAGACCCAAAACCAACAAATCAACATTTCAAAATTAATAAGAACACAGAACCTAAATTTAGAAGAAAAGCGCGAGATTACTCGAATTTGTAAACAATTTCCCGATATATTTTATAACGAAAATTGCGATTTGACATTTAGTAACGCAGTTAAACACGAAATACGAACTAGGATAGACGAATCAATTTATGTAAAATCATTTAGACACCCTCACGTTATGAAACAAGAAATTGGCAATCAAATTCAAAAACTATTAAATGATAAAATAATCAGACCCTCCGCAGGGCGAAAACCCGTATGGATTGTTCCGAAAAAGACGGATGCCTCCGGGAAGAAAAAAATTAGAATGGTAATAGATTATCGAAATCTAAACGAAAATACAATAGAAGATAATAAACCCCCTGCCATATTGAAGAAATATTAGATAATTTGGGCAAGTGAACTTACTTTACAACCCTCGACCTAGCCCAAGGTTTTCAGCAAAATGAGATGCATCCCAACTCAATTGAAAAGACCGCATTTTCTATAAATCAAGGACATTACGAATATCTAAGAATGCCCTTCGATCTAAAGAATGCTCCTAGCACATTTCAACGTATTATGGACAACGTACTTCGAGAATTCTTACATGTATTTTGTTTTGTCTACATGGATGACATTGTCATCTTTTCAAAATCCCTACAAGATCACATTAATCATCTTAAATTAATCTTCTGCAAAATGCGAGAATTTAATCTAAAGATACAACTCGATAAGTGTGAATTTTTAAGAAAGGAAGTATCCTTTTTGGGCCACACCAGATGGTATTAAACCTAACCTATCAAAAATAGAAGCTGTAACAAATTACCCAGTACCAAAAACGATCGAAGAAATCAAGTCATTCTTAGGATTAACAGGGTATTATCGAAAATTTATCTGTAATTATTCCAAAGTCGTATCCCCATTGACTAAATGTTTGAAAAAGGGTTCCAAAATCAATATTTCAGATCCAGAATATATTCAAGCTTTTGAATTATGCAAATAACTACTTTGTAAAGCACCTATTCTTGCATATGCTGACTTTAATAAACAATTCAAATTAACGACCGATGCCTCAAGTGTATCAATAGGAGGAGTTTTATCTAAATTAAACGGACTAATTGCTTATTACTCTAGAACTCTAAATTCCGTCGAAAAAAATTACTCAACAATCGAAAGAGAACTCTTAGCAATTCTAGACTCAACCAAACACTTTAGATCATATCTTTTTGGACAAAAATTCATTATCGAAACCGATCACAACCCGCTCGTTTGGCTTTACAAAATTAAAGAACCCAATTCGAGATTGGTACGATGGAAGTTAAAGTTAGAAGAGTTCGATTTTACAATAGTTTACAAAAAAGGCAAAGAAAATCAAGTAGCGGACGCTCTATCTAGAATAGAGATCCATAATACTAAAGACGACAACGAATCCGTAATCGCAAACATCAATGAATTAGCCGCTATTAATGACGAAGATATAGAACGTATTATCAATTCCCAAGAAGAAAACCTAAATGAATATTCAGAAATACTCGAAAATTTAGAATCATCATTAACTGAAAGTGGCACTGTACATTCAACCGACGGTGATAACGGCAAAACAATTCCAATTTCAGAAAAATCTTTAAATATATTTTCTAATCGTATCATTTTTGATATAGGCGAAACCTACAAAAATCGCTTTACCAAACCATTTAATAAAAATAACTACAGAGTAACGATCTCGGCAAATTCAATCAATCAAGATCTTTTGACATTCATGAAAGAAACCTTAAAACCAAATTCAAACTATGCAATTTATTTCGTTGATAAACGACTTAGACGTCCATTTGAAAATCTTTGTAAAAATAATTTTAATGACAGTCTTAAATTCCTCATTTGCAACAAACGCTCTATCGACGTTATAAACGACGATCAACAAAAGGATATTGTTATGGAATACCACGATTTAAATCACAATAGCATAACTGAGATTTACAATCATTTAAAAGAAAAATACTTCTGGCCAAACATGAAGCAAACTATAACAGATGTAATAAATAAATACGAAGTCTGTTTACAATCAAAGTATGAAAGACACCCATAAATTGAAATTTTCAGGACCATTATTAGCTAAAAGACCATTAGAAGTTTTACACATAGACACGTTTTCTTTCCAAAATTCTAAATTTCTTACGATTATCGATTTATTCTCACGATACGGGCAAGCGTATTGGATAAATAATGGTACCAGCTTAACAGTTTTAAACAAATTAAGACATTACACCTCTCACCATAATATTTTACAAAGAGTAGTGCGTGATGAGGAGCGCGAATTTCAAAACAATACTTTCAAAGAATTTTGTAAAATGAATAAAATAGAACTTCACTTTACGACCGTAAATAATCCAAGTTCCAATTCTCCCATAGAAAGATTTCACTCAACCATATTAGAAAAATTAAGAATTTTAAAATTTAAAAACCCTAACGAAATTCCGTCTAATTTAATGATTTTGGCAGTTTCAATTTATAATCAATCAATTCATTCATATACCGGATTTTCACCCTTCTACTTACTATACGGTCTTTACGAAAAAAAAAAACAGAATTCGATTTAGATATGACAAATCAATGAAAGGGAAAACAAGAAATTTTACCATTTTACGATCAAGTATACCAAAAGAATAAACAATTAGCACAAAACATTTTAGAAAAACGCAACGAAACCCGTGGTGATCCTTTTAATGTAGAAAATCGCGACGTTTACGTAAACCGAAACAAGCCTAGCAAAGTTGACCCCAAATACGAAAAAGTAACAGTTGAAAAACAAGAATCGAATAAAATTTTTGGAAAAACTTAAAAATCCAGAAATACTAAATTTCATGTTCAAAATTGAAACGGTTAAAAAAACCATCTTCTTTACAGATTCATAATTCTGATGACCGAAGTTCACCACAACCAGGCCCTTCAGGTCAAACCGATTGATAACAACGGCTATTTTCAAGAACATATCGGATCGGTGAAAATTCTTTATCATTACCATAATTTTCTATTTTTTATAAACACAACAAAATTAGAAGCAGGATTTAAGCAACTACTAGCAAACGCTGAAGCCTCTATCGATAAACTAACTCTTGAAATTCATAAACAACTTTTATCAAACTATAAAGAAATCGAATTGTTATTAAGAAAATTCAATTATAAATCTAAAAGAGCATTGGTTAGCATTCTAGGGAAAGCAATCAAATTCATAACCGGAAATCTTGATGAAGACGACCTACATAATATTAATGAAAATTTACATAAATTACATAACAACCAGAATTCTGAGATAGAGCAAATAAATAAATTAACTACTTTTGCAAATCACTTATCAAAAAGATATTCTTCTGACTTAGAAATTTTAATGTCAAATATAAATAAAACAAAACTCTTTCTTGAAAATCTAAAATTCATTGAAGACACCAGAACACTATTACAAAATGAGGTATATCAATCAGAACGTTTATTAAAAACATTACAAATGCTTGAGAGAGCAATCAGTCTTGCATGGAAACAAATACCTGATTTAGAATTATTAAATGTCGATGAATTTTTAAACGTCCAAAATTACTTATTAAAAATCTACAATCCAACGCAATTATTGCCTATTGACAACACTCATTTACTAAAAATTCTAGAGTTATCAAAATTGCAATAGGAACAAATGAAGCAATTACGTTTTTACTCAAAATACCCATCCTGAAACCATTCTCTGCAATTTATTCTCAAGTCTATCCTATACCTAATTACCAAAATATGGCAATCATTCCACCAAAACATTTTTAATTTAAATTACTGAACCAATGAGGACTGCCAAACATTCCATACCATTACCGTATGCCTACAACAACCGGAATTAGAAGACTGTACTCCATTGAACATTAACAAGTGCCAAACTACAAAAATTGTTATTGATTATCAAATTGTCTCTGTGCTATGAAATAGATAATTGTTGACCCTAATGAAGAAGAAACAAGAAATAATTGAAGATTGTCACGGTCAGCTAAATAGAAAATGGATCCAAGGAACAAATATCTTCAGTTCATCTTCCAGAATTATAATGGGCAAATCAATATACGCAAACACTATACCTACATACGAGATACCAATGTACCGCATTCCAAACAAAACATTAGAATTTCACCAGGAAACAAAAAACTTCTGCTGAGGCACCTTAAGAATCCAACAATTCTCCAACAAGAAACTGAGGAACTGGAACGGCGACCCATACATTTAGAACCACTGGTTCACATCATTCATTGTGGATTTACATCTTATCTCAGCAGTTTTCCTAACGCTACATTTTTTGCTCTCATAATTAATTCAGTATAATTCTTGCTCTTGTATAACAAACATCTTGTAACAAATTAGGGAATAGAAAAATAAAAACATTTTAAAAACCTAATTCACAATTTGTGAAACTTAACTATATTAAAGGGTTTAATTATTTTTAAACTTTTAAATGTTTTAATTTTCTATGAACACCAATTTTTTTATAAATTTTAAAATAATCTCAGTTCTTATAAATATTTCATTATATTGCTAAGAATATTTTAATTGAAGTCCAGATGGCATTGCATGAAACATTCCAGTACTCTAAACCAATATTATTTATTGCTTTATTCAATTGATAAAGATGTTGAAATCGCTTAGCTCCATATAATTAATTCTTTTAGCGAGCCCAGAAAATTACCATAACGCTGGTAAAAGAAAAGAGATCATTAATGCAATTAATAAATCATGATAAATTGATTTGCATAAATCTGTATCTTAATTAGAATTACAACTTTTCTTAATTTAATCCAATTTTTTTCCGAGCATTTTATGTGTACCTATGTAAGCCCATTATCTAAATCGCTCTCAATAAAATTAACATTATTTTTTCCTACCGTACTAATATCAATCAATTTACTCCCAATATTCAAATAAACTTATCAATGGGAAGCCGAATATAATTCTTAATACGCTTTTTATTATCCGAATTGAAATTAAAATTCGAATTTAAAATTCCGTTTTCCGTGTATACCGTTGACACTCGGAGATATTTATTGTCACTAGTTTTACTGTTTTTATTGCATCAATGGCTTGTAAATGAAATTAAACCTGTTAATGGCGAACGTAATTTTATTATTGAGCGTATTGTGAAAACACAGGACGGATAATAAATTATCGGCTGAATATACAAAATTAATACATTATTAACAGTCATTATAATACAATTCTTGCGTTTATGGCGGCTATTAAATGTGTAAAGAATGTTTTTGTAATTTATTTTTATTAATGGCCGTGTTTACTTTAATGTCAAGTGGCGGAAATCAGAAAATTAATTGTGTAATTATACCTGTGCAGTTTGTACATAAAGTTGAATATTTCAATTAAAGGGTATCATTGGTCATAAATTTTGTATTAATTGCACACGGCGTAATACGTTAATTGGTGCAATTTGTGCTTATACGTTTTGAATTGTTGCAATTATTGAAATGCTAATAATAGGTCAAATGATATTTTTGAATAAATTTATTTAAGTATTTCAATTGATTATAGAGTAGAGTAGGCAGGAGCATTATTTATAACTCATTCTATTGATGATTTTAGTACTATATGTGGGCTTCTGTAGTATGTACATTATAATTTATAACCATACTTACATGACAGATGCATGGTGAGTGTTAGGTATGTAATAAACATTATGCATTATAGAACACATGCGATAGTAATAATATCTACGTATTTTATGTTTATATCTGATTGTATGCGCAGTTTAAATAATTTAAACTTAATTTAATTGCAGCAATTAGATGAAGAATATTTAATATTAGTTTTTTTTATTTCACACAATTAAACTTTATTTAATATTCATCCTGTGCACATAAAGTTAATTGTATTTTATAAATGGAAAATTGTTATTGTTATTGTTATTGTTATGTAATAAGAAAAACAATTGAACAAAATTTTGAAAGATCTTTATTGAAAGAATTCTAATATTTGATTCAAAATAAATAATTCTTTTATTTATTATGAATTATCAAAATGTATCACAAAGTGAAAGCCACCACAATTACTTATTCCAAGATTTAAAATTATTAAACAAGTACAAATTATAATAAAATTAATATTTTTAAAAACTTACCCGATATTCCCTTTATTGTCGCATGGATCTGAAATGAGAGTTATAGTCAAATATAAAGGAGAATTTTTTTTTTTTAGTATTTTAAATCAATCCAATCAAATATTAAACAATTTATTAAAAATAAATAATGAGAGGACAATCACTTAAAACTAAGATTTTAGACTAATTAAGATAGCTTGGGGTCTGAAACTAGGGCTACCAATTCGTTCACCAATAATAATATAGCTGTAACTCAAAATTTTGAGAAGAATAAAGATCTTTTTAGAGTTAAACAAGAGTTAGGAAAAAAAAAATTCTTTGTTGGATGTAACAACGAGCAAATTTTCTGAATGTATCTTAAATCTAGTAACCTCATTACATGTTTCAATAGACCTAGTGTTTCCCTAAAAATGGGATGTTATTGAGTTTATTCCTTAATCATTAATTAGTTTTGCTTAATAGCTACTTTCAAAACGATGGCCATAAAATGATGTCAGTAGAAAAAATATTAATATTTATAGTATCATAAAATGCTTGAAGGTAATAACTTTCTCATACATTTATATTCAAAAATTTGTACTAAAAACTATTTACTTTCCAATGAAATATGCAATAACAATATAGTATTTGGAAAAATAATGAAAAAGGTAACAGTAAAAACAATGTATGAAGGCTACAATTTCGATTAATATTGGTTTCCTTAATGGCATAGTGATAATAAGTTGCTATTTATATTTTCAGGATATAAAGATTTTACATGTTTACAGTTCCTCAATGTTTGAATGTTTTAACTGTTTGAATTATATATTCTGATTAGAAATTTGAGGTGAAATAATGTACATATTTTCACAACAAAGCAGCATTTAAAATCCAAAAATTTTGGTCAGTCAAAAAATTAATATTATTTTTTGCGAATGGATTTGATCCTTTCTCGGCAATGGTGCTGTATCATATCATGTGTGCGTCATTTGGTTTAGGCGGTTTATAAGAGATAATTTCTATCGGAATGAAGTGAACATTTCTATCGGAATGAAGTTTCTAGGTTCTGGATGCCCTAGAAAGTGTAAGAATGACTTGTTGGAAATCATGCTCACTAGAAATTCGACACCAACGCAGAAGTTAGCAGAACAGCTGGAAGTAATCTAGAAATTGATTTCTGATTTGATAGATTCAGAATGAAGGAAAACAGGTTCCGTATAAAAAAATCGCTACTCGTTGATCTTTGTGTCTCTTTCTCTGCTCAATAAACAGCGTCGAATATCTTTCTTGTGGAAAATCGTTACGATCCGTGAGAAATTGATAATTTTTTGTTTATTTATGTTCGGTGTCGGGATATTCTACAGTTACAGGATATCTTCAAAAAACATTTCTTCCTCTGATTATAATTTTGAATTTCCCTCCTACCTATCAAGAAATATTTCTTGACTTGGTGGCGGAGACTATTTTCTCTTATTAATTCTTTTCTTAAACTATTATAAATTAAATTTTATATAATAAATTTAAAAATACGAAAACATTTCGTGAATCTACAACAATGAGTCTTACTAAGACTACAAAACAAATTAATTTGTAGTCTTAGTAAGACTCATTGTTGTAGATTCACGAAATGTTTTCGTATTTTTAAATTTATTATTTAATTTTCTACAACGAACTAAAGGATTTTAATAAATTTTATATGTTATTATATAATTACAGATGAATTAATGTGACTGAAATGAATAAAAAATACACCAGCAAATATTAACTATCCTGTGTTTTTTAAGGGTATTGTATTCACCACGCGAGAGGTGTAAATATCATCATCATATCAAATAGCACAATCGGCTATTATTAAAAATGTTCTTTGCTTTTAATTTTAAACATTTTTATGTCCTCTATATTCTTCAGACTTCCTGGCAGCTTGTTATATTGGATAGCATCTTCTATCAATATTCCTTTCTTGAGTACATTATTTTAATTGTGGATAAGGTATTTATCTCTTTTTCGTCTCATCATATGTTTATGTATGGGTTTCTTTTCTTTCCAATTTGGCGCCAGATTTACTTATACCTGTTATTATTTGGTGAATGAACTTGGATCTTCCTCTAATATATTATTCTGGTATTAAATGATATAAAGGGTTCGTTGATGTTTTATGTACAATTTATTTATTAGTTGCCTTTGTATGGCATTTAAGTTTTTGTCAGTCTTACCATTTCAAATTGCACATAGGTAATTAATTTTTGCGCTAAAGAATGTATTGTAGATATATTTTTTAAGTACTTTTAGGTAGATTCACTCTTGATTAATAGAGGGCCCCTGTGGCAGCACAAGTTTTTTGTTTATACGTTGTTTCTTGTTTTTTGGCAATTTTATTATTAATTTTTGACTGAATTTCAGTGAAAGAAAATACCATATAGCTTGTTTTGGTTTCGTTTAGAGTTAGGTTATTATTGGAAAAACAAATTACTAGTTTTTGGAGGTTTGAGATAATTTTGATTTCCAACTCCAGTATTTTTTGCGTTGTATTGGATGCAAGTATAATCTGTGTATATGTTTAACTCCTCACTTATGTCTAAATAGAATATATCGTATATATAAGTGATGAACAATGTATGTGGTCAGACTCCTTATTATAGACCGTATTTCGTAACAAGGTAGTCACTGTATGTATTATTGATTCTCTTTGTTGATTACTATTTATTAAATTGTTTTTAACTAAACTGCCTGCCTTACCTCTGATACCTAGTTGTTCAAGTTTTTTTTTATCAGAGTTTCTTTAGATATTGTATCATATGCTTTCTTCATATTCACTGACACTAATATAACGTAGTTGTAATTATCTAATTCTTATTGCATATGACACACAACATCCATACAAGCAGTAGTAGTGCCAGATTGTTGTTGATACGCATATTGCCGTTTATTTATTCTATTATTTTTACAGATATGTTTCCATAGTCTAATAAGAATGATTCATTACAAGTTTTATTGTTATAGATATGATCTCTACTCCTAAATGTTTTAACAAGCAAACAAACTGTTACGCAATCTTTTCCAGGTGCAGAAAACTTCTTTAAGTAATTTATGACATAAATGTGTCCATATTTCATTTTTTGTTAATTTATTTTGGATTTTTTCATTACGTTTTGTTTTTTTTTTAATGCTGTCGATTATCTGTGTGACGGAATTGGTCGATTTTCTTTTATTTTTGTTCATAATATTGTTTATTTCATGTCATATATTTTCACTCTCTTTAGTGCAATAAAATTCAAGTGCAATTTAGGAAGAACTATTCCTAATACTTATCATGTTTACCAAAAAATATGTTTCAGTATCCATTTTATCTCTTCTATTTTTATTTTTATATAATAGAGGCAATTCAATATGTTAATGATGTTAAATTTTTTACCATGTTTTACACAGACAAATTTCTACTTTTCCTTCTTTAAACATCTTGCACCGTAAAATCACTAATTTGCTGTGTTTTAAATTAAACAAACTTAAACATCTTAAGTCATGGGTAAATCCCGGAGAATCATACAATCTGTCTCAAAACCCAATCGCTTCATAAAGAAGGCTCTTCTCTGTTTTTGGATGGATATGAAGGGCGTGCTTTATTATAAGTTGTTGCAAGCGTGTAAAACAGTTAGTGCGGACTGCTACCAACGTCAATTAATGAACATGAGCCAAGAATTGCAACGAAAGCGGCCTTATATTGAACAAGGAGTACGTCAAGTGAAATTGTTGCGTAACAACGCCAGGCAACACAGTTGTTCCAATGCATGGCTGGAACATCTTGCAGCATCCGTATGTTTACTTGGCATTTGTCTATCTTATTTCAGTCGATGTAACACGTCTTGTCCGATAT
Source organism: Ontholestes murinus (assembly GCA_963969525.1). Classification (NCBI taxonomy): domain Eukaryota; kingdom Metazoa; phylum Arthropoda; class Insecta; order Coleoptera; family Staphylinidae; genus Ontholestes; species Ontholestes murinus. Next base: position 25,115,356 of record OZ018394.1, read on the forward strand.
GCATTTCCAATCAGTAGATAATTTCCAAAAATAACTTGTTGACATTATCCTGCCCAAAGACGTAGTATTTATTTTTTTGAGATGGAATTCATCAACTGCCTGCAAGATGACTTAAAATTATAGAAAGCAACGGTAAATATTTGATTCAACAATTTAATTTACTTTCTTTTAATATACACCACCTTGGAGAGTTTATTATAATAAATATAAAAAGCTATCTACAAAAACGCGTTATACTCCATTAGATTAAAAGTAATAAGTAAGTAAAAGTAAAAATTAGTAAAGAACAACCGTAAATAGATTAATGCTGAATATAAATTATAATTTGATGCGACTTTAATTGCAGTTGACGAAAAATTAATTAATAAAGAAATTATAGAGACTTGCTATTTAGGCAGTAATTCGCTGAAGTGTAACTCCTCTACAATTTTATGAAAATATTCATTATCAATCGACTGTTATAATTTGAGCAGTATATATCATATAAATCAGACTGGTGATTAGAATCTGAAGGAAGCATATTATATAAACAGGTATTCAATATCAGGTTAACTATTTGTATTAATTTTTGAGTCTTTTAAGGATTGTTACAATTTAAGAGTTTACACTTTTCCTAATCCTGAGATGCTTAAATTTTCTGAAATTTGATCATATGTTATAGGTCTGACAAACATTTATAAAACTTAAGAACAATGAGCAAATAGATATAAGAGGGTGATTTTACAACTTTAATTAAGTGCCTATACTGGGACGATTCTCATTCACTACGCTTCTGACAATGCTAGAAGGTTTAAGTTGAGTACGCCATCTAGATTTTCCGCTTGGAACGTCTAGTGATTTAGGATTTCTTTTGTTGTCAACATCGATATTAATTAATATATACTATCCTAATTAAACTAACTTGATACTATAGTCAAATGTACATGTAAAAGGGATCAGGATTTCGGCGCTAAGGGCGAAGAATAGGAGAGAGGGCCGTGGGCTGGTTGACAATAAAACATGATTAATTTTATCAATTCTAAATCCCTTAATACTGATAGTATATTAGATACACTTATGCTTATACCAATCCCTAATGATAATATCTAACCTAGTTTTTAAAATTATCTTTTTAAGAAAATAATTACTACTAATTCCTTGTTAATTTTAGAATTGTAGAACCAATAGATGTGAAATATTAAGTGGTAATTGTATACCAAAGTTTATCAAATTAGAAATAAATGTGTGCCGACGAATGCTCTTAATATTGCATTCAAATAATATATGATTGATATCGCCGTAATTACCACAGTCATAAAGAGGACTGTCTGATCAATTCAATAAAGCCAACAAATAAATCATCATCGTTATTATGTTTGACTGAATATTAACTGACTTAAATTTTATGTAGGTGTACCAAGATAAATTTCTTTAGTAACTCCATAAAATCACTACAGTCTTTTTATAAGATATCCATTTTCTGCATCGACGATGTTATGAATAACTGTGATTTTCAGTAAGGTTATTTAATTGTATTTTAAGCACACCTTTTTAATAATCACAGAGTTATTCATAACTTTATTAAACAAATGTTAATCATCCAATTATTCTATTATAGGCGAACACTCTTGCAAGAGAAATTCTATCAGCATGGATCGAGTTTATTTTGACGGCTAGACAGATATTAGAGATTAAATGTTTAAAAGGCATGATATTAAACACACTTTTCTTGTCTAGACAAATTAACGTTTAATGTATAGGTCTCTTCTTAGTTTTTATACAGATTCTTCAAATAATGATAACACGTACAGGCTTGGCGTTATTACAGCTTCGGATATGGTAAATATTAATATGACGTACATAAACTGCAGAAAATTCTTTAATCAATGTCACTACCGCAAAAATCTGAAAGAAATGTTTTCCATTTGATATTCCCTTTCCATGGTATAACCATGATATGCCAATGGCAGTGTGATAGAGATATATGGCACTATAATAATTCCAGGCACGCTGTTAATGAGAATAGATGTACATATCAATTTTGAAAATTACGTCAAATAACTGTAAAACATGCATCTGGGAAAATCCTTGGCGTTATAATAGAAGATATTATTGCTACCAATTCTCAAGCAATTACTAATAACTTAGCAAACATTTTCAGTATTCAATTTAGAAGGAATAATCTTAAAGATTACCATATACATGTTTCTCACTAATCACTTGGTCAAACATTGTATTAATGTAGGTTTTAGATAAAATTAAAATTTATGAAACAAGCCAAGGGAATTTTAATTTAATCTAAAACCTGCATTAAAGATTACAAATATAATTTTGAGTTAATTGGTCCTAATAACTATAACGAACTTTTATATAGCGTGTCGTAGAGTATATTTGGTGAAGCAAATAAAAAATGTAAGCTAATCACAGAAAATGTGCTTATTATTTATTAAACTATACTATTTGAGAATCACATGTAGACTCTGTGATGGCTGCCATTTTTTTCAAATACCCCAGGAAAATGTCAATAGGGGTTAAAACACGACAGTGTGAAGGCCAATTTTTATCACCTCTTCTCGAGATGAATTTACTAGGAAAAACTTTGAATACCGGGGGCTTTAATATTTGCAGCAATTTAATTTTACAGGCGTGGGTTTTTAGGTCATTTTACATAATTTGGTGTACTGACGAACTAACCACATTTAAAGTGCACTTCCTACTTTAAAAGTTTGAATCGTCGCGAACACAATAGTTAATACTACCCCCGTTCTCTACTGTTTTTGGATTGTTCAATGTTATACTGGTATCTTTAAACATATTCATCCATTTTCGAATGAAAGGAATGTTTCGTGCCTTTCTAAGGTGTCGAAAACCTCTCCTTTAGACCCCAAATCACAAAGAGTTTTACAAAAAAAAAACTCCTAACAGCCAAACTACGAATTGACATATCCCCCGCTACTCTAGGATAATACAGGGCATTATGTGAACTTCATTCGACTATTAGAATTTCATGTTACAACCTCTATATTGGATATTTAGTTGCGAAGTTTTATATTATTGAAATTCATAAGCATAGCTTAGTTTGTTTCATGAATCTACCATTTCATATCTTTGAATAAGCTTGCATACTAATGCAGGAGATCACCACAAATTTATAGTCAGAAGATGTCGTTTAATAATATCAATATTAATAAGAATAATTATGAATCCCATAAGTGAATATTTTTATTTAATTAATAATAGTGTTTGATTTACAACTTGTTATTTAACTGACTACAATTCACACTCTGGCTATATTGAAAACGTAAAATAATATATATACTAATAAAACTCTGAAGATTTATGTGGTCGTCCTTTTATCATAGCTGATTTTTATACTTTTTAACTAGCAGATTTTTAAAAGTAAATTACTAAGTATTAATAAACAAGTTTTGAATTTAAAGTTGAGGTTAAATCACTTCAAACCTTTCATGTGTTTATTTTATTTTTAATTTCTTTATTTAACAAGTTTCTTCTTTTTACAAAACTAATAAAGAACAACCAAATATAAATGTAGCAACGTAAATTAACTCTAATATATAAATTCATAGCGAAAAATGTACTAAAGTTAAATAAACCATAGAAAATTAAAATCTAGATTCATAACTGCAATTACACTACGAAAAAATCTAAACGTTATTTCCATTAGGAATATTATTAACTTCTTTGCGACTTAAACAACGATCACTTGCTTTTGGATATCCGCTCACACCAAAATCATGATTTTCCCAGTTGTCCCTCGACAAATTATAATCTCCACACAACAACACAATTTGGTCATAACCAAATAAATGATTGACGTTCTTAACCGAGACAGGAATTAATGCGCACTTATTTTTTTTAATTAACTCTAAAACACCCTCAACTCTTGACGTATGGCTTGTTAGAGAAGTTCTATCTACCCTAAAAGCATTATAGTTAAGAACTCTAATTTCACTGTCACAAAGTCGCAACCTTTAATGAGAACTCAAGTAAATTACGCGAAAATCCGCCAACGTTATGGTAATAAGCATTCACACTTTTTAGAAATTATTGTAGGGGAGCCATTTATATATCGAATGGTGAGGTCTGATTCGCCATTAGATTTGCGTGCTTTCAAGTAAATTAAAAATATTATTTTTAATAGACGTGGTGAACTCAGCTTTTTCCCAATTCTAAATACGTCCATCGGCAATTATGCCATCAACTGTTATTCTATCCTCATATTTCTTTTCATTCACGTTAGATTTTTAGATTCGGGAGATCTTCTGTCACCATTTCATTGCATTTGAATTACAACTCGTTGATTGCAGATTGAATTTGCACTTGTTTCTGCACTACAGCCGCAATATTTGCATGAATTTTATTCAATTCAATTGATATTGTCTTCAATAGTTCATTTTTAAATTGTTTTAGCAGTTATTGCATAACCATTTATCTCCATCAGATTTCCTGGCTTCAGACAGATAATATTCCCTGTAATCACTTTTAATTCCGGAGCAATCTATATAGTTTCATCCACAGCATGATGGACACTTTATGGCTCCTGCCTTAATTTGACCGGTCGGGACAAATTGATCGCACTTTATACATTTCATTTTGTAAATATTTACTAATGTAATGTACTAATTCACGAAATCGAATGTAACATTATTAAATTATTTTTTGTCCGTACTGATAGCTGGCACTATTGTCTACCTCGTTAATTGTTAAGGCAAACAGAATCACAAATGTATTTATATTACAATAATATTGATTGTTGAGTTAAGTGAAGATGAACAATAATAATAAAGACACTTGTAATCACTTTGTCCACAGTTTATTTATATTACGATACTTAGTTTATAAATCGGCGAGATAATTACACCGTCCCAAACATTAAGGGAGAAGCTAAATGTGGGCGGAGGAAGAATCAAATCGCACTATTTTTTACCATGGAAAACAGCAATTAATACAGGACAAACCAACACACGTGTCCACGCGACGAAAATTGCTCCACTATGATGTCACTGTAATCTGAAAACCGTTACATCTTGAGATTTTGTATTCGATATCTTGAAAATATTAACGAACTATAAGATGCGGAGTAGTAATGTAAGATTATTTTGGCAACCTAACCATGAGAATATTGTAGGTAATATACGAACAGTTAAAACAGCTGATATATTTACTTTTACTCGTAATATTCAGAGCAGATTTTAGTGAAGTTGTTGGACAATAGTTGGAAATTGGAATTGTTTCAATCTCCAAACAATCTTCGTAACTCAGAGGACATATTTAAGTAGTTTTAAGGGAAAAAAATATGAAACAAGATAGTAGTGACCATTACTATGTGGTATTTCATTTTCAAATGTAGGATGAAATAAAACACGATTTTCTATGTTTTTTACCATGGTATATTAAAGATTTTACAACATTAATGAATTATGTTCGTCTATTGTTTCGACTCTTTCAAATCTTTTTTATTCTAAGGAACTATTCATCGTGCGGATCTATGGATGTTAATATGTGTGCCATTACAAATATATATAGAAAATTACTAAAAATTGGACTGAATGTCAAGATACGGCTTTCATTCAATGTTCCAAAACAACAAAAATTAGTGTGTCAAATGTAATTTTAAATATTATTGTTTGAAAATGACAAGGTGAAGTTGTCGAAATTATAGTTACAAGTATAAATAAAAAAGTGATACCAACAAAGTTAATTGCTGTATTTATTTTAAATTATCAAAATATATCACGAGTGAAAGCCTCCACAATTACTTATTCATTCAATATTCCCTAACCCGAAAATTTTTCTTTTTAAAGAAAACTCTAAAATGCAACACTAAATGTTATACGTTTAATTGTCTACCATATATTAAATTATAGGATATATTTACATAAAAATAAGGTAAAAAATACATAATATTTTCATTAATAAATTTATTTAAATCTAGGTCACAAGGTGGAAATGATCTTCAACTTAAGTTTTCGAAAACAGCTGTTTATATTACCATTTCGCATTATTTTTATGCCTTTTTATAATTTTATAATAATTTTTAATCCATTATTGAGTTAATTTTGAATTATGATGCAGTATGCTAGTAATAAATTTTACACTTTAGGCGTATATCTACCTAATAAATACATTGGCCATCGATCAGATTTCTTCAGCCGTTCTATATATTTTATAATAAACCGCAACACCTCTTACTTCAATAACCACACTGCTGTGAAATTGAGTTCTACGAAATAAATAAAATAGGTACGGATAATATTGCGCCTGTGAAGCTTTTTACAGTAAATATTTTCTTTTTATTATGCACTATGAAAAACGATTACCGCCACCTGAAGAATTATTAACTGCGCTATAAAAATGCCAATTTTGTAATTGTACTTTTAAAAAACCGTCACAATTTATATAAATAAACAAATTGCAATTTTGAATAAAGTACATGCAGGAGAAATTTACGTATTCTTCCACTCAGGCCTTTAATACCAGATAATGGTTTTTGTTTTTTTTTTATTTACTACTTACTGGTATACTTGTCCACTAATTGTAGCTATTTGGGCAATAGTTTAACCAGTATTGGCTTATTATTCGATCTCGTGAAACTATTTATAGTGACAATTTGTGTCATTGATTTGTTGAAGCTTATATTGATGATTACTCTCAAATTATATTAAAATCAATTTAATTTTTACTTTTTATATTTAGACATCTTCATTTACCGACTGACATACAATGACCAAAAATTATATTAGCATTCAAAACCACAGCCCATTGTACGAAATTCCCAATAATATTTACCGATCATTATTATTATTCCATTCGCAGCATTCAGCGAGAATGTGATATGTTAAACATTTATAACTGTTCCGATCCTACACAATACGTATAATAATAGATATCGGGCACACATAAGCAAACTTTCCTCGAATACCTTCAGACGGGTACGCTTTTTCCTCGGATACCTTTTCATGGCTACTTTGCAGAATTTCTCCTTTTGTACGAGTGTCGTGTATAATCAGCCGATTCCTTAGGGCCTTTCGGATAAAAAGCCAACGAAAATTACTCTAGCATATGACGCCATATGCGTGTCTCGGTAATAACACCTCAAAGGAGTGCATATTACACACTCTGATAATATTGGGCGAGTTATTACCGCGAATGCAAACTAATTATCCTTTGCGCCAGGATTGGACAATTTAGACGTGCATTAAAACCTATTTGTGGCGTATACAGGATGTTGACCGCATTGCAAATACTGAATTAACACAAATGGGACTTTAGAAAATTTATTAGCTTTATATATGAAATTGCATATTAGTCTTGTCATGTCTAATGATGTAGTTAACTATGTAACATCAATATAAACTTTCGAAAATGGCGAAAATTGTATTTACAGTTGATTTAATAATTTGTGAATAATACAAACAATTAACAAGCATTATCAATAAAATTATAATTTTTGCGCGGCATGCTCTAAATAAATCTATGAGATCCCAAGTTCTGGAAAGTTATGTTGCTTGTAATAAAACCTGAGTTTAAATTCAAAGACTGAAGAGGCAAGGAAAACATTATAAACTCAGCTTTGATTTTGAAATTATTAAAGAGAATATTTCATTAGGTATAAGTTTTTTTGCAGAATTTTGTATATTTGATGCCTAAAATTTGACTTTCTTATAATATAATAAAAAGTTGGCGAACACATATTTACCATAAAATATTACGCCATGTTTTAGAATTAATTCAAAATTAGATTTCTAGAATATTCATAAAATACTTGAAACTATTAAAAATTATGAAATAGTATATAGATCATAAATATAATTTAACTCAGCTTCCAGAAATATTGGAATCTGTTAAATTTCGCTTAGATATTATGAAAAATAGTAAAACTTGACCAAGAGATGACTAGAAGTCTAAGGATATACTAGGGGAGGATTGTAATATTGTTTTAATTTAAGAAATTCAAGAATTAGTTTCTGATAGGGATGAACAAAAACGGAAAATAATGTTAGAAGAATTGGTGCCTTGCTTAAAATGAAATCCACTGTTATGTCATTGATAACTTTATTTATAGTGCAGAAGTGAAGAATATATTCTGAAGAAGCTCACTAGTTTCAATTCAAACTGCATATTGAATTTTGAAATTTTGAAGTTTTGTTTTTTTTAATTTTTGAAATACAAACCATTTTTTATGAAAGTTCACGTTATTTGCTGCAATTGGCAGAGTTTAGGGTTTAGACTTTAAACTCTTAAAGTCTAGAGTTTAGAGTTTAGAGTTTATAGTTTCGAGTTTCGAGTTTAGAGTTTAGAGTTTAGAGATTAGAGTTTAGAGTTTAGAATTTAGATTTAGAGTTTAGATAGAATCGCATTGAATGATTTGATTGAAAATTTAAAAGGCTTTTGAGCTATATATTATCTCAAAAAAATGTTCATGTTTCTCTCGAGAAAATATTTAACCATAGTTGTAGTATTCTTTAATTTAAGAATATAAAAAGTATGCGTATTTCACCAACAGTATTTACAGAAACGCCTGCCGGTCTTTGTTGGAGAAGGATAAGCTCTTATTGTCATTCGTTTTGACCATTGGAATAATAAGATCACAGGGATTAATAGATTAATAGATACTTTGAACTTTTTCCCGACGGGAGGTGTGGCGCTATAAAATCCCTTCCCAAATCCGGAGCCTAAATGGCTGCTCTGACAATTGCCGACCAAGATTACCGCTCGGAACTTGTTAGAGACAGTCATTTATATGGGTTGGGAGGTATGAAGGAGAGCTTCGTCGACAACATCTCTAAATGGAAGAGCTTATACAACGCGAGGCATCCGCACAAAATGTCGTTTCCTGCGCCGCTCAACGCCCTCAAGAGATTGGTCGTTTTGTGGTGCGTGGGTCCTGATAAAGATGTCCCCGCTGTGCAGTTTATATCGTTTCTGAGATGAGCCAGACGTATTTAGAACCGCCCCAATTCAACCATACAACGACAGCAACTGCTGTTCCCTGCTGGTCTTCATCTTTACTCCCGGATCGGATCCGATGGCAGGACTGATCCGGTTCAACCAGGCGTTGGAGAACAGTCGTTAGGTCGTCCTTCACAACTGTCACGTTGCGGAGAGTTGGATGCCCAAGCTGAACAGGATCTGTGACAAAGTCATCATTACCGAGAATACGCATAAGGCGTTTCCTGTATCGATAATGCAAAATAACGTTAAATTGACGAATAAAGCACCGAAATAACTCCGCCAAAAGTTATTGCGTTCGTTCACTTCCATTCTTGGCATTCTTGGCAAACCATGTTGTTTGCTCTGTGCTTCTTCCACGCGCTAGTTCCAGAACGCAGAAAATTCGTCCTTTTAGGGTGGAATATTCTCTACGAATTTAACGAATCGGATCCTCTGATCTGTATTTTACAATTATAGATTTTTCATGGATTACGATGATGTTCCTTATGATGCGCTTACTTATCTGACTGGAGAGTGTAATTACTGTGAAAGGGTCAACGATGATAAAGATAGGCGCCTATTAAACTTCCTCCTATCTATATTCTACTGCCCTAACACGGTCAATGCAGCTTTGTACAAATTTTCACCTAGCGGAATTTAGTACGTCCCACAAGACACTTCGTATGAGGGTCTAGTTAGCTACATCAAGTCTTTACCATTAAACCCTTTACCAGAAGTATTCGGTCTCCAAGAAGACAATCAGAAGACACTAGTTCCCCTTAAGAGAGTCCTACTAACCCAAACGCAAATATCAGAAGGTGGAAGCGGTGGGGATTCCCAAGAAGCCACCATCGATCTCAGCAATATTTTAGGAAAAATCCCCGACGCTTTCGAAATTTATACATACCCACAAATACACAAATAACATAGCGAAAGAACGAACTGCTCGATAGGTAAACACTTCTATTTCTTACACTGAATTGAAAAATTCACTATGTTTTACCCATAAATAATTAATGTAAAAATATTATATAACGTGTAGGCACAATTATATAAATCTAAACAACACAGCACGACTCGAGTTCCGACGTTTTATCGTTGAATTCTATTTCTATTAAACCAGTCAGTGTGTAATTAAATGTCTATTTTGTAAATTGTTTGTTTACAATTTTCTTCCGATCTTGGCAACAATGCCAAGAGTACTTCAACATTAATATTTTTTCCAATTAAGTGATTTTGAGTATGGCCGTATTACTTCCATAAGAGAGGCCGGACTTTCGCTAAGAGAAATGTTACAACGGTATTGAGATGTTGATCCAAATGGTCCAAAAATCAAGTTGAACAAAGTTGTCCTGGATATGGACGTCCCTCTAGGAATACACATCGCAAAGATGTGGCTTAGGGCGACAATAGACAGATTTTCAACAACTAGATCAGCTGCAATGATTGGATAAGAGGTGTAGGACCTAGCTGCGTTCATATCGTCCAATGGCATTAAATTGTGTTTAGTGATGAGTCCCGATTTTGCTTGTGGGCCTACAATGATCGTAGGAGGGCCAGGCGGATGCGTGAGGAACGTAAAAATAAAACAATTTTTTTTGAACGCAACACAGCTCTCACACAAGTAGTGATGATATGGGGTGCATCATGTTATGGTAGCAGATCATTGATGCCAACCAAAATGCAGCTGGTTACATTGCCAATGTGCCGTTGGGCTTCCATACCTTTAAGAGCTGGAAAATCATATTTTGTAACAGGATAATGCACGCCCTCTTTCAGCAAGGACTACAACACGCTTTTTAGAAGAAGCTAACATTGCCGTTCTCCCATGGCCTGCTCGGTCGCCTATTGAACATGTATGTATGGAATGCTACGTATTACCCTTCAGATAACTTACACATCTCCAGTTACGAATGCAAGAATCTTAGGACAATATAACAGGCAGCTATAGATAGATCACTTGATTGATAGCATGCATTTGTTTTTTGTTTTTAAATTTTAATCGTTACTTTGTTGAAAGTAGACGTTTCATAAAATTTCAATAAAATTGTTCAATAAGTTTTAGGTGTTGCAATTTTTATGGAAGTCCGTATATTTTCTTTCTTTCTCGTTTCTGTTGTCATTGAAAATTATATGAAGTAAACATATATCTTAGAACTAAAACATAATTAACTGTTATTAAATAATCGATCCATTGATTTGTTTGTTAGCTTAACCTTTCTAAATAAACAAATAGAATACATTATAATTAATAACACAATACATACATCGAATGTAATCTTTAACAACTCATTCAAAGCAACAGTCATGGCTTGGACTTTCCTCGAGCACTATTATCCTTGGTCGAACGTTTAAAGTTTAAAAAAATGTCAATTAAAACAATCGCATTCACCTTTATGTAACAACACACTCTTTCCATCAACCTTTCATTCACTCTTTTGTCCGTGTTAATTTTTGCACGTTTTGCGGTCATTGTATTTAAATTCGTTTTGACATTACCGGACGCGGGATGAAATTGCTTAATTCTTCGCTGACGAGCCGAGATCGAGATGCACGATAATTCGCATTAGTGTCTGCATTATTTATTTAAGTAGATAGACAAACTGTTTACTAACACGCCAGTAGACTCGCCGGAACAATACGTAGAAGGAATTTTAATTGTGGTAAAGTGGTTTAGATGTTGGCAATACTAATGACGGTGTCTCATTAGGATGGAAATATTCTCAAATTTATAACTAGAGGATTATCTCAGTTTTTTTTTCGTGCACTATGAGAAGCATACCAATTTGTTACATTTTATTTGTAGTCTCAAGTAGCATACTCGTAACAAAATGTATACAACTATTTCCTTGAACCGATTACACTTTATCAAAACAAAACAGTAATAATTGTTAAAATAAAATAAAAATTTCTGAAGCGTGAATTTTACTTTATTTAAATTAGCTGAAATTTTGACAATCAAAAAACTGCTGAAGGATTTGAAATAAAGTAAATGTTACTTTTACTCCCGTTTTTAATTGTTTATCTAACTTCAGTGACTAATACCGTGGATCCTAATGTTATTTCTGCTTATTTAAATGCAAATTTTCTATAGCTAAATAATCTGTTATCATTGTCATTCACGTTCTAGTTTGCTGTAAGATTAGTTTAGGTTAGTTTGGTTTAGTTTATTTCCTTTACAAGTCTTACTAAAAAATGATACAATATAAAATACACTCACAATAACTTCAAAATTTAAATCGCAAGACTTGAAGGCGGAGTTCACAGTTTTATTACACCAATTTTTAAGAATGGCCAAAGGTTAATGTACAAAATTAACCAAGTGTGTCAGTAAAATCCACACTACTGAAACTTTCTAATTTAGATTTTTAAAAATTCAAAAATTCAAAAATTCAAAAATTCAAAAATTCAAAAATTCAAAAATTCAAAAATTCAAAAATTCAAAAATTCAAAAATTCAAAAATTCAAAAATTCAAAAATTCAAAAATTCAAAAATTCAAAATTCAATAATTATAAAAATTCAAAAATTATAAAAATTTATAAATTCGACAGATCTAAACTGTAAACTCTAAACCATTTGAGAAGATAAGAAATATTTTCGAGTTAATATGTGGCTTAGAACCACCATCTTTGACGTAAATTGAATTAAGTGGTCAAATCACTAGTTCCAGATTAGTAGTTGATTACTAGTTGAGAGAAATAATCTTTTAGTTGTTTCGGCCATATGATGGTTTAGACTACACAATATTTGATCGTTCTTAACCTATGGAAACACACCATAAAATAAATTAGTAATTAATTACACTTGTCAAGTAAAACCAACTACTATTAATTAATAATTTACTTTACCGTTCTACAATAGATTAACTAGAAATAGATTAAGTATCGTACAAAATTAGGAAGAGGGATTGCGAAAACAATGGCTGTTCAATTTAGATAATCATATGAGACAATCAAAATTAATCCTTAAAAAACTGATGCCGACATTTAAGTTTTAAAGTTTGTTACGAAGTAATAACAAAAATATCTTCCTAACTTATTAACGCAAGTGCTTTTTGGGTCAATATATTTTAAAAATTTGACTCATTACATTAGTAATGTAAATAAAACTTTTGAAGATTACTACTTAAATCCATTTTTTTTTATAAACTTAATGGAAAGTATTATAGCAAAAAATTGCAAATTTAATATTATTAGTTTTTCAAATTCTATGAATATTAATAATTTATTGTTTGTTTATTGTTATTTATGAGTGAAATAATAATTGATGGAAAGATATTATAATTGGAATCATGAAGTTTCATATACAGGTAATGTTTTTATTTTATTTATTATTTGAAGCAGAAGACGAGGTTTGAGTGGAAGAACACATGGTGAACTTCGCATGCAAATCCTGTGACCTAAATTTTTGTAAAAAATAAATCATATCTTACTTTTTTAGGCATCTTATATTAACAGGATATTGTAAAGTATAAATGAATACATGAATGCATGTTTTGTTTTCAAATAATTAATTGTAGATAGAGTGTGATAAATCTGAATCTTTATTAAAGGCCAAACTCTAAAGGTATAATCAATTTTATGTGTGATATTTAAATGTCTAATCAAAAATATGCAAAACTTTTATTTCATTTTCTTCTCATTCATAATACAAGACCTAATAACTAACTATCTCAGCTTCTTCATTCTTCTTCCTCCCTCTTTCCCGCTCCAGTCTCATCAGTATCTTTACCCTGGTCCCTTTTTCTCTCATACACTCTCTCACACTTTTACATCCTTCCACCTAATCCTCTTTAACTCTTCTGACAGATAACTCCACCTATCCTTCCCGTCCTCACACAGCACGCATTCTCCGTATCTCTCGCCCTTGCCAAGGTTCCCCTTTCCTCTCTTCTAAAGCAGCTCTCCTCCTGGTATCTTGACCTGCCACTCCCTATAACCCTCATTGCATCCACTCTTTTCTGTACATTCTTGTCTCTCTTGCCTCTCTACCTCCTTCAACTTCACATGCACCCATTCCGATACATTCACCCTTTGTTTTAGCCATTCCTTCACGATCCCCTTTGACAAACTCACCCTCATATGCATTTTCCTCCTTTTCACCCTCCATTTATAAATAAAATAAGTGAGTGTAAGCGGTCAGTTTAAGCAAACAACGTAAACTGAAATAAATAAATGAATTTGTTCTCTTTATTTTCAAAAATTCAAAAATTCAAAAATTCAAAAATTCAAAAATTCAAAAATTCAAAAATTCAAAAATTCAAAAATTCAAAAATTCAAAAATTCAAAAATTCAAAAATTCAAAAATTCAAAAATTTAAAAATTTAAAAATTCAAAAATTCAAAAATTCAAAAATTCAAAAATTCAAAAATTCAAAAATTCAAAAATTCAAAAGTTCAGAAGTTCAACAATTCATAACAAAATGGTACGTAGAAAATTCTAAATATTTTAATTAAAGGGATGATAATCTAAATTTATTATGCGCAGAGGAATTCCGCATTGTTTTGACAAAACTACAAAGATATCAAGTAAGTATATTGTTTACTACTAGAAATTGTTTTAAACCATTTGATGTAAATTTGGAATCGGTTGTTAAAATAATAGAAAACGCTTTTAAAAAGCCTTGTCTTTTCACAAAAAGCAATTAGATTTGTCTTTTTTTAAGAAACGTTAAATAATATTTGCTTTTATCGTATTAAACTTTATTTCCGGTCGAAGTCAATTTAATTTATTACTAGAAATGTCTTATTATCATTTTATCTATAGCTTCTTTGAAGTTAATGAGTAGGCATTTCTAAAAGATGTACTGAAAAAATTATATAAATGAAGAACTTGAGTAATACGATAAACGGTCTAAAGAACGATCATTAAAAACATTCAATAAGAATCAAGATTATATCATGTCAGCCAACGATCATTAAAGATCCTTTTTGTTTCATTCTACGATTATTTAATATAGTCCGATATCCATTCAAATTTATTCATGAATATCAGTCAAGTTCATTTAAATCATCCAATCATTATTCAAGGTCATCAAATAGTTATTCAAGATCAAACAATACTTATTCAAAGATTATGCAATTCTAATGGTTAGTGAATGATATCCCCATGTTTTTTTTTTAATGTAAATAAAGACACACTGATAAGAGCACTACAAAAATTTATGAAAAATTAAAAAAAAATGAGGAGGATAATACCAATGATGTAAATATCTAAAACTACTTCAATTCATTTTAATGTATAAAATCATAACATAATCAATTATTGGCATTGGATGTCAAAAGTTATTTCAGGCGAGGCACTGGTAATTATAAATGTTTTTCACTTAGCAGTGGCTGATTTGAGTTGGAGGTCATTCGACTCATATTCACGATTTTAGATTAACTCAAAAATAATTTAGAATCATATAGATTTTATTATTATTAAGTTGGCCAACGGTCATTTAAGAATATCCGATAACTATTCAAGAGTACTTGATGTTTAAAAGTCACTTAATGTTATCCAACGGTTCTTTGAATTCAATCAAACGGTACTGACAAAAGAAATATTACCAAAATTTAGGATGCACTAATTTTCTGATTTTAAATATTTTATACTATAAGATTTTTGCAGTTCGTTCTAACTTTCACTTTTTTGGAATTGTCAATTATTAAGGTTAGTATTTTTGATTTCAATTTGAAATGGTGTATTAAAAAAATTATAACAGATTGAAATCAAAAATACTTACTTTACATATATTATGTAATTAATACAAATTAATTTATATTAGTTATCAAAAGAGATTTATAGTTCAGAAGCGATTCAATTAGTTGTTGTTCCCTGTCAACTCTGTCCGTGACCGGTTTCGATCTATTTTGGTTATCATCAACTCAATGCAATGTTTAGTCAATAGAAGGCGTCTATATATCCTAATCGATGGTTTAACTGGAGAATTAAATACTCTAAAGTAAAACCCTGCCTCCAACTGCGCTACGCTGATGAGATCCAAAATAGATCGAAACCGGTCCGTGGCTGTTGTCAATTAACAATTATTGATGTTTACATTAATATTGTTATAATTGTTGTTGTTGGCAGTTCCCTTAATTTAATCATAATATTGCTTTATGGCAATATCTTAGGCGTTTCAATTAATATACATTTATCTTAAATGGGTCCAACGTTTAGCTTCAAAAAGCAAGGAAAAAATTATACATATTGATAGTTAGAAGTGCATTTTGTCATCCTTCCTGATGAAGAGTTTTGAGTGAAATTACATTTTCTGAAATTAACTCTATCTATGATAGTGTAGATCAAAATTGAAAGGTATATGCATCCTATATGTTAATGTTATGTATATATATTAGCTTATAACGTTGTTCCTAATATAGTTAACATTTATTAGACATTTTTTTGCACAAACTACCAAGTAACAAAATCGTTATATCAAGATGGAGTAAGAATCTTTATGAATGAAAATTCATTCATTTTGATACAGTAGAAACGACTTATTTGACAAGTCAGCTGTGAGGCATAGAGTAGAGTAATCCTCTCTACGTTGAAGAAGAGAAATCGGGAGACAAATAAGAACAATTGAAGTTTAAGAACGCCATCTTCGACTTACAGCAACAAGAGGCTGATTCCCAGTACTATATTCTACCTTTCTTAGCTAACTATAGATTATCCATTTATCTAAATTCCTTACCTATCTATGGTTAGCTAAGGAAGGTCATCATGTAACTCTTCGAAGCAACGTTTGGAATGGTGTAGGTTGCGATTGCACTAGAACCTGAGGCAGTGTTTAGTAATAAATCCCGATTTTTGTTGTGGATGCATGATGAAATGAAATTTTCTGATGAGAAACCTATGTTTTAAACTGTATGTATTATGGTAAGGGAAACTATAACTTATTAAAATAGGTCTCGTTTAGTATTCACCCCTTCTTGGTGTTTGACGATTTTCATGCCTCTGAGTATATATTATTAGAAAACAATGGTATAAGAATTACGCCACATTTATATAACCAATTATTTTATTTGTTATAAGAAACATATGACTTTTATATTAGTGATTAAACAAGATATCAAATCATAACAACAGGAAAATTTGCGTCTTTAGAAAATTTAAAATGTTTTTAATCTACTCTCAAAAGCTACATTTTATATTTCGGAAAATATTGTGATCTTCAACTTTTATTGAAATATATTCACAATATTTGAGAAAAAGCATTCCGGTAAACAACATCTCATTAAAAGCTACTAATTTTTATGAAAACTCAAGATACGCTTGAATTTAAATTTATACTCAAAAATCTCTTTTAGCTTCCAAAATTTAGATATTCACAAACTTATAGGCTCATATAAAACATAATATAAAATTTTATTTCGGGGTTGTTTCAGAAACGGACTATAGCATACATGAATTTCGTTAAAAACTGACAGTTAAAGTTATCTAACTTATAAACAGTTAAAGTTTTCATATTGATAAAAAAACTTGAATAAAAACTTACTTAGGCTCCTCTGATGATAAATATAAACCTAATTTTGAAGGTTGAATTTAAAATCCCCATCGCTTTTTTCCTAAAAATACCAATTTAGACCATTGAACTTTCATTAGATTAAATTAACTTAAGTGGGCACAGTACTAATTTTAGATTAAAATTAGGAAGCAAAATCCAAAGAGTCTTTAAATTAGTATTAATTCATAGCTAAGAAAATATATACCAGGAAACAATCTTTTGCTTACATAATGACTTAAACTACAAAGGTTTCATCATATAAGAAATATCTAATATCTAATTTAATGATAAGGTAAATTAGTAATTAAAAAGTTATTTCAATTGCTTTAAAAAATTCTCGTTGAATAATGGTGTAGTTAGAAACAGAATAAAGGACATTTTGGGAAACACTATCGGGAACAGAAAAATCATGATATAGGACAATCAAAATCTGAATTAGTTTTTAAACATTGTTAACAAATTAATAACTTTTCATAAAAATATTCCTAACCTATTAAGTGGGTTATTTAATTTTTTAAGGTAAATATTTACTTTAAAGTTGTTTTTGCTATGAGATTTTAGCACACTGTATTATGACCAAAAGTAGAATTTTTATGGATACCAAAGTAAATATTTATATTTTATATAAACTTGAAGAGAAATCTTATGGTAAAACCTTGTTGCATTATTATTTATTCAATTTTGTAAACATTGAGTATACTTTTTATTTTCTTCTTTAATTGACAACTTTTCATTTTATTGCTGTAATTTTGTTGTACATTATTGTAGTAATCTTACTGAAATATACCTTATTATTATTATTATTACCTTATTATTATTATTATCTTTTCACATATTGAGACAATTCATTTAAAACGCGATAAGTAAATGTATTAATTTGATTGTTTATTTTTATATGTAGGTGAGATAGGTTTTATAAGTAATTTATTTATTTTTTAAAGAGAGAAATTTTTAAACTGTTTAATTATTTAATACCAAAATTCAACTAGAACAAGGGTATTTACCATACCATCAGGTGAGACCTCTTCGTGGAAAGGATATCCTATTTAAACTATATCAATTGTATCTCTGCATCTGAATTGGATCAAAAAACCGTGAATACGGCGAAGTTTTCTCGATCTAATCTGCATATCATGGTTTTCTTCCATTGTTCTCCGGCGAGAAGAAACCCGTGAAATACTGTATTTCAACACAAACTGATCGCTCTGTTTG
This sequence comes from Ontholestes murinus, assembly GCA_963969525.1. NCBI lineage: Eukaryota > Metazoa > Arthropoda > Insecta > Coleoptera > Staphylinidae > Ontholestes > Ontholestes murinus. The sequence goes on from OZ018394.1 coordinate 25,133,996, forward strand.
GCTTTAAATACGGCTAAAAGGGAACGCACACAACGTACATGTTTATAATTACACTTAGCGTGCACATAAAAGTGAAAAGAATCACATGCCGCCGCCATTGGAAGCACGCACTCAATATTCGATATCGAAAGCTTTCACGATAAGTAGATTGAAAGTAAAATAAATAATATATAATTATAAATATAAACAAATTTGTGTTAATATAATATATAATCACATGAACGAAGAAATTTGTAGAAAAAATGAAACAAAATTTTATTGAATTTTGTTATAATAAAATTTAGATATCAATAAATAATACTGATTAACAAGTATTGTTCTTAGATAATTAGATTATTATTATTATTATTATATTATTATTATTATTATTAAGCTGAGCCAAATCCAAAAGTTTTCCACGCACGCTATATGAAGCTAATGGTCGTCTGTTCCTTTTTGAAAAAAGGACATGTGGTAACTGTACGACTAGTGCAATGTCAGATAGTTAATTCTAAATAATACACAATCATTTCATTGTTAGAAGTCTTCGGAAAAATTAGGAAAACCAATCGCCGAAGACACATCAATCTTCACCAGGACTTTTTGAGAACTGAAAACGCCCTGACTTGGCAACCTTTTTGTTCTCGCGAATAACAAATAAATTACGTGGTCAATGAATTTGGCACCTGAAGAAGCAGTTGATGCATTCAAAATGCATCTTTTAGAAGTACCTCAATCGAAGTGGAAAAAGTGCTTACTTCTTGCAAAAGTGTATTATTCTTCACGGAGAATGTTTTAAAAAACAATTAACCTCTATATGTTGATTGATTACATTTTTTATGTTCTCTGCTCCTTAAAAATAAAAAGTAACGACAATGTTTCATGTGTATAGTTAAATTTACAATTCTCTGCCAATATGTTTACTGTAAGCCAATTAGATTTTCATATAATAATTACCTAATAGATGATGGATATTGAAACAAATTAGCGCAATTATTTTTAATTCTTTACAAGTGTGCTAATCAAAAACAACAAAATAAATTTCTCACAATATAGCCATTAAATGCACTCGGTTAGATTCCAATGACCATATTAACATGTCACCTCAAAATATCTGGAATGCCAGCGCCTCACATAGGACGGACTGAATGAACGTTTATGTCGCAAAACGTAATGTTCCCAGAATTAGAGGAAACGATAAATTACCCAAATCTTCCGTACGGGCCGAAAGTAACAGCCATAAAACGAACACCGAAATTAAAACTGTCAGCGAGACATTTGATTCCGGATTATTTACGGCGCGTCCTCTTCCGCGTCCTTACTATCAATTCTGTTGTTTATTCGAAATTGTTAAATAATTCATTAAAGCCGCATACCGTTTCAGCGCAAGAAGGCAAATAATGAGCACGCAATAAAACCGACCAAGGATAAATCGGCTGTGTTTTCTAAATCGATTCTGGGTTATTGTAGACGTATTTACTAAATAATTGGTATGTAATCGAGTCGCATGCAACGTTTATTTTGTACTTTGCGTACCTTGAAGAATAATAATATCGCGGCTATTCCGAACAATTATGTTTAATTATATTCGACCTAGATTATCCCGTAAGTATTTAAACTGCGAAGAACAATTATGACACCTGCGAAACTGATAATAAAGGTTTGAGAAAAATATTTCTCAGTTTCAATATTTTTATACATTTATAGAAAAATGTATAATCCAAGTGGTCTTAAGACCATTTAAAAAACCTAATGGATATCAAATGTAATAATATAAGATACAAAAGTATTTAACATTTGTTATCTAGAGATAATTATATAATCAATCATGTGATAAACATTTGTACATGTATTTTTTTTAAGAAAGAAACAATTGATTAAAACATATCTGGAAACTTCCTAAATTATTTAGCACAACTAAAAATTACCAATACAAACTAATCCACTTTCTAAAATTAAGTAGTCCAAAAATATATATTTTCAACTTAATGAATTATTCAGCTTCACGTACTATTTACCTACTTCAATAAATATAATCTGGCATACTTTCGACCTTACTCAATACATTGTAGACATTATGTCGGCGCACTTATATTTATATCAATGAATTATATTGACACAGCGTACTTTTAACTAAGTTTAATTTTTGAAATTTCATGCAACACTGTATAATATTATTTGCCGATAAAGTAAATTATTATAAACACAGGTGGATTAATTTATGTGGGATACTAGGAAGGTAGTACCCGTTTGCGCCGTGCAGAACGACCCGATATGTACTAACATGTTCACTTGCGTTTCATATCTTTGGTATTAACCCTTTATCGGGAAATGTAACCATATGGTAACATCACTTTCAAAACTTTAAAGCTCTATTTCCTGTAGTGCAATGTTACCACATGGTTCGTACGGGTACTTCACCCGTTGCTTGATAAAGGGTTAATTGTATAATGTATGTGTTTGTTTAAAGTATTCAAGAAAGTAAAGAATGGCGCCAGTTGTGATTAGATCTCTCAACGTTAGAAATGTGCCACATTGCGATATTCATCAAAGATATTTATGAAGAAAATGTTATGGATGAGTCGTCTATTCGGCGCTATAGCCCAGACTTAGCTCCTTCAGATCACCATTTGTTCGCAAAGCTCAAGAAATTTTTGGCATGCAAGAAATTTTAAAGAAATAAAAAACTGAAAAAAGCTGTGATTACGTATCTCAATACACTGGCGGATGAATGTGAAACAAGGATACAATAACTCTTCAATCATTACGAAAAATTCCTAAATTTGCGAAATCACTATGTAGAAAAATATAGAATCTATCACCAAAACCGCACTTATTCCGCGAACTCGTTTATTACTACCGATATGCTTGTGTCTGTTTGTCTTCCGCTGGGCAGTCATGCCAGATATGCTGGGCTGTCTCCTGGTCTTGTCCGCATTAGCCCCTTCTCGTAGTTTGAATCTATTGTAATAGTGATTCATGGAGGTAACCAACAACTCTCATTCGATGAACAAGCCCAGTCATTCCAGGATAAAAGGAAACAGATAGAGGATCGTAGCATCCAGAGTACAGAACGAAGTATTTGCATTTTAAGGGATTCCGAGCAGATCAAAATTGCCACAGCGGAGAAATTGTCCTGGCAAAGGGAATAGTTGGAGAACAGAGGTATAAGATTAGACAAGATCAATCTAACGTTGAGATTTTTCCAGAAACGTAAAGAATTACATGTCTGGAAGGACAGATCACAGTCTGACCTCAAATAGTAGTTCGTTCAAATCAATCTCAGGTACCAAATACGAATTATCAAGATCCAGCAAACCAATACAATGTGTGTGATAACCATCCAGTAAATAGATTAAAAGAGCAAGGAGCTAGACATGATAATCCATAATACAGCAAAGATAATAGGGCAAGATTAGAGGCAAATCTACCAGAAGCCATGTATCCGGCAAACGTTTTGAGTCATCTCGTTTATTCATTGCGCAGGGTCTTGTTTCGATTTCTATGGCTTCGCGGGTTATTCTGTTATGGCCGGTTTCTAGAGTATGTTGTACAAGAGATGAAGTTGTATGTTATTGGGAATCGGCATTTTTGTGTGTCGTCTATTCTGGCTTTTATTCTTCTATTTGTTTGACCTGCTCTGCTCAGCTTTTGGTTACCTTCTAGTTCTCTAGTCCGCCACAGTTTGATGCTGGTGTCCTCTGGCCGATTACATCCTTATAGATGTCCACCTCCAAATCGTTGATGATGTCGGCCGTACATCCTCGCGCTAGAGTTTCTGCCACTGTCGCCTCTAGTGCCGATATTTATGCCTGTTGGTACTGGCATGGTAATTTTAAATGCAACTATTTGTTTTTCTCCCTTCTTCTTCTGTCCTCCATTTGGAAAATTGTACCGCCCCTCTTTCGACAGTGTGGATTATTCCTTCTGCCTCCGCCTTTTCCTTGTATTCTTTCGCTACTTCTGTGTTTCCAGCACTTTCTGTGGGGCTTCTATATATAGAGGTTTCAACTCGGTGAGCTGTTCGTCCTGTCTGTTTCGCCTCCGGGCGTGCTCTATCCAGTCCATCCCATCGTCTACGATCAGTCCCAAATTCTCAAATCTCCAATTTCAATTTGTGGACAATCTGTGGACTAGTGCCGTAGGTCAGTCCGGTGTTGTTGGTCCGTCGTTTGAATTCTTTCAATTTCCTCTTCCATATTTTTTCGATCTTTTTGACTGAAGGTGCCGAGATTACCAGTTCAGATCATTGGCATATGCCTGGAGATATAGTTCTATTTATATTTAGCTCATATTTCTGAACTATCCTATCATGCCATTCAGCTAGATTATTTATTTATTATTATCTAAGAAGTCGATTGCCATCCGCTAGAGTTTTGTGGGGCATTCTGCCAGCCTCAGCTCTTCCCCGATCACGCCGTCGTTGATGGAGTTGAATGCGTTATTATCACTACCATGCAGTATCTTCGATCAGCCTTTTCTGCCTTTATGTATTAGATCAGTGCATTAATCGTGACCGTCGTCCTTCTGCCGTGTCGAAACTCGAACTGTCATTTTGCCAGTCTGCGTGCCATCTGAAGTGGTGCTGTATTCTGACTGCTATGATCTCATTCAGGATTTTACCGATCACTGGTAGCAGGCAGATCGGCATAACCCCTTTTCCTCCTGGCTTTAGTAGCCACACCACTCTCGCGTGTTTCCATACTTCCGGAAGTAGCCCTAGCTTCCAACATGCATTCAGCAGTTTTGTGAGTTCTTCACCTCCGTTTTCCACTAAATGTGTAATAGTTCCAGAGTACTTTTGCTCACAGTACTGTTTATTAAGTTAGGTCATAAATAGCTAGTTTAAAACTGAATAAAATGAATAAATAATAAACCAGTTTGATATAATTTATTATAGTTAGTTATATATATAAATCGTTATTTTTATTAGTACACGTCTATAGTATGCTTTATCAATAACTTCAAGTGAATTAGTCTAGCGTACTCTTGACCTCTCTGAATACATACCATATTAGCCTAGCTTACTCTTGCCCTACTTCAACAAATTATATATTTACCTGGCGAACTCCTGACCTACGTTAATAAATTTCATATTTATCTTGCGTACACTGATATATGATGCTGCAGATAATTATGACTTTATTATACATTCATACACTACTTCAGAGAGTTTTCACGTTTTTTAGTTTTTTTTAAGCAAATCCAAAATATTTCCCATTAAAAAACAGAAGAAATATCCATGGCGAGAGACAAAGAGTCTAATAGAGAGAATGTCATTTTTCTAAACATATTTTTGATGAAAATATACTGTCCAAAAAACTTACTTCTAGAGGAAAGGAAAACAATTAGTGAACCTGACATCAATGCCACTATAGTATCATAGTATGTGCTGTTTGTGCTGCTGGTTTATTTATTCAACCAATGATATCTTTCAAGAGACATAGACATTTAAGGGACATATTAACTCAAAGTGGCTGAAACATTTATGAAAATATATAAATATAAATGATGATAAAAGTTTTCCAACTATTTGATGGCCACATAATACACAACAAATATTTGAAAGCTTGTGAGTTTGCTAAGAGGAATAAAATTATCTTTCTTCAACTGCTTAATTAATCATTTACAGCCTTTACACATAGTATTTTAGTCCTCTACAAACTTATTTTATACAAGATCAGGAAACGACAAGTGTAAGGAGAATAAAATGTATCAAATACAAATTATCAAATTACTTCAAGAGGCATAAAGCAGAGTTGCCACTGTAGAAATGATTTAACTGTGTCTTTATACGTTTAATTTAATTTAATGCCATGGTGTTTAGTGCCAGTTTCTGACTTCTTAAGACCTATATGTGCGAGACAAAGATCATTTTCGTAGCTGTGGTGATCGTTACAATTGTAATCGTGTAGATATTTTCTTTTCACGTAACATAAGCATTCAAGAATGAATAAGCACACAAAAGTTAAAATATGCAGATTTGTGAATTTCTCATTAGAGTCAGTAGTGTAGCCAATCCCAGTATTCGTACTACTTGTCTTTGAAGCTTGAATAGTCGGTGGTTAACTATATATTTACTCCAAACTGTAATGTCATACTGCATATCTGCTTCTACTAATGCAGGGACTAATATTTTGTGAGCTTCTGGAAACATCGCTGTTCAACTTCCAGCAGTGATGATGATGATGATTAAGATGATAACGTATCGCAGAATTTAAAAGATTACTTAAATTTCATTAAGGACTAAGAAAATAAAAACATTTACAGATGGCCGTTCGTCTTCTTGCAGTATATCAATTGCTCGAAAACAATGAAAATAACCAGCAGCCCTTATAAATCGCACCTTAAACAAAAATTTAGGGAATCAAAATTACCAAGAAGTATAGAAGTGATTGTTGGTCTAAACCTACCTTAATAAATTATATATTTACTTAGCGTACTCTTAATCTACCTCAATAAATTCTATATTCCAAAGGAGAAACGGTCAGCAGAAAAGGCGCTGCCTTGCCATATAATTTTATTTTAAAAAATGGCGTGGGCGGTAATAATGGATGCGCTGGTGGACAGGAGGAAACCAGGGTACTTAATCCATATGGTGAGGGGTTACCTTTCGGACAGGACTCTCGTGTATATAAATAAATCATTATTTCTATTAGAAAGAAAGGAAACAAAACTATAGCGATAAGGAGACTAGTCGGAAAAAAAAATATTCTGTGAAACAAACCAATTATTTTTAATTTCTAATCAAGATATAGCGATAAGGTTGACAGGGAAAATCCTGCATTGATCGGTCCTGGGCCCACTCCTCTGGAATATGGCATTTGATGGAATGTTTGGGCTAACACTCCTGGAAGGTGTAGAACTAGTCAGTTTGAAGGATGGTCACCTTATCGTTACGAGGAAACAAGACATAGCACAGCTAGAGTACCGCGGCCAAGGCAGTGTCGTTGGTGGCAGAGTAAGAGGGCGATTAGCGTGGCGGCCACGAAGACCGCGGCAGCCTGGTTGTCGCAATAGAGGACGGGAAGAACGAATGAAGAAATTTATGAAAATTTACCAAAGTGATTACAATGAAGAAAGGATGGAGATGGTAAGACAAGCCGTCGAGATGGTCAGCAGCATGAAATACCTGGGGGTGACGATTGACTCAAACCCCCAGTGTACCCGACATGTAAAGAAAACAGAGACGGAAAGAGCAACTTGGGCATGGAGAGAAGCTAGCAGGAGATTCCTCATGGGTGTGGTATTCTCCAAGTTGCTCCGGTGTGGGAGGACGCCCTCAGGTCCAGGAGAAATGCCGAGTCGCTGAGGGGACGCATGAGGTTCGGGGCACTGCGAGGGTTTTACGAAAATGACGACGGATGCAATCGAGGTTGTAGCGAGGGCTTCTATATACAGGGCCTTGAGTAGGGGAGTCCTCAAAAGTAAGGCCAGTAGAGAGGCTAGGGGAGCATCTAGGGAGGTGTTGGCAGGAGAGGTGATCCACCAACAAATAATGTCATAAAGCCTTGGACACGAAATACCTGCGCCAGTCAAATCCAGGATTCGTGTGGTGCAGTACTCTTGACCTATCTCAAGCTATAATTAATTAGCTTAACGTGTCCTTGACCTATATCGATAAATTATATATATAAGCTATAAGCGTGCAATTGATTTAGATAGGTTAAGGGTATACTGGGTCAATATATTTTTTTATTGGGATAGGTCCAGAGTACGCTAAATGAAGAGTAATATAAATTTCATTTGCTTAAATTTATTTATATGTTTTTTGAAATACGTGAAAAGTACGTTAGATTCTTACAAAAGCGAGATAGATCAAGAGCATGAGAGATCAATATATAATTATTATGCCAGAAATATGTTTAATTTAAAATATTACTAAAGAAAAACAATTCATATTTGATAAAATTTAAATAACCCAAACCATTAAGAAAAAAATAGTGTTTCTAAAAAACAGTGCGTTTAATCATTGAAAATTATGAAAAAGTTAAAAATTTGTTACATATTCCAAAACAAGCCAATTTTGCTTAAAATAGTTGAAATTTTAGAAATAAAACCATCAAGAAAGTTGTAAAAATTGTAAATCTGTTAAAATTATACAAAAAGGAACAATTAAGATTTACTAAAAAAGGCTTTAAAAAACACAGTTTAATATTTGTTTACAAATAAAGTTTTAACTGTAATTAAAAAAAAATTAGAATATAATCTTCAAAAAAAAAATAACATTTCAATTTCTTAAACATATACAAATAAACAATAACTTAAATAAAAACAGTTGAATCTTGAATTAGATTCATTGTTATAATCTATTTAAAAACCACTTAAAATCTGAAAATTGTATTTGAAATAAACAGAAGAAAATTTTAATAAAAACAATTAAAATTAAAATTCTCACTATAGAAACAAAGGATAAAAAACAATTAGAAATATCTAAAATAAAAATATTTAGTGCAATAGAAATATTTCAAAAAAAAGTTTAAAAAATGAAACCTTCATATTCAAAAAACATTTAATAGAGCAATTTAAATTTTCTCAGTTAATACAGTTTTGAAAATTCTATAGAAATTAATTTGGTAAAAATGGTTATAATTATAAAAAGTCACAATTAAAACGCGGGTTTTTTTAAAGGAGGAAGAAATCTCAAAGAATTACAACCAACAAAAAAGTTTTAAAAATTGTTAAAATAATTTAAATTATACAAAAAAGAAATTATTATTACTTTCTAAAAAAAAAAGCTATAAGAAAAAACAATTTAAAATTAATTTACAAATATAGTTAGAGCTAACTTTTTACAACTGAAATTTAACAAAAATAATATTTTTTTAAATATTTCCCAAAGAAACAATTTATTAAGAAACAATTCCAATTTATTAAAAACAAATACATTGAAAATCCTAAAGAAAAAACGATTGGTAAAAAAAACAATTGAATGTTAGTGTAAAAAAGTAAAACCGTTAAAACTAAATCAATTTAGATTTGCTAAAAACAGTTTAAATCTAATATATATATGCCATAAAAGAGTCACAAAGTTTCTAAAATAAAAACAATTTTATTAAAATAGTTATTTTGCGAAAAAAATATAATAAAATTTCATAAAATAACAATCATTTAAAAAAAACACAGATGAAAGAAAGAAAATTTTACTAAAAACAATATAAAATCTGAAAGAAGTTTAACGATAAAAAAATTAAAATTTTTTAGGACAGTTTACATTTTACAACACAAAAAACAATTAAAATTTATTAAGAGAAATGAAACAGTTTAAACTTTAAAAAACATTTTAAAATTCATGAAAGTTAAAACAAAAACTTTCAAAACTTCATACAAGTGGAATAAAGCAGTAAAAATGATTCAAAATAATTAAATAGATATTTAGCACAATTCAAATATTTCAAAAAACATTTAAAAATTTATAAACATATTTTCTCAAGAAAAAAATAAAATTTTATACAAATTTTTTTTATAAAAAAAATTAATAATTGCTAAGAAAATAACTATCGAGAACTTTCCTACAAAAATAACATCTTTTAGACTAGTTCTTCAAGAAAGAAACAGTTGAAAGTAATAAAAATTACATAAAAAATAAAAATCTGAAAGAAGCCCAACCATTAAAAGTGATTTAAAACTTCTTAAAAATATTGAATTTTTACAAATCAGAAATGGAGGTTGGATTTTGAGATACACAAAGAAAAATTTTTTAAAAAATGTTATTAAAAAATAATTTTAAAAGGAAACAATTGAAAATGTTAAAGAAGAAATAAAAGAACAATTAGAAAAACAGAGCATTGAAAAAAAAGATTGAAAATATCTAAAAAAAGATATTTATTACCAATAAAATAATTCTAAATAAAGACCGTTGCAATTTCAAAAAAAAGTTGACAATTTACTAACAAATATTGCCAAGAAAAAAGGGTAACTTTTATACAAAAGAAAAATTACAATTAAATTAAAATAGTTGAAATTTTTGAACAACTTGAAAACTTTCTAAAAAGAAAACAGTTCAAAATACGAAAAACAATTATCAAAAAAAACAACCATAAATATATTTTAAAATGTATTAAAGCAGCTTAAGTTAAAGCAATTTGGATTAACAAAAATATTGGAAATATCTAAAACAGATATTTAACAAAATTAAAAAAATTCCAAAAAAGAGAAACAGTTAATGTTTAACACATTTAAATTTATCAATATATTTTGTCAAAGAACTTTTAATGTTTTAATTATTTAGAGAAAACAGTAGTGAAAAGTCTATAGAAATTCATTTGGTTATAATAATTCTAATATTACCAAAACATACTTGAAATGTGTAAATTTTGTTTGAAATGAGGAAAAAAATCTGAGAAAAATTTTACCAACAATAATCTTTTTAAAAATGGTTACAACAGTTGGAACTAAACAAAACAACAATTAAGATTTGCTAAGAATTTGTCGTTTTAAATTTTACCAATTATTCAAAACAGTTTAAATTTAAATATAAAACAGAAGAAAATGTTACTAAAACAATTAAAAATTTAAAAGTAGTTCAATTATCAAATACGTTGTAAAATTTATTAAAATAGTTGAAATTTGACAAAGCCAAAGATTATTGAAATTTGCTAAGAAATAGAAAAACAGGGGCTGAAAGACCATCGGTCGATAGCCGTTGAGCAGAAAAATTGAATGTCTTATATTTATTTTATATATTAAATATTTTTTTCTGTAAATAAAGATGTTTAATAGTTGAACAAAAAACAATTTATCAGAAATCTTTTAAAATGTAATATAAGCAATTAAAAAAATATTTGTATTTTCCTATGGATTTTATTATCAAAACTGTAAGAGTTTACTAGGAAATATATCGTTTTAAATATACTACATTTAAAGTACTTACTCTCACACAGTTTTTATTTTTGACCTTGTAGATTTTTAGTTATGATGTGTTACTAGTTTATTACTTAATTTATTTAGTTTGAATAATAATTATAGCAAATTGGCATGTAAACTTCACTAGGCAAAATTAAAAAAAAGCGAAACGGCATGATCATCTATCACGAGTAGAAAATCTGAATACAATCATATGGAACCCAACATCTATTTAACTTTAATATAAAATATATTGAATATGACAATATCATTTTATAAATTTGGCATAAAAAATTATTTAAAAAAATTATTGATCAACTTTTTCAATTACGTAATATCTCGTAGAACGTTTTATATAAAAAAGTAAGTAAACAACTAAGCTTCCTATTCACATTCAATATCAAAATTAGTATTGAGAACGTTACACATCCACGCCGAAATGCTCGAATAAATTTATACACGACAAAATTTTAAATTGTCTCTGCCTTCGCATAATTAATTATTTATTTCAGCGCCATCGATCAGGGCGTTCGCTGAATACGTAATTGGATGTAAATTTTAGAAAAAAAAAATATTATGCCAACTCGTTTCCATTTTTTTTCAATTGGAAATAACTGGTAAGCTAATTAATTGGCATCACCTTTTTACGGTGTCGCGGCGTTTATTTAAGAGGATTACGCGGTTTACTAAGAGGATAATGTCGTCGCCAATTTATTATATTCGATTTTTTCTATTCGCGGGCTATTAATTAATACATTATTTCGGTGGTTTTCGGAAGAGCAAGGAGACGTGTTGTGACTCGGTGGTAATTTTGCGGTCCCGTTTATATTTAATTAGTGATTAGACTATATTTGACAGTTCATTTAAAAACGCAGGTAATAAAATAAATCAATATAAAAGACATTAAGTTTATGAAAAAAAACATATAGAAAATATAAAATTTCTTTGGTGTTGGTACTAGGACTGTATATTAAAAACATTCTTTTATAACGTCCTACCAAATATTAAATTATATGTAAACTGTTGAATTATTTTTATCTTCATTATTATTTAGATGCTTTTACTTAATTCGTTAAAACACCTTACCTTGTACAAATAAACTTATGTGTACTAATTATTTATTTTAATGTGAAATTATTATATTACATTTTCAATCCATATTAATGTATTTTTTCTGTTAAAAGAAGTTTCCGTAAATAAATAAATATTAAAAATTCTTATTTTTATAAAAAAAAAGTCAAAATGTGATAAATTTATTTCATAGAGAAAATACCTTTAATATTATCATTATTTTATAGTTATTATTCTTTAAAAGTATATTTTATTAGTACGTTAATTTTATCATAGCATTAAAAAAATAAGAATATTTGCTAATATTATTTTTACAATATGAAATGTTTAGTAATATTCTTTCGTATTTTAAAAGTTCTGGTTTTGTGATAAAATAATAAAGCGACAAATGGAAAGGCTAACGGTCTATAACCATTTGGATAGACCTACAAATTTATAATTGTAATTTGTCAGTACTATATCTATTTGTTCATAAAGATGTTTGTATATACAATATAATAAAGCGACTACATGTTTTTTTTTTAATTTCTAGAAACTGTATTAAAAATCATATGGAATCCGGAAATCAAACAATTCGAAACCATATGGACTTCAATTCTTTAAGAATTCATCCCAATTACAGAAAATACCTTGCCAAATTCCCACGTATTTAATCAGACACGTGATTATCCGCTTTTTGACACGTTTGATGCAATCAAAGGAACAGCATATGTTTTCCTGTCCAGTTATTAATGATTAAGGCGCACTTATAAATTATTTCCATTGAATTCCCGTATAAATATTTACGGTATTCGTATATTGCACGTCGCTGGATTTGCAATAATTTGTGGCTAATCGATTTTGCAGGTTTCGTATATTCACGTGTACGTGATGACATTCGGAAAAGATCTGTTACAATGCCCGTTTGTCCAATTTATATTCACCGTCCGATGTCTTCGCTGTGACTAAAGTGAGTCGTCGTGCGTACCTGAGTTCATTCGTTAGTCTGTAATAAAAGTATGGAATTCGGTTTAGTTTCGTTTAAAAAATGAAATTATTTAAATGTAGCTTAATTTATATTTGTATTAATTTAATGGTGTTTTGAGTACGAATTTCATAGTTATTGAATGCATTGTTTACACATTTTGGCAATTATAATTAATTTAGAATGATAATCCATAATTAAATTGGTGTATATAAATATATAATTGAAAAAATTGTACTTCCAATTTATTTAATAAATTGGAAGTACAATTTTTTCAATTACCTAATTATAATTAAATTAACTCGTAATTGAAGTGAATTAAATTTTAAACAAATAATAGTACGTATTTTTATAATCGTATTGTTGATTCAGTTCAGTTGATAAATTGAAATAAATTTTATTGATATAAAATCTTCTTGAAAAAGCTCTTGTAATTAGACAAAAATAATGCATCGAATGTAATATGCATTTATATTTTATTATTTGTATCAATAAATATGATATTCTCCCTCTAAATTTTTATTTCAAAAGTCTTTTCTAAAGGAATATTTAGGGAGGAGTCCATAAATTCGATGGAACATCTGTTATTTTTGGCCTTTAATTTTTCTCAAATTTCTCTAATGTGTACAAAAATAAAACTGCTTGCCTTTAATTGCTTCAATGCGTATCATCATATTAAGAATAATATTGTATATTGATCGCATTTTAATTATATACTACTTATTTTACTATAATAATTATAAATAAATGCATTAATACATATTTGGTTTATTAATCAATTTCAATTTTTTTTAAATAACAAATATTCATAGGTTAGGTAAATATATTGATAAGAAAAATAGGTGAGCTTACCTTTAATTATAATAGTAGATTGGATAGATTTAAATGTATGGTTGGCGAAATTTTTGTATTCACCTGAAAACGAAGAACGAAAAGATTATATTTTATTACAATTAAAATAACAGTTAAAACGTATAAAAATATAATTCCCATTGTTTAGTAAAGTCTTTATGCTTCTTAGAGTAAAACCTTAACATTTATTATTTTCGTCTGTTGTATTCTGAATTCGTTTGATTTGCTTCAATGCGATTTTGAAGAAAGTTGCTATATTAATATCTTTTTTCACCGGTGACTCCCGAATATCTTTTTCATTTATGTGGGCAAAATTAATTACTGAATTTTACTATTACATCTATTCTGTTTTCTACTGGAAATATAACTTTTATTACCTTTAACCATAAGTAACCCTTTTCCACCTCTGAAGTAATTCAAGACCTAGCTAACTAAATTATTTAATTATTTTTTTCAAGTACAAACATGTTGTTATTGAATTCTGCAGTTTCTATTACGCTTATTTATAAGTGGATACTCTGGATATCAAATTAGTATTCAATTCATACTGAATTCGCATGAATATTGATGTTGTATAAAAATCTATAAGATTTCTTATAGATAGATTAATTCAATACATTCGACATTTTTGCAGAGTTGAGTTTAGTTTTTGAAATATTCACGTAAAGATAACTCATGAAGATCAAGAAATCACAAATTTGTTTATTCTAATAATTTATTCACACACACCTATTCTTCTAATTTTCGTGTATTATACGCATGAAAATAAGAATAGAATAAATTTGGAGTTTCGATAATTTCATTGACTTCATAAGTACACTTCCTTTAAGTCAGTAGTAGCAAAGAAATTGTGTAACAGATAGTCTATACTCGGAAGCGTGTGTGTGATTTAAGTTGAGACGGCGTTTAAGATATGGTAAATAAAATTGAGGTTGAAACGACTGTCGTCTTTAAAAACCATCGATATAAGAAATTCTTTCCGTGACGATATCTGTATGATATCTTCTTCTAGAAATGATTTTTTGTTGAAATAGTTCATTCTCCTTATGCAGCAATATATCAAATGGTTTCATACTGAATGAAACATGTTTAGCTATATTTATACATTGGAATCCAAGTATGGTTAATATCTTGGGTCTCCTGAATCCACCTTTTTGGTTTTCCAGCAACTTAAACAGATCATGCAGCTACTTGGTCTCTTCTCATCTTAACAAAATTTCAAAGTTACTGAAATAATTTAAATGGCCTCTAGTTTCTTCCTCATCGTATTTTTTTTTACTATGTTTACTTTAAGCGCACCTGATTCTCATGGCAGTTAGATCTAACATTTCGTTTTGCTTCCCTGATGATGTTCTTAGCTCTTCTTGGCATGACCAGAAGATCGCCATCTCGTTTATCCTCCTTAATGACACTCCTATCTCATCTTATCAATGTTTAATTTGTATAAATACAATAGAAGTTAAAATGTATTTTATAATGTAATTTCTTAGCAATATATATGAAGATAAAAAAATCATTCGTATTTTTTAATAATTATTTTTATTGCTTTTTTTATTCTCTGCATAGTTTTATATTGTTTTAAAAACTGCTCTTTGCATGTTTCAAAACAACAGAACATAACAGTAAAAAATATTAATATCAATAATAACAGAATACCATTCAAAACATATGAATAGACTAAAATTATAAATAGTTGTAAATATTTTATCAATTTAAAATATTGAAAAAAAACCAAAAATTGTGAAGAATAAAAAAATACAACGAATTGTAAAGATTTTAAAGATTATGAAGATTCTAAATATTCTAAAGATTCTAAATATTCTAAGGATTCTAAAGATTCTGAAGATTCCAAAGATTTTAAAGTTTCTAAAGATCCTAAAGATTCTAAAGATTCTAAAGATTTAAAAGATTCTAAATATTCTGAAGATTCTAAAGATTCTAAAAATTCCAAAGATACTAAAAGTTCTAAAGATTCTAAAAATTCTAAAGATTCTATAGATTTTAAAGAGTTAAAAAACTGCAAATGTAAAGATTTTAAAAATTCTAAGGATTCTAGCGATTTTCAAAATTCTAGGTAAAGATTTAAAAAATTATTAATATCCACAAGATATAGAGATTAAAAAAATTCTAAAGAATCCAAAAACGGTAAAAATTGTAGAGATTTTAAAATGTCTAAAGATTCTAGAGATTTTAAAAATTCTATTCAAAAGTTTAAAAAAATTTTAAATATCCAAACGATATGGGGATTCTAAAGATTCTAAAGTTTCTGAAAATTGCAAAGATTCTAAATATTCCAAAGATTCTAAAAATGCTAAAGAGTTTATAAATTTTGAAAATTTTAAAGTTTTTAGAAATTCTAAATTTCCAATAGATATAGAGAATCTAAAGATTTTAACGATTCTAAACATTCAGACGATTCTAAATATTGTAAAGATTCTAAAGATTTAAAAGATTCTAAATTTTGCAAAGATTCTAAAGAGTCCAAAGACTATAAAGATTGTAAAGATTCTAAATATTCTAAAAATTCTAAAGATTCTAAATATTCTAAATATTCTATATATTCTAAATATTCTAAAGATTCTAAAAATTCAAAAGATTCTAAAGATTCTAAAGATTCTAAAGATTCTAAAGATTCCAAAGATTCTAAAAATTCTAAAGATTCTAAAAATTCTAAATATTTTAAAGAGTTAAAAACTGCAAATATTGTAAAGATTTTAAAAATGCTAAGGATTCTAGATATTTTCGAAATTCTAAAATTTTAAAAAATTATAAATATCCAAAAGCTATAGAGATTAAAAAAATTCTGAAGATTCTATAGACTGTAAAAATTGTAAAGATTTTAAAATGTCTAAAGATTCTATAGATTTTAAAAATTCTATTCAAAAGTTAAAAAAAATTTAAATATCCAAAAGATATGGAGATTCTAAAGTTTCTGAAAATTGCAAATATTCTAAATATTCTAAAGATTGTAAAAATTGTAAAGATACTAAAAATTCTAAAGAGTATAAATTTTTAAAATTTTAAAGTTTTTAGAAATTCTAAATTTCTAAGATTCTAAATATTGCAAAGATTCTAAAGAGTCCAAAGAATATAAAGATTGTAAAGATTCTAAATATTCTAAAAATTCTAAAAATTCTAAAGATTCTAAAGATTCTAAAGATTCTAAAGATTCTAAAGATTCTAAAGATTCTAAAGATTCTAAAAATTCAAAAGATTCTAAAGATTCTAAAGATTCTAAAAATTCTAAAGATTTTAAAGAATTAAAAAACTGCAAATATTGTAAAAATTTTAAAAATTCTAAAGATTCTA
The DNA here is from genome assembly GCA_963969525.1 of Ontholestes murinus. Taxonomy (NCBI): domain Eukaryota; kingdom Metazoa; phylum Arthropoda; class Insecta; order Coleoptera; family Staphylinidae; genus Ontholestes; species Ontholestes murinus. The sequence continues at coordinate 25,151,016 of OZ018394.1, forward strand.
GAGATTTTCGAAATTCTAAAGTTTTAAAAAATTATAAATATCCAAAAGATATAGAGATAAAAAAATTCTAAAGATTCCAAAGACTATAAAAATTGTAAAGATTTTAAAATGTCTAAAGATTCTAGAGGTTTAATAAATTCTCTTCAAAAGTTTAAAAAAATTTTAAATATCCAAAAGATATGGAGATTATAAAGATTCTAAAGTTTCTAAAAATTGCAAAACTTCTAAATATTCCAAAGATTGTAAAAATTGTAAAGATTCTAAAACGTCTATAAATTTTGAAAATTTTAAGATTTTTAAAAATTCTAAATTTCCAATATATATAGAGAATCTAAAGATTTTAAGGATTCTAAAAATTCTGACGATTCTAAATATTGTAAAGATTCTAAAGATTTAAAAGATTCTAAATATTGCAAAGATTCTAAAGAGTCCAAAGACTATAAAAATTCTAAATATTCTAGAGATTCTTAAGATTCTAAAAAATCAAAAGATTCTAAAGATTTATTTATTTATTTATTTATTCAAAAGATTCCAAAGATTCTAAAAATTCTAAAGATTCTAAAAATTCTAAAGATTCAAAAGATTCGAAAGATTCTAAAAATTATGAATATTCTAAAGATTTTAAAGAGCTAAAAACTGCAAATATTGTAAAGATTTTAAAAATTCGAAAGATTCAAGAGAGATTTTCAAAATTCTAAAGTTTTAAAAAATTATAAATTTCCAAAAGATATAGAAATTAATTTTTTTTTAAAGATTCCAAAGACTATAAAAATTGTAAAGATTTTAAAATGTCTAAAGATTCTAGAGAATTTAAAAATTCTCTTCAAAAGTATAAAAAAATTTTAAATATCCAAAAGATATGGAGATTCTAAAGATTCCAAAGATTGTAAAAATTGTAAAGATTCTAAAAATTCTAAAAAGTCTATAAATTTTGAAAATTTTAATCTAAAGATTTTAAAGATTCTAAAAATTCAAAAGATTCTAAAGATTCAAAAGATTCGAAAGATTCAAAAGATTCCAAAGATTCTAAAAATTCTAGAGATTTTAAAGAATTAAAAACTGCAAATAATGTAAATATTTTAAATATTCTAAGGATTCTAGAGATTTTCAAAATTCTAAAGTTTTAAAAAATTATAAATATCCAAAAGATATAGAAATTAAAAAAAATTCTAAAGATTCCAAAGACTATAAAAATTGTAAAGATTTTAAAATGTCTAAAGATTCTAGAGAATTTAAAAATTCTCTTCAAAAGTTTAAAAATTTTTTAAATATCCAAAAGATTTGGAGATTCTAAAGTTTCTAAAAATTGCAAAGATTCTAAATATTCGAAAGATTGTAAAAATTGTAAAGATTCTAAAAATTCTAAAAAGTCTATAAATTTTGAAAATTTTAAAATTTTCAAAAATACTAAATTTCCAATAGATATAGAGAATCTAAAGATTTTAAAGATTCTAAAAATTCTGACGATTCTAAATATTGTAATGATTCTAAAGATTTAAAAGATTCTAAATATTGCAAAGATTCTAAAGAGTCCAAAGAATATAAAGATTGTAAAGTTTCGAAATATTCTAAATATTCTAAAAATTCTAAATATTCTAAATATTCTAAATATTCTAAATATTCCAAATATTCTAAATATTCTAAAGATTTTAAAGATTCTAAAAATTCAAAAGATCCTAAAGATTCTAAAGATTCCAAAGATTCTAAAGATTCTAAAGATTTCAAAGAGTTAAAAACTGTAAATATTGTAAAGATTTTAAAAATTCTAAAGATTCTAGAGATTTTCAAAATTCTAAAGTTTTTAAGAAAATATGAAAATCCAAAAGTTATAGAGATTAAAAAAATTCTAAAGATTCCAAAGACTGTAAAAATTGTAAAGATTTTAAAATGTCTAAAGATTCTAGAGATTTTAAAAATTCTATTCAAAAGTTAAAAAAAATTTAAATATCCAAAAGATATGGAGATTCTAAAGATTCTAAAGTTTCTGAAAATTGCAAAGATTCTAAATATTCCAAAGATTGTAAAAATTGTAAAGATTCCAAAAATACTAGTCTATAAATTTTGAAAATTAAAAAAAAAGTTTTTAAAAATTCTAAATTTCTAATAGATATAGAGAATCTAAAGATTTTAAAGATTCTAAAAATTCTGACGATTCTAAATATTGTAAAGATTTAAAAGATTCTAAATATTGCAAAGATTCTAAAGAGTTCAAAGACTATAAAGATTGTAAAGATTCTAAATATTCTAAATATTTTAAAAATTATTAAGATTCTAAATATTCTAAAGATTCTAAAAATTCAAAAGATTTTAAAGATTCAAAAGATTCTAAAGATTCTTAAAATTATAAAGATTCTAAAAATTCTAAAGATTTTAAAGAGTTAAAAAACTGCAATTATTGTAAAAATTTTAAAAATTCTAAGGATTCTAGAGATTTTCAAAATTCTAAAGTTTTAAAAAATTATAAATATCCAAAAGATATAGAGATTAAAAAAATTCTGAAGATTCGAAAGACTGTAAAAATTGTAAAGATTTTAAAATGTCCAAAGATTCTAGAGATTTTAAAGATTCTATTTAAAAGTTTTAAAAAATTTTAAATTTCCAAAAGATATGGAGATTCTAGAGTTTCTGAAAATTCAAAAGATTCTAAATATTCCAAAGATTGTAAAAATTGTAAAGATTCTAAAAATTCTAAAGAGTCTATAATTTTTGAAAAACTTAAAGTTTTTAGAAATTCTACATTTCCAATAAATATAGAGAATCTAAAGATTTTAAAGATTCTAAAAATTCTGACGATTCTTAATATTGTAAAGATTCTAAAGATTTAAAAGATTCTAAATATTGCAAAGATTCTAAAGAGTCCAAAGACTATAAAGATTGTAAAGATTTCAAAAATTCTAAATGTTCTAGAGATTTTGAAGATTCTAAACTTTTTAAACTTTCTAAATATTCAAAAGATACAGAGATTCAAAATATTCTAAATTTATCATAAAAATTAAATTCATTTTCAAATAAATAAATGTAATAAAGGATTTTCAGATTCCACAAATACTGAAATTTTAACAACTTTAAAAGATTTGTAAATATTTAGACAGTATTCTAAAATATTAAATTAGTTTGAACATTGGAAAATCAGAAAATCTTAACAGAAAGCTATTAAAATAGTAATATGATTTTTTTTTTAGATTAAAACGGTTTTAAAATTAAAAATTAAGATTCGAATGTTTTATTTCTTTTTTTTTTAAATTACACTAAGAACAAATTGTTTCAAAGCAAAAGAACATAACACAAAAAATTATTAATATCAATAATAACAAAAACTAATAGTACATTTAAAGAGATTGTAAACATTGCATAGATTTAAAATATTCAAAAGATTCCAAAAATTTTAAAGATTCTAAAGTTTCTAAAGATTGCAAAGGCTGTAAAGATTGTAAAGATCTTAAAGATAAAGGGATTCCAAGTATTCTAAAGATTCTAAATATTCTGAAGATTCTAAAGATTCTAATGTTTCTAAAGATTACGAAGATTCGAAAGAGTACAAAAACTGTAAAGATCTTCAAAATTGTAATGATTCTAGATATTTTGAATATTATAAAGCTTTAAACAATTCTAAATATCTAAATTATATAAAGATTTCAAAAATTCTGAAGATTCTAAAGTTTCTATAGATTCTACAGATTTAAAAGATTCGAAAGATTCTTACGATTCTAGAGATTCTAAATATTCATTCTAGAGATTTTGAAGATTCAAAAGTTTTGAACAATTCTTAAGATCCAAATGATAATGAAAATTAAAAAGTTGAAAATTCTTAAGTTTTTAAAACTTCTAAATATTCCGAAGTTATAGGGATTCCACGCATTCTAAAGATTTTAAAGATTTGGAAGATTCTAAAGAATTTAAAATTTCTAACGATTAGGAAGATTTTAAAGAGTTGAAAGGCTGTATATATTGCAGATTTTAAAAATTCTAAAGATTCTAGAGATTTTGAATATTCTAAAGTTTTGAACAATTCTAAGTATTCAAAAGATATAGAGATTCCAAAGATTCTAAAAATTCTAAAAATTCTGAAGATCCTAAAGATTCTAAAGATTCTAAAAATTCTAAAGACTAAAAATTGTAAAGATTTTACTGTAAAGATTGTAAAGATTTTAAAAATTCTAAAGATTCTAAAGATTTTGAAAATTCTAAAGATTCCAAGGATTTCAAAGATAGATAGATAGATAGATACTTTATTTTACAAAGATACATACATATTGTATAATACAGTTCAAATACTAATCATAAAAATCATCAAATACAGGTTAAAAAAAATGTGATAAAATAAAATAAAAGATTATAAAGAGTCCAAAGACTGTAGAGTTTGTAAGGATTTTTAAAATTCTAGAAAAATTGATGATACTAAAGTTTTAAAAACATTCTAAATATTCAAAACATTTGAATATTGCAAACTCTAGTTTGATATATTGTAATACCTTTCGTGAAGATAAATGTATTAATTTTTATAATGGTATATTTTGCAATCGATTAAGATAATAGTTAATAATATTACGTATTTTCTCTAGAGTAAGAATGTGCATTCATAATATTCGAAGCTATGTCTTCCAGAACAGTAGCTTTTTGTCTTCCTTTTGAATGTATAATACATAACTCAATAAATCTCCCGTCTAACTAAGAAATAATTCTTTTTATAAATTCTACTTTATTCATCAACATACTCTTTTTCAAGAGTGATATATTAATTCAAACCCTCCTCTAACTTTTCGATGCCCTTTGTGTTAAACTTTTTATCTTTGCTCTCAAAATTAGCCTCAGTTCCTACAATCGCTTCTTCATTTCTACGGCGGGCGGGGAAGCAGTTAAAAGCATAATCCATCATATTCATCATGTTTTCTTCATCGATTTGTGACACGGGGCATTGTCCTGGTAAAACAGTACTTTTTGCTTTTGCTTGTGGGTCCGTTTTTTCTTAATTTCTGTAATCAATCGAACCAATAAAGCCATGTAATATTCACTATTAATAGTTTTGTCTTTCTCAAGATGGCTGATGAACAAAATTCTATGCGCATCCGAAAATACGAGAAAAAATCTTACCAACCGACTTTTGGGTTTTTGTTGCTATGCACGACTTTCACCGCTGCTGTCCACTCAGCTGACGATCTTTTTTATTCAGGCGTGTAGTGATGGATCCATGATTTATCCGCTGTCACAAACCGACGCAAGATATCCTTTTTATTTCGCTTGAACAGCACCAAATAGAGCTCGTAATCGCCAATACGTCGATGTTTCTTGTCCGGTGTAAGCAACGCAGCATCTACTTCGAAAGCAACTTGCGCATCCTCAATTTTAAATTGTAGACACTACCTTCTGATATCTTCAAGCTGTCTCACGCAACTATTTTGTGGACATTTCCTATGTTTTTTTTATGTAAAAAAAAACATACTATTATAAGAGTTTTTATTAACGATACGAAGCCAAGATGATACAATAAACTTGAACTCTAAGTAAAAATTGTATCTTGTGCCTCTGATGAGTAAACAGAAAATACGGTAAACCTTCAAAACACAAAGTGAAAGTCGAATTGTCACAATGTGTTAACCCCCTATGAAAGTGACAGTTTTTTTACATAAGAGATAAAAATATTTTCCTTTTGCCACAAGGGATGAAAATATTTTGTACACACTACCAAAAAGACAGTCATGGAAATGGAACAGTCAATCATGCGTAGTAAATTATGACAATTCATTTTTAATGCCATAAACTTCAATATTATTGCGAATATTGAGAATTCTAACAAAAAGTGAAATGAGTGAACCAGGTACACCACTAAGGATCATCGAAGCAACAAACTCCGCTTCCCGTAATAAATTCCGTGAAAGGTACCAATTTGTTTACAAAAAATATATTTTGGAGGAATGATTAACCGATTTTAATTTAACATTAAACTAATTTCAATATCGTAGAAAAAAACAAATAACATTTCGTACTCCAGTTGAAAACTTTTTTTCGGCATTTTCATTTCTTATTGAAAAATATACTATTTATAAAAATATATAATTGCGAACTACGGATAGATATGTAATACATATTTATAAATTATCTGCAGAAGAACTAAAGCTGAACAGAAAGGATTTGAAACACGCTTCTAAGTCAAATGGAAGCAATAAGTAAACACATGGAAACAACTGCAACATATCTCGAACAAAAACACACACAATAGCCCCAAAAACAATTTAAAAAAAGCTGAAAAAAAAAAATAAAAGTTCAGAAATCTACTCTGTAAAAACCTAAAACTGATAATCTTTTACTACGTAAAATAGAACAAAGCTAATACGGTAATTTTGGTGTCAGGCATCTAAACAAAAAACAATAAAATTTAATTACAGTGAATGATAAGATAAACAGATTCTTCAAATAGCAACATTTAAAAACAAATCATTAGCAAACTTGAAATGAAATATTCTAAAAATTCATGAATACGGTAAAAGGCAAAAACATACGGTATCTATTATAAAATCCCTTTCATAGAAATGCTAGATGGTTGGTTTACGAAATTAAGCATCTTAAAAGTATTAATAAATTTTATATAAAAAAAATACTAGAATTAAGCTAAAAATTATGTATGGTTCCAGCCTGACGAATGTTTTATTACTTTTCCCAAGTATCTCTATCAATTGTAAATGGGAGATTCTGATTAAAATGCTAGTAGGTAACAAGATATCAAAAATGTATTCATATCTTGATCTTACAGAAATAGTTATAAAAATAAATGATTTTGAATTTGCTTGTACCTTTAATTAACATTCTGGCTAACATATTTATAAACTAATTTTAGAATTTTCCAAAGAAAAAGTTAATTTTTCTAAAATTTGGTTTAGAAAAGTCGATGATGTTTTCGCTACTTTCAGTAGTTTTTATGCTGATATTAATTTCCCATATGATCTCGAATAAAATAATTAATCAAATTAATTACAGAAATATTGAATTCATTCGATAATTATCCTTAAGCAACTTACACATTTACACATAATAATTCGAGTTCATACTGTCGATTAACATTAAAACATGGTGCATTCAATTTCCAGAGCGTTTAACATCCCTCTTTCGTAAACAATAGAAAAATGACACTTAATTCCATCACTGATTTTGTTATATTGTTTAATATTAACGTCCGAACCATCCAAAAAAGAATTAATCGCCCTTCTAGCAAATAACCACTCTTGCCATTAACTATCCTTACCCCTTCTTCGGACCAAAATTTTGTTTAAGAAAGTGTGTTAAAATACTATATAACTCTTTTTTCAATAACTATCTTACTAAACTCTTAAAAAAATCAACTTAATTTAAGCATCCATTACTAAACAAAAAATTTCATATCTATAAATATGGCATTTCGAATAGTTTTATTAAGCTTCTTTGCTGCTTCAATCCATCTTCAGGTTTTTTGTAATTGTTTGTTAGTACTACCTTGATTAAATTTATATATATTTTTTGAAAATAACAAGCATTTTATAATATAGATTTTTAAAAATTGCTTTATAGCTTTCGAGTAATTTTTGCTGAAACTGCTGAAAACTTACCAGCTAAAATAGATTGACCTAACTAGTAAGTAGAAAATTTTGAGAAATTAATATTTCTGGATACATAATTTTTTTTATGGCCTTATCTAATGAGAGATCAATTTTCATCAATTCAAAATGAGAAATATCGACTAAAATTCTATTAAGTCGACAGCATTACAGATGCTAAGAAATAAAATATTTGTTTTATTTGAGCTACAAGCAGTCACGGTTGCTATAACTTCAACCTGTTCAAGCTGTTAACTATCTCACGCAACTTTCTTCTACGGTTTCTTTAAACTATTTAGCGTCTTTTTATGTTAAAGATAATACAATAAACTTGGTCTCTAAGCAAAAATTATATCTTATGCATCTCGTGAGTAAATAGAAAATAGTAAAACCCAATGAAAATGTTTTCTCTTTGCCACATGGATGAAAATATTTTGTACACCCTACCAAAAAGAAAGTTATAGTATGGAACAATCATGTGCAGTAAATGATGACAATTCATTTTTAATGTCATAAACTTCTATATTATTGCGAATATTGAGAATTCTAACGAAAAGTGAAATAAGTGAACCAGGTACACCACCAAGGATCATAAAACAACAAACTCCGCTTCCCGTAATATTGTAGCCGATAAATTCCGAAAAAGGTATCAATTTGTTTACATAAAATATAGTTTGGAGGAGTGATAAGATTTAACCGTTAATTGAAATATTGTATAGATGCCTAACCTTATGGGAAAATGCAAGTCACTAAAAGATGCCGAGAAAGAGATGGCGCATGAGTCGTGAGTCTGCGCACTGTAGTTTTCTATAGCTTTGAGCAGTTTTCTACAGTATTGAATTTTACGTATTGCAACATCCGGCCGCCTAAAATTTCACGGGAACCGAGAACGATGCGGTACGTGCAAATTCTCGAGTACGATCGTCTCAACACTGATTACAATATGTATAATTTATTTATATAGAAAACTGTCAAAAGCTACACTAAACTACCCATGCGCCATCTGTTTCTCGGTATCTTTTAGTGACTCGCATTTTCTTATAAGGTTAGGCATCTATACAATATTTCAATCAACGATTTAACATTAAACTAACTTCAATATCGTAGAAACATTAACATTTTCTACTCTAGATGAAAACGTTTTTTTTTTCGGCATTTTCATCTCTTGTTCAAAAATATAATATTAAAATATTTATTTGCGAAATAGGGATAGACATATAATGTATATTTATATATTAATAATAGTAATAATAATGTTTATTGGTGCATATAACATAGTTTTACACAGGTCAAAAAATGAAACAAAAAAACATAGAACTAGTGAATAAGAGAATTTACAATTAATTACACAAAAAAGAAAATTATATTCTCTGAAGAAGAACAAAACCTGCTCAAAGTGGATTTGAAACACGCATCTAAAATTACCAATGGAAGTAATAATTAACGGCAACTGCTACACATCTCGAACAAAAACAAGCACCACAATCAATAAACATAGGATATAACATAGGACAAAGCTAATACGGCAATTTTGAAGTAAGGGCTCCAAACAAAGAACAACAGAATTCAATTACAACTTAAGTTTCGGGAACTGATGATCTAGGTCAATAGTTCTTAACCGGTGTTTCGCGAAACACTAAAGTTCCGTGGGATTAGGTGAAGTGCCACACAAAAATTAGATATTTAGAAAAAAAAAAATAGTATCAAATATTATGTATAAAATTTGAATTATGTAATATTTGGAACTGCGTATTAATTATATTACAGTTGTACTACAACACCCCAAAATTGAATATAAATAATAATAATAAAGTTTCTCTGCAATCCAAAACAGGAATTATTTTCAAAGGTTGCTAAAAAAATCAAATTAAACAAAGCAATTAATTTTAAAAATATATGTTAGTATCCAATAAAGTACAAAGTATATCATGTAATTTATTGGAAAAAATTAAAATCATATACCATAGCAGAGAATCTAATTTTGCCAGCATGCCCTGAAATTGTTCAAATTATGTTTGGCGAAGATGCAATAAAAGAAATTATGAAAATTCCTCTTTCGGACGACACAATTAAAAAAAGAATTTTGGACATGTCAAATGATATTGAGAAGAAAGTTAATACAAAGCTTTCGAAATCGATGAGTCCACCAACATTAGCTATAGGGTTTGTTCGTTTTATTGAAATAGTGAAACAATTTTTATGCTGCAAATAACTTGTTGAACGCACAACATGAAATTATATTTTTGAATCAATTTAGTCATATTTAGATAAATTTCAAATAACATGGAACCAATGTATACGAATTTGTACAGATGGTGCACCTTCAATGATTGGCTCTATTAAAGTTATTATTGTTTTTGCGAAGAAGAAAAGTCCAAACATCAAACTGTGTTTTGCATCAAGAAACTCTTGTATCAAAAACTTTACCTGTCACTTTAAAATCCGCCCTATACCAAGTAGCTAATATACTAAATTTTATGAATAAACGATTATTTAAAAAACTTTGTGCATCTATGGAAGCTCAACACGATCCTCTGATAAACTACAGCATTTCAAAAGAAAATTTCGTTTTGGAGAACATGTATAATTCAAAAAAGGATAATAGACATATTTCCTTCAAATTCAAAATCACAAAATGTTGAAGAAATGATTCCTATTATTACTCAATATTTATAATTAATTGAAGAAAAAGTTCCGAATATTTCCCTGATTTAAATATTGAAAATTATGATTCAGCATGAAATCCATTTACCGCAACCGACAGAACATTTTTCGTTAGCAGAAGAGGAAGAATGTATTACGTTGTCAATAGACCGTTCTCTCAAAATGAAAATTTTCGAATTAGCAATTGAAGAATTTTGTATATCCGTTCAAACAGATTTTAAAACAAATTTCCAAAAAGCCATTCAAATTTTATTGCAATTTTCATATTTATATTTGTGTGAGCTTAGTTTGTCAATATTAACCAATATCAAGGCAAAGAAACGTTAAAGGCTGTTAAATATAGAACAAGAAGTTTCGTGAAAATTCAAAATCGGTTGTTGTTTCCGAAACCATCGATGCTGTACGTGAAATAATTTGCAAGGTCATCATATGACGTATCCTGTGATTAAGGAATTTTTAAAGATTACTGGGACAAGCATACATTTAATGTTGCATAAACATTTGAGCGTAAAAAGCTTCCACATAATTTAACAAACGTTTAAAAAAAGGCTCGTGCTGAAGAAACACGACTTCGGTGCTTCAAAACTCGCCTATCATATCGTAATAGATGACGAAACATAAATGTATGCGTATAAGTTGAAAGTAAACAGTAGTTGACTCTTTTAAGGTGAGCCAAACCTAAAAAAAGTTGTTTGCGTCCGAAGCACTTCAAAGTAAATAGTCCCCTGTTTTTTGGTGGAAAAACAAAACATGTTAAAATCGGTGTTAAATTAAAAACAACGTACATTGATAAACACGTAGCGTAGAAAAAAATCGAATTCTACTAACAGATTAATAACACGAACTGTATTTAAGTGGATTATAAACTCGTAAACGACACACCGAACAAAATCTGGTCGAATGATCGATGGTAGCGATTATACATGTGTGTTAATAGACTATAGAAATCTAGTTTAATCACTTAGTGAATGAAAAAATGTACCATACTAGTAAGCAAGTTAAGTTGAACGAGTACGAAATGTGCTTAGGGCAAGAGAGATAGTATTTTATCGAGTTTGAAGAAGATATTTCTTTGATATTTTGCAACATAATGAGGTAATTTTTAGTAAGTTTATAAATTTTCTTAATAATTTACATGTCATAATGCTTCGATAAAAAAATTACATGAGTAATTATCAAACCATTGATTATACTTACTTAACTTATTAAGTGATATGGAGTACACCATTCATAATGATCACTTTGTGTCCAAAATGTACATCTGGTTACAAATAAAATAGTGAAGAAAGGTTTCTAATTGTTTTAGTCAAGTCATAATGCAATAAATACCTACGAAATTTTAAATTATTTTAAATTATTGTTAAGTAACCAAATTATATTTTTACATCCTACACTATTATAATTCATTTCTAGAAAATTTTTCCTAATGTCCATACCATACAAGTGAATATATTTAAAATATTAAATAGTAAGTATTCATAATTTCGCAATATATCTCCTTATTAAAGAAATAAAATGAAAGATAAGCATCTCCTCAAATAAAACTTGTAGGTTTATAACAAATAAAACCATTACTTTTCGACACTTTCCCAACACAGCACTTAATCACCAGCAAAGCGATGATTGCTGTAGTACCTACACGACGGTTACATAAGAAAATCTTCCACAAAATTACAAAACTCTTCATTAAATGTCAGACTGCATGATCCTTATTAGTACCCGCATCCTCGTGTGTAGGAACCACGACAATCAATCCGAGTGCAAAAAGTAATTTCCGAAACGAACAAATTGATTATGGAATGAATACACCTTCGGACAATAAGTGAAACCATTAATTTACGAACGTTTTATTGCCTCTCGGTCTATAATTTCGGGAAAGGTTATCGCCTTATCTACCAGTTAATTACACCTCGCGTTGCCGAGTAAAAGTATTTCTTCGATAAATTAATTTCGGCGAATGAAAGTTCGATGCCACCAGCGCCGATTTTTTGATAACGCGCGTTATTTATGTGTGTGTGTTACTTATTAAAAAATAATTTATCATTTTGATTTATACGTTTGTAATTATTCCAAATGGGTTAGAGGAAATTTACATAGGCTTGTATTAAGCAATTAAAGCATTAGCCGAAGCACGAGTAGGACGGACATTGTTGATGTGAGTAATTCTTGGATTTACGGCCCACGTGGCAGGGTTTAAATCAATCAAGGAACGTACTGACGTGTGTTATTTGCAAATTGGCTATAAAACGTAACTTTTTGCAAACTTATAGTAAATTGCAATCATAATGATGGAAGGTTTAATTTTCATTTAACTTTCACGTATTTATTAATTTAGTTTAAAACCTTAGCCTTCAACAAAGTGCAATTTCTTTTAAAGTTCCTTATAGACAATTGTGTTTTATTTCTCCTTAAAAAATAACAGCCATAATGTTTCCTTTCTTGAAATAATTAATTATTTAAAGTGCCTTTTTTAATTTTTAATGTCAATATTTATAATTAAAAATATTTTTACGTCCTTAACAAACAAAATATTTACAAACTCATAATTAACTTAAATATCGTGGTTGAGTGGAAATTATGTAAGGATAACGCAAGCCTGAAATAATAGAACATATATAACTTTTCGACGGAATTATAAGAACGTCAGTTTGTAACTTTTTACATCATAATGGAGTACGTTACTCATTCTTTTGTAATTAGAAAGTTTACCAATTTTTGCAAATTGGATATGCACATATCAGTTGCTATTAAATCATTCTTCTAAAGAGAAAGGATTTTAATAAATTTCGATTCCATTGTTCCTGATTAATGAACCCCTTACTTGGTAAAATTCAATTAATAAATGATTTACCACTCAGAATGGCTCGTTTGTCTCATATAAATGTTGTGAAATATATCCACAACAGAATTTCTGTTTTAAAGGTATCATAAGTGAGGCTCCAGTTTAAATAATTATTTTGCCTACATATACTAATTCTATTTTAATAACAATGTTCTTGAAATAATTATTTATTATTATTATTATTATTATTATTATTATTAACCGACAAGCCATTTAACAGGATTTTGCAAATATAAACACAAATACATTAATAAATACAAACGCTACAATTTGAGATAATATAAAAGCATACATAATATTCAAACAGTACAACTAAAAATTAACTAAGCGCTTAAGTAACAGTTTTTCGAGCTGAAGCCTAAATGAATTGTATGATACACCAATAAAATCAATGTCATTACAAATTTCATGACATGACCGTTCCATCTTTGAAAGAACGCTATGCGAACCATACGTAGTCCTACAGAATACATTATGCAAGAATTGTGTATTTCGCACTGTTTTTAAAGGGACATAGAAATCTATAAGATTAAGTACTTGAATGGAATGAATTAAATTATTTAGAATTTTAAATAAGAAACACATTTCCATCATTCTGCTGCGATGTTTGAGAGAAGGTAGACCGAGATATAAGCCAATTTGCTCCATTGATAAATGAATAACAATGTGATTCAATTTGTACGACATAAATTTAAAGAACTTTTTCCAATTCCAATCTTCTTATGTGTGTAGAATATGAAGAAGACCATTTAAATCGACAATATTCTAAGTGCGATCTTACAAGTGAATTATAAAGAACGACTAGTGTACGTACATTACTAATATCAGTAGAGCAACGATTTATAAAGCCTAAATTTTTATTTGCCTTATCGATAACGTGATTCATATGCAATTTGAATGACAATTTAGAATCAAATATAACACCTAGATCACCCACCGATGTCACTCTTCCTAGGAGTCTATCTAATATGTACTGGAAAGTAACAGGATTTTTACTTCTGGAGAATGAAATGAATTGGCATTTACTTATATTTAATTGCATGTCATTCGACAAACACCAGTCGTGTACTGCATTGATATCCTCCTGTATTTGCTGGAAATCAGTGGCGGTCCTAATTTTATAGTACAACTTGAGATCATCCGCGAAAAGTAGATGAGGGCACTTTAGAATATCGGAAAGGTCAGAGATAAATATGAAGAACAACAAAGGTCCAATGTGTGAGCCCTGTGGTACACCAGATGAGGCTACAAAAGGTTCAGATATACAGATATATTGTTTTCTGTCTGTCAGGTAAGAAGAAAACCATTTTAAAAGAGGGTCACGAACTCCATAAGATTTTAATTTGTGTATGAGAATCGAATGGTTGACACTATCGAACGCCTTACTGAAGTTCATGTAAATAAAGTAAACTTCAGTACTTTCTTCTAGGGCTTTAGAAATAAAGTCTCCATATTTATTTATTTATTTATTTTATTCCCAACAGATAATATATCCAATTACAGGGAAAAGTGATTTTTTTAATAGCAGAACTCTAAAAAATAATTTACTGAACAAATCTAGAAGACTTTAAAAAATGCTTGCAATTTAAGAGAAAGAAAGATTAAATACATTTCCGAAATTCCGATAAAATCAATTAAAAATAGTCGAAAGCTTAGAAGTTCCAAAAAAACATTTCTGGAAAATTCTAAAAACACAATTCAAAAGATAAATTTTAAAAATTCTGATAAAATAATTTGAAAAATAATAGATTAGCTTTTGAAAAATAGCAGAAAACTGAAAAATTCTAGAACACCTGAAGAAAATTATTATAATTTGAGAGAGAAATTCTTGAAAAATTCAGTTGAAATAAATTTAAAAATGATAGAAAGCCATTCATAACTAGCAAGAATTCTAGGGAAAAATTACGGAAAAGTTCTAGAAATATATACGCGTAAGTCTAAATGGCAATGTCTAAGTCAAAAAAATTGAAAAAAGATTGTAGAACTACAAAAAAATATGCTGGAAAATTGTAAAGAAATTAATAAAAATTGTAATTATATAAAGTAAAAATGGACACTTTTTGAAAAATAGCTGAACTCTAACAATAATTCACCAAAAATGGAAGACTTGAAGAAAATGCTCGCAATTTAAAACAAAGAAAGATACATTTCCGAAATTCCAATAAAATCATTTAAAAATATTCCCAAATTTAGGAATTCGAAAGAAATATTGCTAGAAAATGCTAAAAAAAATATTGCACAATTTATAGAATATTATTCTAAAGTCAAATAATTTTGCAACCGTTTTTTTTTTGAGATTCTGACAATTATCAGAACTTTTTTCTGTATTTCTAGAATTTTTTTAAGTTAACCATCACTTCTTAACATATAATTTTGTAGCAATGTTTGTTTAGGACTTTTAAATTTACTGTTTTAGAAATAAAGAAATCTTGAACACTTGAACAAGAAAATCCTTACAATTTAAAAGAGAAATTCATAAAAAAAAATCTAATACAATAAATTGAAATGGATAAAATGCTTTTGATAAAAAGCGGGAATTCTAGAGAGTTTGATGTAAAAATACTGCAAACTACAAGAACTCTAAAACAATTATATACTGGAAAATTTTACAACTCCTGAATAAATTCTTGCAATTTAAAAATATTAAAAAAACGATAAAAAACTATTAAAAAATTCCATGAATAGCAGTAATTCTATAAATCTCTATAAATCGACAATTTCTAAGAAAAAACGATATAATTCTTGAATTGGATTCAATTCTTTGGAATATTTTTTAAAAGTGTTGTTTATATTCTTCAAGTGACCAGGAAAGCAACAATAAGTCTGCTGTCCATGAAATTTGAGTTGCATTTCGGAATCCTGAATAGTAACTCAAAAATTCACAGTATTATATGCCTTGTGTGTCTTCATAGATATTTTTAGGGAGAGAAAACTACAGATGAATTTAGGGTGGACTTAAATATAAGTAGGCTAATATTAAATAAATCAATGCTCCTTTCAAGGCAGTTGTATAGTCGCATCATGGTGTTCATAGGTGAGTTGAAATAAAGGTTAGAGTGACTGGTTCTGCATCTGAATATATATATATATATATATATATATATATATATATATATATATATATATATATATATATTAAATTTTTTAGTGGAACGTTGTAAATACGTTTAGACTTTTAATTAAATGAAATTCTGAATTATAGTCAAGCTCAATGTTGAAAAGATTATAAAAAACAACATGACAGATCTAATATTGCAAAAATTACTTTCTAATAATCTTCAACGTCATAAACTTAATAATAATAATCTACTGGAAATGTGGCTATACAGGAGAATATTCAGGATCTCTTGGCTAGAGTAATGGAACGAATGAATAAGGACTTGAAAGTAATGAAAACCACCAAGAGAAGAAAACTAGAATACATTCGACACATTATGGGAAACGAGACAAAACAAACATCTCATTCTAAAATCTGCTCTCTAAGGGAAAGTCTATGGTAAAAAAGGACTAGTAAGAAGAAGAATATCATAGCTTAAAAACTTAAGAACATGTTCTCAAAAAATACCAAAAACATTCAGATCAGCCTCGAATAAAGTAATCATATTCAGGAAGGTTGCCAATATTCGGAACAAATAGGCACCTTAAGAAGGAGAATCTAACAACCATTTCAACGAAATAATGGTTATTTAAAAACTTTCAAAAAATCAATTAAAGGTCAAACAATCAATCAATCAATCAATCAATGTATTCGTGTTAGTAGATAATACATCTGTACACAAGTTAAATAATTCATACTTACACTTACAAATTTGAATAAAATACACATCATTAATTATAATAATACCTTACATAAATACACATTTTAATATAAAAAATTTACAAAAGAAGTAAAAGTAAAATTATAAAATTATAAAAATGACACAAATTTTAAAATTTTAAACATGTTTAGTTATAATAAAATCTTATAAAATAAAACAATTTAAAATCATGCGTTATACAATAAAAGAACTAATCACAAATTAAAATAAATTACAGAATAAAGTAAATGCGAGATAATATAAACTTAAAATCTTTGTTGAGGCAGTTGCATAGATAATAATTTGTTTAAGTATTCACCAGTCGTGTATGGCTCAATACTTATAAGTAAATTTCGCAGTTCAGCTTTAAACTTTTTCTTACTATAAGTTTTGATGTTGGATGGTAATGCATTATAGAGGTTTACTTGCGTTACAGACATCGCAACTGAAGCTTTATTTGTTCTATAACCAAGTAGTTGATTACCGTGCCTGGTGAGGTATACGTGGGTACTATTAACACTTGTAAATTTATCCTCGTTGTTATGAATGTAGATACATGTTCAAAATATAAATAATGCAGGTACTGTCATAATCCCTAAAGATTTAAAATGGGTTCTACATGATTCGTCAATTTTTAATTTACAAATTATTCGGATAGCCTTCTTTTGCAATTTGAATATACCAATTGCGGCACTGGAATTTCCCCATAACCTCAGGCCATACAAAATGTGGCTAGCAATTAAAGCATGGTATGCCTTCATGCATGAAGATCTTGAAATTAGACCCACAAGTCTTCTTAGAACAAAAAGAGACTTAGCTATTTTTGTAGATAAGTAGTTTACATGGTCACACCATTTTAGTCTATTATCTAGCCGAATGCCTAATACATTAAACGTTTGAGAGAGTCGATATTCTCATGTGCATTTATAAACGTCGTGTCATCAGCAAATTGTACAACCTCTGCTGGTTTCAAAAAGTTGGGAAGATCATTCATATAAATAATAAATAATATTGGTCCTAAAACAGAACCTTGTGGCACCCCATGATGTACAGCTTTGTTTCTAGATGAAATATTATCAATGGACACACATTGTTCTCTACCATCAATATATGATTTTAAAAAACTCTAAAGCTATACCTCTTATATTTATATGTTCGAGCTTTTGCAATAATATTGTATGATTGACACAATCGAAAGCTTTCGACAGATCACACAGTGTAACTGAAGTATAAACGCTATTGTTTATGTTATTAAGGAGAACATATTATGAATACTCAAATATGACATCAATCTATCTTTAACCAATAATTCCAGTACCTTGCCAATTAAGGGAATAATTGATACAGGTCCGTAATTATTACAATCTTTTTTGTCACCTTTTTTGAACATAGGAATCACAGTAGAAAATTTAAAAATCTTAGGGAACACACCATTTAAAAAACATAAATTAAATAAATTTGACAGGCATGTAGCCGCTTCATATGTTATAATTTTTAACATACTGGAATCTAATCCAAAAGAATCTTTGGTTCGATTCTTTTTTAATCTTAGAATCAATGAAGCTAGTTGTATTCGGATGCTTTAAAGGGGGTGTATTGGGAATATTTTCTATTATATCGGCAGTCATGTTAATAAAGAATTCGTTAAGAGTAGATGGTGATATGGGTATTTATTGTCTTAGTTTGGAAGTGCCTCTTTCAGTATTTATTAGATGTCAAGCTGCTTTAGACTTATTCTCGGATCTGTCGATGAAGTTATTATAGCTCATTTTTTTGAATTATCTAAATGTAACTTATATTCTTGCCTGAAAGTCATATATAATCGTTTTGACTCGGGTGTATTAGTCATTTTATAATAATCATAGATCAGATCCAAGTTATCCCGTAATTTTCTTAGGTCAGATGTGAACCATTTCAAACTGGTATTTTTTTTATTCTTATATGATTCTTTAGTGCATAAAGAAAAGTATCTTATTAAAGAAGTGTTGAAATATTCTGCGGCTTTATTAACATCACTGATATTGGTGATAAATTGACAGAATTTGATTTTTGCAAGTTTAATTGAGAGGACCCGATTTCTTGGCTGGGAGAAAATTTGCCGATTTCTTGGAAAAATAAAACCAGTTAATGTAAATATTTTTTGGCCAGAAATTTGGATTGTTAATGGTATGAAACTGATCAAAAGGAATACCAATTTTGTATGATGCATAATCCGTCTCTTCATATTTTGGTTCAACTCTTCAATCACAAAGTTTACAGACTCATTTGTTCCCTTCTTTAAAAACAGCAAGATATTTTCCTTAGGCGTATTTTCCTGCAGTCTTGATACAAACAGCCATTTTCTTCCAGGACTTGAGGAAGCCGGATTGACCATTAAACTATTATTTTGTTTGCTTTTTTTATTGTTCGCGATTATTCTCTTTTGAGCACCCGTTTCAGCATCACCTTTTGTTGCACTCACAATGGGAGAAGGAATGGGGTTTGGCGGCAGAAATTTGACTATAGGTAATATTTTCACCCCTATTTATTTTCCTTATGTTGGTATGTTCATTAACGTCTAATTGTTGTTCCTTATAAGAATTATTCATGGTAGAAGATTGACTTATATTCGAGACAAGCAATGTTAATTCAGTTCTAATTTTTTGCAGCTGGGAAGCCAAGCAAGTATTTAAAGTTTTTTCAAACTGCATCTTAAATTGCCCAAATAGATTGGAAATTATTTGTCCAACATCATAATTATTTTTTTTCTTGAGGTCACAGATTTCCTTTTTAAGTAATTGGTTTTCGTTCTTCAGTTTCAATATTTTAATGAACTTGCGATCATCCTGTGTCGGTGTTAGAGGAGTATCTATATCTAAAGAATTTTTCATGCAGTTTGGATATTCCTGAAGTTGTGTTTCAATTACAGTAAACGAAAAGGTTTTTTATAGCAGTTTAAACAGCTTGGATGGAAAACACATTTACACTTCACACAATCAATAGGATTTTGGACATGCTTTTTGCATTTATAACAAACAGACATGTTCATGTTAAGATTTAAAATGTATTGTAATTGAATTTACGCAATATACAGAAGTAAACAGGGGCACTCTTTTCACCCGGCCCTGTTAGGGCTTACAAGACAAGACAGGTAGGCCGCGGACACAGGATGGAGTTATTGTGAAGAATGTTAATAAAACACTAATTAAATTTATATTCAATTAAATTAATTATAAAGTAATGTAAATATTGTGAAAGCAAAAAATTAAAGGAATTAATGTGATGCCTTCGTCCGTCCATCCATCGATTGCACTAAATTATTCAAGTCCATTTAATTGTCATTTAAATATTGAATTGATGGGGTTGATACTTTTCGAAACTCCATTATGCAATTATTAAAAAAACACAATTGTTTTTATTGCAGATGAATAATGAATGAATAATAATTCATTTGCCTGATGAAGCCACAGTGTGGTGAAATAATTGTAGCAGTGTATCTACAAATAAACCTCTAAACAATCGTGTTTTTATTTAATAATTGAATTGAATTTAGGTACTTACATATAAACTGAAGTACCCTAATTTAGAAATAATAACTTCAAAGAGCTTTTTTTATAAAAAAAATTAAGTAGGGTGAATTGTGGCAAGTATGCAGTAACAAACAGTAGGAGCACTTTGTTCCATTATTGTGTCAACAGTATGATAAATTGTGAAGTTTTCTTTTTTTCCCCCAACTATATGTAACAGAGAATGGAATGTCAAAAATAATTGTAATTATTTAAAACGATGCGAATACAGTACACTTGATCCGCAAGTTGGGGCTCGTTAACTGCTATACAAACCAATGTGAATCAAAGGGAACAAGGGTATACTTTTTATTTAACTAAGCTTTTGAGAAAATTTCAAGTTACAGAGCAATACATTGAAAGTCAGATTAACTAGGAACATTTTCTTGGGTAGTAAACATAGTTCCGTTTGGAAAATCTCAAAACCCAATCCTCACTGTCATTTTTCACAAAATTTCTAACTATATTTATCATTTAATATTATACAGTTACCTTACTTTACATTCTTGTGATTCTAAGTTGTTACAATGTTTACAATGTCCTGATCATGATCTTATAAAATAGTCAATTTAATTGATTTGTATTTATTAACTAATATTACTGGAATTAATTGTCAAGATCAACTAAGTTTCATTTAAGGTTTAAAGACATCAAATGATTCGAGTTTTTCCAATGATGATTATTCAAGATCATTAAAGATTATTATAAATGCCTTTAGACCTCAAATGATTCAAGTTTGTCCAACGATGATTATTCAAGATCATTAAAGGTTATTATACAATCATGAAGATTTTCCAACAGTTATTAGTTCTTTTGAAATCTTTCATCGATTATCCATTTAATCTAATAATGATTTGATGGTATTTAAGGTCATCTAATAATCGTCCATCGTAGGTAAAGTCATTGAATTATTATTATTATTAATATGTAAGAGAATTTAAGGTCATTGGATGATCATTCAATATCACATAATAGGCATTCAAAATTGTTAGGAATCATTCAAGTATTTAAGGTCATCTAATGATCGTTCATCATCGATAAAGTCACGATAAGATTATTAAATGATATTTAGGTTCTCTAATTATAATTAATTTGAGGTTACTTAAGGCCATACAAAGGTGTTAGTTTCTTTTGATCAATCAAGTTTCTTTCTCGGCGATTCTTTTCGAAAATCATGCGCGGTAGAGACTATTCTCTAAAATTATCTCTTCTATAATTTGGATACAGTTGTATTGAGAATATTCATACAATTCATCATATACCAGCAATAGTTTCTATATTTTAAATAGAAACAGACTTTGATAAAAACACTTAGAAACTTTCTTCAATTTTTTTAAAATTATATTATATTGAAGAAAGGTTCTAAGTGTTTTTATCAAAGTGATTATTATCTTCAAGTAACTCAATCAACCCAAGAAATATACTTATTCAAAAAACTATATACTATTTATTGAATTTTGAATTCGATCAACATTTATTTTATTTATTTGGCCGGTTCAAGGAGTAATATATACGTATTTCCCGTGATCGCAAAATATAGTGTGAATAAATTAATATTAAAAAATGTATGAGCAAATTCAGTTAGAAGAATAGGTAATTAAGAAGTTCATTGCTTTCTTGATAATAAACACGATATTAATAATTAATGAATAAATTATTCATAAAAAGGAGAACGTGTAAAATAGTTATTATTAACTGTACCCTATTATTAATATTATGTTACGCATACATGCTCCACTTTTGTCTATATGGTCCATAAATTTAGATTGAGTTATTAAATACGGTTTGCAAATAAAAATCTTACTATTTTCTCGTAGGTTTTTGCGCTTCTTCTTTTGTCTATGCGATTTTGTTTAATTTTCTGGTAACGTAGCCTTCAAAAGGTCTAATTCAACTAGGTGGAAATGGTACGTTAGTTAGATATCAAGAAACGTTACGACCCTAGGTTTAAACAAAATTTTTGTATCTTCTTTTATCCATGAAATTTGAGCTATTCTGAGAGTTTTATTCGTGGATGTTCATTTGGATTTAGTGGTACAAATTTGGCTATAACGTTCAGTTGTAGGCATAAATGTTTGAACGAATGAGCTGGAGACAAATATGTGGAATTTATATCCATTCTAGTTAACGTTGTTTTTTAAATCAAGTTATAAAAAAATGACATTTAAAACCGTTTCGGTTTGAGTTTGTTCACCAATATATTATCATAAATGTATCAAACGTTCTCGAGAAGTCAGTATACACCACATCAGTCTGGCCACGTCTATCTTTGCAAAGACTTAGGTCTTGTGTAAGTACGGCTAAATTAGTTACTGTATGTTAGAGGGACCCATGCTTATTAGTTCTTGTGGATTTATAAACGTCATTGTATATAATGGTATATAAGACCTACTCAAATACATTAGCGAAATTGCATAAGATTGCTATTCTGTAAATACGTGGCGCAAGCCTTAGAAATTTGGGTTTCTTTGTGATAGCACTGAGATGGAGTTCAAAAGACTAACACTTTCTTCACAAATTTATTTTTATTTACTATATGTGAATAAAGTGTTTTTAATACAATTTACTATAATAATCTTCACTTAACTCGAGAAATATATTTCTGTTGGTAGTATTGTGTTACGCGAAAAGACTTAATATTATGTATTAGATATTCCTTGTTTCACTGTGTAAAAGAAAGGAAAAACAGGTATATCCAACTTATAATAATAAATTATATTATTTACCAATTGAGAAAAATTAATGAACGTATTTAAATCATAACGTCGTTCTAATTTTATGTTATTTATTATTAACTTCGATTTTATATATAAAAGTAAGTAAATTATAACTTATATAAATTTTTATTGTTCTAATATTGTAATAATAATTAAGCAGATATTTAAGGTCAGTGTTCACAAAATGAGAGACATTGAACACCATCGACATCGACAGCGAAAAATATGTTGCAAAAAGGTTAATGTCAATAAAATATCCTTGCGTGAAATTCCCATTTAATTCCATTGATCACAATCCTCGCGAGTCGTTCATTCGCATTGAACTTCAAATATACGCGCGTATACCGTTTTTTTGTAACTGTCTTCATTTTATGGTCGAATTTCATATTACGTTTTATTACCGCATTATAAAAATTTTATTACCGTAGATTTTCGCGATTGTTCTTTGTAAATTGAAATTTTCAATGCTATTAAAATTTAGTACGCGGTAGATTTAATAGTTGATTTTAATGGCGAGTTTTAAAGAGCGTTATACAGATAATTTAGAGATCCGAATTATATCTGGTTAATGCTCTTTAAGACGCATAATTAAAATTAAGTAGTGAATCTTCCGCATACTAAATTTTAAAAGGATTCAAAATTTATCGAGAACAACGTTGAAGTATTATTATAATTGTTATTAAAATTAAGATGTTTATCGATTTAATGACATTATTTGTTTTTTAAAACAAGTTACCCTAATTTATGTCATAACACTGATTATATTCATAGTATTTTAAAATATAGGGAATAATTAAAAAAAATTGTCCCTTATCATCACTAGACTTTATACTTTTCACAATATAATTTATATAATTATTATCTTTCACAAAATTAATTGAAGATTTGATTTACATATTATGTATAATACAACCAGTAATATATAAAGCGTGTGATGATATTTTAACTGTTTAACATATTTAATGGTTTAAAAAATCTTGATGACGATTTAATCCTTTAATAACGAGTTATTATTCAAAGATTTTGGTACAAACATCGCAGCTACTGTCACGCATTCGTAATTATATTGATCAATGGCCGAAATACGTGGTATTATTATTAAGCTCACGGTTTCTACTTCCGTTGTTTTGTGCGCTTATACGCATAACGCAAAATCTTATTTCAACGACGTCCTCATAACCCGTAACTAAAGAGCGCTTTAGTCACGGGTGCTGACTGATAACGGCTTCTATGTTCTACACCTAACTATCGGATTCATGGCGGTGTTTACTGGATACTTTCACATAGGCGTTAAGGTGTACGCGTTTTATTTGTAAAGAGTAAAACACGTTAACAACACGTAAACTCCATTGAAGGATTTAAAAGTTTAAAATCATCTAATTCTATAAGACTTAAGTAAATGTATGCATGATTTGTTATGATAGTTATTATTTTTTATTAACAATATGTAGAGAGGTTTTAACTTAACTCTTAATAGAAATAATTCTGAAATAAAACCAGAATAAACTAGGCCCTTTGTGGATCTTCTGTAGGCTTCATATGTGAATCTTATAGTTATTAAAATGGATATTGTATTAAACATGAAATAGTTGCTAAAATTGATATAAGATTGCATAAATAAAATAAATAATCAAATATTAATGTTGAGTTATTTGGTGCAAAAAATGACTATCCCAACAATTCGACATTATCAGTTCTCAAAAAGTCTCTTGTTAGAACCAATGTGTAAGAGCTCGCATTGTCCTGGTGGTTCTGTGGTAGGTTTTTCTTAGTTTTCCAAAAATTTCTGAAAAATAAATGATTGTGTACCATTCAAAATTACTCGTCCAACATTACACTAACGATACAATAGTCTTTTTAGGAAAAAACATTTGAGTTCATGCGATTATTTCGTGAACAACTGTTGTTGGATATGGTTTTCCTAGAAAGACCCATACAGTCAACTGCTGTTTTCTTCTGGGCTTACACACATATATTCATGATTTCCTATCTGTTATGATAATATAAAAGTGTTTTGCAGCACTATAATCGTATTTTTTATGTATTTTTTCGACTAATTAACACCAGCAATTTTTGGTCGATTTTTGAATTATGTGGGACAAAACGCGAACTTTTTTTGACAGCCAAATATTCATGTCATCCACTAATTTAAAAATATGTTTCAATTTAACGGTGTTTTTACTTTTCTTGCATCATATGCAAGGAGTTAAAAGTTTTGATTGACAATTTTTAGAAAAAAAGTGACGCTTTTTTTTCTAAAAAAGCTTAGATATTTTCAACTAACTTTGGAGAGATAATTTTGTTGAAAGAAATGAAAATTTTCGGTAAAACTTCCTTTATCGAAAATAAGAGTTTACTCTAAAGTCCTTTACGTGATTGTAGAAAATGTACTAATAATTTAAAAATACGAAATATTTCGTATATTTACAATGTGTCTTCTAAAGACTATAAATTAAATAACTTATTGACACAATTGCATGCTAATAACACGATATATATTTAAAATTAGAATTAGGCAAAATATCACCAAAAACAATTTCTTTGAAAAAGCAACAGAGAATGCAAAGAAATGTAGAAGAAAAAATAATTTATTAAGAGAAACTTTGAATTATTTCTCAAAATCCATTTAAATAATTGCAAAGAAATATAGTTATTACTTATTAAATGTAGGAAAACAAATTTTCCTAACAAATTACAAGCAGAATAATCAACCAAAGAAGAAACACGGTTGAAAGAATTTAAAAAATATTAATGAAAGTACTTAAATTCCAAAACACTTGAAAATGTTCCCAAAAAACATCACAGCACACAAGGAAAAACGGAAGAAAATTTTTCAATAAAGAATTGATTAATTAAGAAGAATTAAGAAAATTTGTCAAACCTACAAAATAATTGTGAAGAAAAAATAGTTTTGAACTTAAAAAGTAACTTCAATTCTACAAAAAACAATTTAAAATTTACTTAAAACCATTAAATTTTTTATATAACGATTTAAATGCATACATCAATTGTTTGATAATGACTAGTTGAACTTTTTGAAACTATAGTAACGAGTGTTATTGAAAATATAATATCAATAAAGTTAAATGTTTCATTCTCGTAATTTGTAAAATTTATAAGAAACGTCACTAAAAAGTTTGGGATATTCAAAAATATTAAGAAATAAAAAACAAAATTTTTTTGAAATATTTTAAATATAGAAATTTGTCCTAATTTGAAAGATAATTCTAGAAATATGTGAAAAAATTAAATGGATAATTCAAAAACTTTCAAAGAAATTTCACGTATATTTAAAGAAATATTCTTAGAAATTTACAATACGATAAAACAAAATAATAAAGAAAACCTTTAGAAGAATCGATAAAAATAACAAACTTGTAATTATCTGGAAGAAAAGATTCCGAAAAAAATTCTTCAAGAACATTCTTACAACTAAAACAAACCTAAAAGAAATTAAAACAAAATAAAAATCATCGTTAACTAAATAAAGAGAGAGAGAGAGAAACATCTAAATTTATTATTTGTTACATTAGGTATTTACAATAATAATCGTAACTGATTTACTTTCTGCCAAACTGAATAAAAAAATTCGGGTTTGTCCAAAAATAATGAACAAATGCCGAAAAATTATAAATTTCTCAAAGAAAATTTTCTGTAATTTGGATGAGAAATTTTTAGAAAATTATAGAAATTTTGAATAAAAATTAGTGAAACATTCTAAATCTATAAAAGAAAATTTTGTAGATTAATTCTTAGAAATTTTCAGAAATTCTAGATTTCTAAAACTAAAGGCTAAGAAAATAAACTCTTTGGAAAATTTGAAGAAAAATTGATTGATGGAAAAATCTAGAAAAATAGAGGAATTCGACAAATTTCTGAAATTTAGAAGAAAAGTTGTCAAATATTCCTGGAAGTCCAGAGGAAACACCAAAAAATTTGCTGTATAATTTTAGAGCTCTCGAAGAAAAATCTCGAATACTGGAAAATATTCCTAAAAAATTACAAAAATTTATCAAATAAAACAATTCTCAGAACTAGCAAGTAAAATTAGTAGAAAATTCAGAAAAAGGTAAATTTAAATAAAATGAAACAAACATTGTTGAAAATTCTAGAATTTTGAAAGAAAAGTTACTAGAAAATTCTAAAACTATAAAGAAATTGGAAATATCGAAAATTTCATATATCTAGAAAAAACAAATTATTCAAAATTAAACTTAAAATAGAAAGCTGGAATATAATGTAGGGCCCTCGAAGAAAATTATTGTATTTAAGAAGAGATATTTCTGAAAAAATATTGTTGGAAAATTCTAATAAAAAAAATAAGAAATCTAGCAATTTAAAGAACAATTTTAATTTCATTATTATTTATATCAAATATAAATATATTTTCAATATTTTTATTATGGAATAAGTGTCACTATTAATTTAAAACCAGAGAGTGGAATAATGGCCTCCACTCATTTTACATACACAATGGGACTTTATTCTTAAATATTATAAGCTCTGTTATACACGTTGTCCCCTGAAATTTTGAATATGAGTAATGTAATTTGTATTATATCTCGATTGTTATTATTGGTTGCTATGGTTGTTGCTGCAATATGAATGTCAATTTGACATTTTGAAGCTATAATGTTAACAGGAATTTTATGATTATCTGGAATATTGTTTGGCTCAAAAAGGAGATGTTTTCGAACATTTAATAAGATGAACATTGCAGTTAATAATAGGTTGTTGAAAAAGTTCACTTGGTTTGCTTCACTAAATTTCACTAATTTAGTGAAACAAACCAAGTGAATTTTTTCAACAACCTATTATTAACATAATGTTTCACCAAGTGAAAAATGAGAATCAAATACAAGATATATGAACATTGCAGTTATTTGTTATTCGTTAGCATTGTGTCCGTAAATAGTAATATTAAAATAACGTGTAAATATGTTTCATTTTGATTCCCTATTTTATTACAAATTAGAAATTACTGATTATTTCCCATGCCCAATAAAATTTGTGACGAGCGTGGTAACTAAGCAACGAGTAATGCATTGAAATGCCCGTATTCAAAATTTCAGGAGACAACGTGTATATGCTTATAAACTTCCAAAAATCTGATATTAAAAAATCTGTAAAATTAGTTTTAAATTTGCCAACAATCTCTTCAATGTAACCCTCCTCAACAAATTGTGCACTTTCCGAAACCTCTCTAAATATAAACATCCAAATATTCTAAATCCCTTTAAGAATATTGTCTTAATTTGAAAGAAAATTCTAGAAATATGTAAGGAAAATATATGGAAAATTCAAAAAAAAAACCTCAAAGAAAGTTAACTTCTTCTTGAAGAAATATTCATAGAAAATTGCAATAAAATAAATAACAAATTATAAAATCTTCGAAAAATGAATAAAAATGCAACAAAATTTTATGAATTTGAAGGATATTTTTTGAGAAATTCTAATCTATTACAATTTAAGAAAGTTCTTGTGGAAAATTCAGATAAAGTAATATAATTTAGAAAAGATGGAAGAATAATTGATTATAGCGATCTGGAAGAAAAATATGTGAAAAATTCTAAAACTCCATGTTCCTGAAAAATCCAGAATACTATAAGGAAACTGCTCGTATTTGGTAAAATTTTCAAAACTAGTAAAAACATTTGTTGGAAAAGTTAAACAAGATAAAAGCCTAAATAATAATATTTTAATAAAATGAAAAAGAAATTGTTGGAAAATTCTAGAATTTTGGAGGAAAATTTTGAAACCCTAGAACCTGATAGAAATAAACTTAGGAAACATTTTCCGTAAAAAAATGAAAAAAAAAATATTGCACTTCTGAAAATTTCAGAAACGAGGAAAACCTTGGAAAAATAAATCTCAAAATTAAAATTTAAAATTTCTGACTTTTTTTGTTTAAAAAAACATAATTACATAAAAAAATATGTATATATATATACTATATTTCTCCCTACCAGTTCATAACTCTACCTTTGTCTATTAACCAATCCAACTGTTAAAAAGCAAGCCTTGAACATTTTTGATCTGCTATATTATTCTTAGATATTCAAAAAGCATTTGGTTTGGCACCGGTGTTTGCTCCTTAAGTGCAACTCTCTTAATGTATCCATATCTAATCACCCTCTTGGGCTGTTTTCTCGACGACAGATCCCTACAAGTTAAAATACGCTCCGTCCTAAATAAGGCCTGCCACAAGGATCCGATCTATCACTATTTCTTTATAACTTCCTCGTACTTAATGTTTATAACCCCTATTCTAACTATTTAAAAAATCTTCCTACCCTCTCCTGTAGATCGACGATTTTGCGCTAATCGCTCATGCACATTACCAAAAGCCCTCTCAGCATTCTCCATGGTCTTATTGACACCATTTAAATATGGTTTGCGAAATGGCGAATTTATATAAATTCCAGATCCATTCCCACCTACCTAACAATTTCCCATTTTTAATATCTATAAAAAACCAAGTTATACGTCCTTTAACCATTTGCTTAGGTATCCACTACGACTCACCTTCTAAACTCATTCTACAATCTTCAAAGCAAAAATCAAGAATCGGGCGGCTCACTTTAGTAGTATGCCTCTTAAACATTAATACGAAAACAGGCATTCCCTACTTGACTATAACTCTATCCTCGTTCACAATCCCCACCCGCTACGCTTAAAAATATAGAAGTCACAGAAAGATCGGCCCTGATACTACACTCCGACACCTCCAAAACCAACTTCACAATTCGTAATGGAGGGGGTTGAGGGGCCCCTCCATTACGAAATAACATGAGTTATCCCTATCGAAACCAGCCTAACTCAGTTAGCTGAAAAATTTACCTTAAACGCTATCCTTCACAATCTCTTAAAATCTATATGAATTTCCCAAAATTAAAATATTTCTTCAAACGTAAACGTTTCACCAACAAATTTATTATTCAATTTCACAAATTTAGTAATCACAACAAAGAAATACTTTTGACAAAACACCGGATGACAGTAGCAGTAGTATTGCGTAACATTAACGCTCTTCGATCTATGGACAATTTGTTAATAGTAAGATAGAGCAAAAGTTTTGGATTAAGATCATAGGCCTTGAAGCAACATTAGCAACATAACCCTCTGTTTCTTTATAGTGGGTATTACTCTGTAAACAATAAAATTATAAAAGAAATATTGTAATTCATCTAAGTTGGCAACTTTTGCATAGTTAATTTGTCTATACATTTTATTTTTTTATAGCTTTACAACCTGAGCTATAGACCATAGGTCCTTCTACCTTTTTTAATAAAAACGAAATGGAATTAGAATTGAATGCTAGTTGAGGGAACTATCCATATAATGCTATTTAATGAATTGGTTAATTGTGCTTGTAGGATGTTTGTATTTTGTAAGATCGGGATTGAATATGTCGTGAAAATATAGATTGTAGAGTAGGAAGCCTTGTGGGGCGACTTGCTCAAAGAGGAAAAGTGGCTTGTCTACTTTTTACTAGACACGATCAACTGATAAGGAATTCATTGACTAGAATAGAGTTTATTAAATAATTGTATCACAGCAATATTAGAAGACTACCCGCCCAGGAAATAGGGATTCCGAAGATTCCCTTATCTTTTAAACTTTATTTCGCCCTCATATTAAGTACTTCCCCTACAATTAACCACTTCTTCTTTGCGAATAACTATCAACAGCTACTCGATTCACCATTGCCTTCTTGACCATGTCCGTACTTCATTCTTCTTTTTTCACTCATCTTTCTTTTTCTTGTAGTAACTTATATGCCACAAGCAGCTACTCAGTCCACCACCGGTGTGTATTACATATCCGTTCTCTTCTTCTCCTCTCTTCATTTTTCTGTGACTTTCATGCCTCCGTAGCTACTCACTCCAACACCGGTTTATCTGCATACTTCAGGAATTTCTTCTTTTTCCACGTCCATGCCCCTAGCGGTTGCCCAACCCACCACCGGATTATTGGCATGTCGGTTTTCTCTTCTTTCTCTTCTCTTACATTTTCTAGAAAGCCTCAACGAGTCAAACGCCTTTTTGATGTCGAGAAAAGGAATTGCGGACTTATAACCTTCTAGATGCTTTATTTGAATATTGGAAGTACTCTTGGTGAAGTGTTGATTTTTGCTTAAGGAATCCAAATAGATAAACAGCATTGGAGGTTCTGTAGAATTTTTAATTATTTTCTTATAAAAGGGATTTGAGTAGTTTACCTATTACGGGAAGGAAAATAGTCGGTCTCTAATTTAGGACTTAGGAAGGATTATTTTTGGGTTTAAGGAAACAGATTAATATACCTTTTTTTCACTCGTGGGGAACGTATTCAAGGATTTAAGTGAAGAATTCTGGGTATTTTTGGGGAAGTTTTTGAGGATGGATCGATTCGATTATATTATTAGTACTTGATTGTATGCTTTATCACTTATAATATCATCAATTGAAGTTGAAGAGAGATGGAAGTTAAATGAAATATACCAACCTTTACTGTGTCATGGAAATTACTGACAAAGTCAATATTTATTTATGTTTCTAAATCAGTTGTAAAAGTATCAGGAAAATGTTTTTGGAATTAAGTATCTTTGATGCTATTAATATGGTATAACTTTTTATATTTTGACAGTTTTTTAATTTGCACATCATTGATTTGTGTGCAAGTTTCTGTTTATTATTTTCTTTAGTCACTGTAAAATTGTCGTTTAAATTTTATTATTCACAGGATAAATTTGGGCATACGATATTTATATATTATTTTAAATTTTGACAGTATAGAGCATTATGATGTCAGGTCTTATCCACTTTTTGATAATTACTGTCTTGACAGTGACACATGAATTTAAGAGGAAAAGGTGTGGATTGGTCAAAATAAATTGATAGGTCACCTAAATTAATTATTGTGTGTATAAGATGTCAAGATGTCGAATACTCAACGTACAAGGAATTATATCTTGGTCTGGCGATTGATTTTGATTTATTATGGACGTTAGTGGCATGAGAAAGCGGACAAAATTGAAATTGGATAAAAATGTAGCTATTTGACGGAATGTTAAAATCTCTAATAATAATCACATGAAGATAAAAAGAAGTTTACGTAAATATTATGTCTTTAATAGAGGATTAGGGATGGATAATTTACAGTTTATTTGACAGAAATAAATATATTTCAACTAGTTTTTCTTTGATGATTATACTGAAACATTATAGCACACAATTTACTGACGTAATATTAGCCAGGAAAGTAGTTGTTCCAATAAGTGATACAATTTGTAGTCTTAATAAGACTCATAGTTGTAGATTTACGACATATTTCGTACTTTTAAATTATTACTTAATATTCCACAACAACGCAAAGGTCTTTTGATAATTGTCTTAGTGGATAAGTTTAGCAAAATAGATTTACTAGAGGCTATAGCAATCAACAAAGCTGAAAGTGTTCCCAGAATTTTGCTCTTAAACAACCAGATCGACGTAATGTACACGATTTTTTTAATCTGTTTAATAAAAGTACTTACTTATTTACTTTTTTTGATAATTACTATCTATTAATTTATAATTCTACAAATATAATATTAAAACAATGCTATAGTGTTTACATATTCAAGATGTACCAAAAAGTAAACGCCTTCACAGTCAAATACTTATGTTTTTCTCTCCGAATAGTTTCAACAATAATTCATTTTACGATTTAAGAAAATTAAATTAGAGCGTCTAAATGTGGAATATAATTTTTTTTACACACAACCAACCGTTACTTCTTCACATACCAATAAACAATTCATCCAACACCGCGCATTAACATAGGTTTAAATTAATACAAACACTGATTTATATGTAGTTTTCGAAAACCTCGTAGCATGTCCGCAAATACCGCCACATACATAATGATCATTATTCATTATTTATGTGAAAAATATTTAAACTAATTTCAATTTGGAGATGATTGAAACGATGGTAGGATTGAAACATATGTTAATTAGCGGGATATCATTCGTAAATCACCGCCCAAAAAATGTTAAGTAAATGGACGGACAGGATAGATAGGAGGAAAAAAAAGCGCCGTGGCCAACTATCGCGGAATTAATTCAGTAGCGAGTTTTTATCAAAGAAATAATGGACGATTCTCGCTCGCCGGCGTTAATTATATAATTACATCAGATGATTGAGCAATACTGGCTAGTTGAACGTGCTAAAAGCGATTGTCTATATATGAATGTAATTATATATTTCCTTGGAGATATTCACTGTTATTTTACTATTTCGTAGGTATATGTTAATAATAAATGTGTTTTACTTTAGCAATTAATTAATAAATATCAAGGCGCAGAATTACATAATATATGGTATAGTGTGTATATTACAAATTTAAAATATTATAGGAAAATCATTTCCTACATATAGAATAATTTCTGAAATACAATTTTCCAACTTAATGATGATCAAAGAATTAAATTCTAAACCTAATAATATATAATTATTAATTTATATATAAATGCCAAAGTTACAAATTGTCCTTAACATGTCTCAAATAATTAATTTTAATGCTTAAAACATAGCTTTCACGCTTTTTTATTTCTAGTTATATAGAATATTCGTGGATTGAAGTGATAATTATAGAAGGTTAATTAAACACATGGAAGTGATATAATTTAATTCATCGTAATACTTAACTCAGCACTTCAACTTATTTTAGAAACCAATACATATTGTAATTATGAATTATGTGAAGTTTACTATTTAATTAAATAAATACAGTTACATTTTTTACACTTTTAGTGATTAAATAAAATAATGAAGTAAGAAATATAACTGTGTTTATTTAATTGCTTTAGATTTGTTTTAAAGATTTTTTTATCTATTTTGCATTAATTATACTGTTTTTGATTAAGTATTATAAAGAATAAAAACTAATAGTAGCTAAACATGCAGATCTAGTTAATTCCATTGCATGTACATTAATGATATTATTTAGCAATTGCCAACTCTCATTATTCACTATAAACATGTAATTTAATGAATATATTCTTGCTCTTTCCTTAACGAACGTGAATCAGCTTTAAAAAATTGCTGCCATCATAATAATAGCCATTAAGGTTAATTACAAATAACTAATTCCAGCGATAATCAAGTTCCATTAATACACGTTAGATATTATGGAGTAGTGATGAGAAAGTGAGGTATTTTCTTGTAAATAATGATTAACCCGAGCAATAGCATTGCCGATTTAAGCGACGTTTTGTCAACATTTGATTCGTATTTTAATTGATATTAATTATGTTATTAATTTTTAATACGGTCATAAATTTCAAAAAGGTTAAATTTAATTGCGTGTGAATACCTGGAAGGAATTAAATTGCTTTTTTTTGCAAATTCAAAATTCAAAGAAGAGACATATATAGTTAGTTAATCTTTATTGCCAACAATATAATATAAAAAGGCGATGTGTTTCTTTTTGTTTGCTTAAAAAAACTTTAGGATTGCCTGTCGAGTAAAAATAAAAAAAAAGTGTTATAGCTTAGTGATAGTAATGTGCTATAGATCACGTGAATTTTCCACCGTGGACTTCATTATTCAATTAACAATTTTGGAATAATTCATCCTAAAATGAAAGTTATATTAAGGTTATAAAGATTGTTTAAGTCATTGGTTACAACTTGTTTCTATTTAAAATTATTAATAAAAGTTATATGTTCATTACTTCTTATCACAAAATAACAACATATATTTTTAATATTGACATTTATATTCGTTTGAAATACAAATACTTTCTCTTATCAGAAACATTTACCGCTTAATTTAAAGTGAATAAAAATATAAATTCATAGAAGTTAACGAGTACTAAAGTAAACAGAAAATAAATAGTGTTATGCAAACAAATTTACGAAGTGTTTTATTTATACTCAAACATGTTTAACGAAGTAGAAGCCGCAAAAATTAATAATATATTATTATGTCTAAGCTGACGTTTCATATAAAACACATATGCATCCTCATTGCCTAAAAATAGTTATACAGTACAGTATATCACACATTATAACGAAAAATAAAATTTAACAATAAAAATAAAATTAAAAAACTGAAAGTTACATTTATAAATTATGACAGTTTTTAAAGACTAAATAAAAATCAAACGTACAAGTAAAACAATTAAAAGTGTGTGTGTGTGTTTGGATGACCATGTGTCCACGTCAAGTGGTTGGTTGATTGAAGAACGTCTTGAAGAGCCCAACAAATAGAATTTTGAGAAATATTTGAAAATCAAAAGTTGATTAAAGTTGTAAAATTAACAAGATGTAATAAGATTTGAGAACAATTATTAAACAAACATAAAATGGTCGGTCTTCCACAAATTGACTGTGAAGAAAGCGGTGTATTGTTCGACACATAAAAATTTCATGGCAACGAACGCATGAAAGTACGATTTACAAATATCAGTCCGAGGAGTTGAAGAGGGAAACCGAAATATAAAAAGAGAAGAATCCCGAGGAAAATATGCCCAACGTTGGGAGTGGAAAGCCACCCCAATTTCAGACAAACCCCCAAGCAGAACACTCGTTAGTGATCGGAAAGAACAAGCCAAGGATTGAGCAAGCTGTGCAATTCCCCAGTCCGTCACTGAGGTAAAAGAACCTCGACAATCTAGCAGGGAAAGAAAACACAAAAGTAAGTCATACCATGTGGAAAGATACTATTACGGATCAGTTACGCGAAGAGAGAGGTGTCAATGTCGGAAAATGTAACCCTCAATTAATAGAAATGTTATTATAATAATAAAAAGAAAAGAATAAGAGAAGACAAAAAGGGCAAACAAGCAAAATAATTAAGAAGAGCTAAGCAAATAGAAAGAGAAGAGCAATATACAGATAGAAATGTAGCCTACAGGGAAACAGAAATATGTTAATGGGGAATCAGAAAGAAAAATAAAAATAGAAAAATAAAATTAAAACCTTGTAAGCATGGGCGTTATTGGAATGAAACAAATTACTATAGATGTTACTAAGTCCATCAATGTATTTTTTGAAATTCACCCTATGCTTTTGTGCTTGTATGCGACATACCTCAAGAAAACTTCTGTTGAGAGCTCTGAACGTAACACTTTCATAATTTACAAATTTAACTATTATTTTTCCGTCTTCATTACATTTAAGATGTACTACAAAATCAACGCATCCACAATTAAAAATGAAATACATATTTTTATATACCTTTACAGCAAACTAGTTTGAACATTGCTTAATAGTTTTACCTTAAAACTTATTTAAAACTGCTAATCTTCCTTTCTAAAATGGTTTTCTGAATATCTGAAAAGCGTCTGACTAAGTGTTGCATTCAATTTATTTGTTCATGTACAACTTCATAAAAATTTTTGTCTAAAACTTCTTTGTGACCAGATTCCTTTAAGTTAAAAATTTAAACATTTTTATTCCTTTATATGACATCTATATTTCAGATCCTTCTTACCTTACCCACATCTATAATACTTATTCTCTACTATAGGCAGACGTCAAATCATCACGTTAATACGTGGTAATCCATACTTAGACTGAATTGAAAAATTCACTATATTTTAACAACAAATAATTATAGACAAACTTTTTATTAATAATGGTTTGGTGTTCCACTATTGGTTACACGCGCACATATTGTTATGGTATTGATGCTAGCAGGTGGTTTATAAACCCTTGAGGTATGCAACATGTGGACTGTGTATTGCTGAAAAATAAAGTCTTACAACAGCTGAAGAAACAGAAGTATATGGGATCCACCTTATTCACATACCGCTTTGCGTTCATATTACGTCTGATTAATAACAAAATTGGATTACTTTCATAAGTTATAACACTCCATACAATAATATCTATAGTTTAATGCAAAGGCCTCTAACAGAAAACTTCACGTTGTGATGTTCCTGATTTCTTCGCATGGTCACCATACATCCCTAAACAGATTGGGGCCTTCATCACTAAGCACCACCCTATGCAACCCTAGGGTCTAGTACAGTCACAACCTACACCACGTAGCTGTCAATGTTGAGCCGTTATTGGAAACACAATATGTGGTCGATAGAATAGAAAGCCGAATGTTCTGATCATGAGTTAATTAATTCCAAGGGTTACAGAATAACCTTCCTTAGCTAACCATTAATTGGCAATTGACCTAATACTGTATTGATCTCTTGCGCACTTTAGGCATAATGACACTTTCAAAACAAATGATGAAAAACGAAAAATTGAACACAATTTCGCAAAATATAAAGATAATAAAATTGTTAGAATTGAAGAACCTGTTAAATAAGTCAATACATACCATGAAGTTTTAATTAATTGATATCTTTTAATAGTGAAACCTTTGTGCCAAGTCTCGTCGAAGAAACTATTTATAAATTATTCCTCATTCAGCCAAATAAAGAAACTATCAGCTTATTTCATTCTCTGCAAAAAATAGACAATTCTTAAATCCCAGTCATAATCGTCTTAATCCTCTACTATACTAACCAACCATTATAATTTGAGTTGAAAAACACTTTTCTTAAAATTTTGCTTGTAACCCACACAACCTTTGATTATGTGTATCTCTCTGATTAAGGATTCAGAGAGATACACATAATCAAAGGTTGTGTGGGTCTATGAAAAAAACATCTTTTTATAGAGATAGTGGTAACTATACAGTTTTAGTAACAGTTATAAATAACTTATCCATAAATTTATGGAATCTGCAAATTATAATGTTTGCACGACAGTTAATTCCCATGAATGACTCCCATGACTCGCGGTAATGTCGATAGCGGATTAGAAGAAAAATCAAGAAAGAAATACATCTACGTCGTCTTACTTAATTGTTACCTCTAGCGAATTATATCTCACAAAAATAAAAATAATAACAAAAGCGTTATTAAACTGCAAAAATAGTCTTGAAAACATGCCGAAAATCTTTATATATATGATTCAGAAGAAACCTAACTAATTTAAATAAATGTTCCAAGAAATAAGAAAAGAAATAGGTGGCTAAAACATAATTTTATTGTGTTTTACTTCATTTAATTTGTTCATTCATTCAATTTAAATGTAATGTCACTTCAAGCATAAAACACGAAAATATCTTAGTCTTATTAAGACTACAAGAAACAATCACTTTTGAAACAACTACTTCTCTAGCTAATACTTCGACAGACATTGAATGATACAAAAGTAATTTGCGTGTTACAAATTAGCAAGGCTATCAAAACAACACTAGTTTGAACGTATTTCTTTCTGTAAAATCAACTAAAAATGATTGAAGGTACGTTAAATAGTTTATGAGTGACTATACTATGGTAATTTGGAATAAGAAATGAAGTTAGGTTGATGTAATTAAAAATAAATTAGGAAAAGCAATTAAATAATTCAATACTCAATTTTATAACCATCTGCAGACACGTGTTTCGAACTTTCGCTCTCTTCAGTACAGCTTTGTTATAAAATTGATTTTAAATACAAATAAAAACATTACTAAAATAAGTGTAATGAAATATAATAACAAATATAATGAAATATAAATAACTTACTCAGGCATGTACGGAAACTGACACAATAATGAAATATAATCGACTGAAGGTCTTACTTATACCTGAGAAAATAAATAAGTAATTTAAGTTCGTGAATTAGCAATTCCGGCGAAGACTGTTTGGAAAGTTTTACAGAAATGGAAACATAAGACACAGGATTGGGGAAACTGTTGGAACAATTAGACCAAAAGCTCTAAACAAAGTTTGGGAAGAACTGCCTTATCGTCTTGATGATATGTGCCGTATGACGAGAGTTTTTCATATTGCATTTTTATAAACTTGCACGTATTTAGTACTATTTGTGTTGCTCCTTTATTTTATATATTAATTACGATTTTGAGGTTTATGTAAACAATATTACAAAGTATTAAAACCCCGATATTAATTTAGAAACGCCCGCTATTGTAAAAATCCATTAATAAAAGAAAAAAAAAACTGTCAAAATGTTTGAATTATTTAGTATGTGTGCGGTTCTAATTCAAATAAACTTTAAAAATATGAAAAACTATAATCTTTGTAGATATATAGGGTGTCCAGGAAGTAAGGACGAATTTGAATTTGGCGCCATTTTGTCATATGACGTTTGGTAGTCGTGATTGTTTCATGTTTGTTATTTTTGATCCTTCCCATTAGCAGCCTTATAGCTTTTCTGTGGTGAGCATTGTATTTTGATGTTTTTTTTTTCGTGTGTGATAAAGTCACTGTGAACGTCAACAGTTACAAAAACATGCTTTCTGGTTGTTTTTCACAGTTGTGGATAAAAATGCCGAATTTTCGATTCAACAAGATGGTGCGACATGTCAACATCTCATAAAACGATTGCTCTGCTGACTGAAGTTTCCCCAAAAAAATATCTCTTTGCGTCCCAATCACTTTTTTGTGGGGACTTGTGAAAACAAAAGTGTACGTGAACAAACCAAAAACAATACACCAATTGAAGGATGCAATTTAAATAGTTATTAACGGCACTTCACCAGATGTTTGTGAACGCGTCAGCAAGAACTTGAATGAACGCATAGCTTGTTGCCGCGCGGCCTTCGGTGGTCATATGAAGGATACAATTTTTCATACATTAATGGGAGATGTTACTTAATGTGTTTATATAAGAAAAATACAGTTTCAATAAATTTTGTATGTTCTATAGAACTTTAATATTCGTCCCTACTTCCTGAACACCGTATATAAAAAAAATATTTAAAAAAAAAACAATTTCTGAAACAAATATTAAATGCAGTAAGTTTCTTGTTTTGTTTCACATTGCTCTATTAAGTTTCCTTATACATGTTTCAAACAAAACGTAGAATCTATTATTAAATCAACATATAAAGAAAATTGTTTTTTTTTTTACAAAACGATAAATTAAAAACAAATTCAATCTTAATGCAAAATCAAAATGAAAGTGCTGTTTTTTAGGAATGTAAAAATCTAAAAACTTTTTGTTCATCAAAAAATGGATGAAACAGTAGATGTTAAAATAATTAATAATAATAAATAATTAAAGAATGGTTTTTAATATTATAAATTAATACATAATATTAAAAACCATTTTTTAATCCAACATATTCCTGACCTACCCCAATTACTTTTTTATAGCTTTAGCATATTGCTGATAATAATTTTTTCTAGCATATTCATAATAAACCATTATATCAATAATATTAATTGTTTATCTACGATCGTACAGAAAGTAGACGCTTTTTGCATCATTTTTCATTGTAAAAGTGGCTTTTTAAAGCACTAGTGCTTTTTTACGTTTTTATTGCACGGTAATGTCAAACTGTTTTTATTGCACAGAAATGTCAAACTTGACAGATGAATATATTTCGACGAAAAACTGAATTTTTTATTAATTGATACAAATAACTAATAAACTATAAATAAAATATATAATACAAACCAAATGGCAGATTTAAAAACTCTGAAGATTTCATTTAATGCAAGTCGAAGCGATTACAATAAAGTGAACATTTTTTCCATAAATAATAATGGCGGCCGACATTTGTGCAACTTGTTTACTTGTTGCTAAGTAACGCTTTCATTAATTGAACTATTGAAATGCCATTAAAATATTACTCATAAGAATATATTCTTTGAAATCCTTTACGATCGAAGATAAAATTTTGTAAGGCACACGTGTAAAAAGTTTCTTTATTGCACTCCTGGCTTTAAAAAAACTATATCAATTTCTCTAATACACTCTTTATGTCTACTTAATTTTTCATCTTTCTGTTGGTCTTTTGATTTATCCAAATAAATTATGTGCTCTGGGGTCTTCCTGATCTATCCCTATAATTATTCATTGTCCCAGCATTCGATCTAGCTCTCTTGATATATATTTTTTAACTGTTATATTTTGACTTATTTCAATTAATTATTTAACGACCGTCTAGCAAAAATTGACTACGAAGTTGGAGCTTGATTTCTCAAGTCACATCCGCACTTTGACTAAACATTTGAAATCCTGGTTTTGAATAAATAATAACATAAAAACTTAATGTCAAACATAAAAACCAATATTTTTAAGCACATATTCTGATCTTAGCTTTTCTGTGACTTACATTTCTACTGCCAACTTTGCCGTCAATTTTTGTTGAACGCTCGTTATTATCACAGTATAATTTTGTCCAAAAAATATGTATATGTAAAAAAGCTTCTTTTTATTCTGTTGTATTCTTAAATAGATTAAATTTTCAGATGAATTCATTATTGGCATTATTCATTGTAGATTTGTAATATACCATTTAAAATGTAGTTGTGTCATTTAAGCACGATTTATCTAAATTTATTAGTAGATGTATTATAAGTTTTAACGTTACAATATTCAATGAAGAAAAAAGTTTAAGAAATTAAGGGCAGCTCACCCTATTTAGGAGAAAAACTGGAGTTTATAGATATAAAGAAATCAAAGTGATATTATTAAATAGGTAATAAAAATATTCTCTCATGACTCTTAATATCGAGTGGTTTCACAGGTAGAAGTTATTTTTTTTGGTAGTTCCAAGCTTAATTTCTGAAACATGGTAAAAAGAATGTTTTATATTTTATTAATTATGAATTATTTTGCAGCCCCATATTTAATTCCTGCTAATATAAATATTATATTTTTACAATGGCGTCAAGTGCGATAGACGTGCGTATAGCGGCTCCGAGTGAAAAAGTGAGTGAAAAGTGCAAATGGTGCCGTTCTATACCACAAAATGGACAAAAATGCATTAACAGCGGGAACAAAATGCACCCGGGTTGCATTAAATATGTTAAAAACATTGTCCAATTATCCAAAGATACAATAATCTGCTGCCCGGACATACAAGTCCCAAACAATAACAATGCAAACGACACGGCGGAAGACAATGAAAACGAGGCGGAGGACTCATTTACCAGAAGTGAAACAGTAATCAAGAGTAGTGCATCAATTATGGAAGTGGAAATTAAATATCTAAAATGTTTACTAACCGCCAAAGATGAAATCATCAACACTTTAAGTAATAATATTAAATTTCTACAAGCCCAAATAAATACTCAGAATCAGCTGATAATACAGACAACCACATCAAAAATCATAGAATCAGAAAACTGCAATATAACACAAGGGCGACTGAATTGCAGCCACTACAAATCGACCCATCGCCAATCTGCGAAGAAAGAAGACAAAAAATTAATCGAGACGAACCAAAGAAAAACGCCGCTGCCGACAATAAAAATAATATTCCGATTGAAAAAGGCAGGTCAATGATCATAGAAATAAACAAACCAAAGGAACGATCACCTGATATAAATAAAAACAAAACAACTAATAATAAACGTACAACCAATACCCACGGCAACGGTAACGAGATAAACAACAAAACTACCAATCAAAATAATGTAGGCGACGATAACAAAAACAGCAATAACAAAACACTACTTAGTACTCCTAATAACGAAAATGATACAAAAATCATAATCGGCAATCAGAACGATATAGATGGAGTGGTGTGCAAACTAACAAAAAAAATATGGTACCACATAGGTAAATTTAAAAACACTACACTGAGGATAAACTTAAAACACTGCTAACATCCAAATTTTCTACATCAAACTTTACCATCGAAACAATTTAACGAACTGATCACCTCTCATCTGAAAAATATAAATCCTTCAAAGTAGGAGCCCCCGAAGAAGTCAGACTTATGATAACAGATCCCAACATATGGCCAACAGGAATTCATGTAAGCGAATTCATTTTTTTTCGAAAACCACACAATCGGACAAGACCCCATTCTTATAAACAAAACAAATTCCAAATTAAAAATTCTACACCAGAACATTAGAAGTGTACTTAATAAAACCGATGAAATTGCTGTTGCAATAGATGAACTTAAACCAAACTTATTATGTCTAACGGAAACATGGACCAACCAAAACAATATCAAATACATACAAATTACAGGATACACAAATGTAGCCGACTACACTAGAAAAAAAACCAGAACATGGAGGGTGCATGATTCTGTCGGATAAGAAATTCATATGCAAAACCCTACGAGATGTAACACATTTCTGCATAGAATCTGAAATTGAATGTACAGGCTGTACACTTACTCTAACAAATAGAAAAATAGCAGTAATATGCGGGCGATATACGCCACAAGGTAATATGAACATATTTTTGAAAAATATACATGAGCTTCTGGCAGCAGTTGACAAAACACATACGCACACCGTTTTATGTGGTGACCTAAATGTAGATTTCCAAAAATACAATCAACAACAGAAAATGTTAAACGACATATTCTTATCATTTAAACTAATTAATCAGCTTAACGAGCCTACGCGAGTCCAAACCACCGATAGAGGAACATCCAGTAGTCAACTCGATTACATGATATCGAACATCCCTATTGGCCATTGGACCAGCAAAAATATAAATCTACA
Source organism: Ontholestes murinus (assembly GCA_963969525.1). NCBI lineage: Eukaryota > Metazoa > Arthropoda > Insecta > Coleoptera > Staphylinidae > Ontholestes > Ontholestes murinus. Next base: position 25,194,606 of record OZ018394.1, read on the forward strand.
TCTATCTGACCACGATGCTCAATTTAGCTCATTCGAAGTTATGTCTAATCCAAAGGATAAAAATATGAAAGAAACTCGGCAAACCCGGCAAACGAAAGAGCACAACCTGCACGAACTTAAACTACACCTAAGTAGAACAAACTGGGATTTTATTAAAACAAATCATCCAAACACGGCGTTCAATTCGTTTCTTGAGCATTTCTTACACTTTTATAACATATCATGCCCAATAAGAAGAATAAAACAATCCAAACGTGTTAACAAGTGGGCCAACAACGACATTAAAGCATCCAGCCAAAATCTTAAAATGATACACTCTCTCCTGTCTAAGAACCAGACACCTAACATGAGACTGGAATATAGAAATGCAAAAAGAAAGCACAAAAAGCTCATTGAGACCGCAAAAAGGGAACATCATACCAGAGTAATATCTAAAAGATCCAATAAACAAAAGCAAATATGGAAGTTGGTACGAGATGAATTAAACCTCACAAAGCAAACCGAACCTATAGCTGTCCAAAATAGTTCTGGCCAAGTAATAACTAATACCCAAGAGGTTGCCGACATATTTGTTCATTATTACTCAACGGTAACTGATATTAAATTAAAAAATCATTATGGTGACAATATATCAAATGCCTGCTCCACCTCAAGCAATACGATCCAGTCCATGTATTTTGCGCCTGTGTCAAAAGATGAAACCTACCGCGTAATCCAAAATCTTAAAAATAACGCAAGCACAGGGCAAGATGGAATACACATTAATGTACTGAAAGCAGTGGCAATGGAAATCGTAGTCCCATTGGAGTATTTAATTTATTTGTCATTCAAATATGGAATCTTCCCAACCAGTTTGAAAACGTCAAAAATAATCCCCATTTTTAAAAAGGGCAACAAAAATGACAAAGAAAACTTCCGGCCTATAGCCATCCTGAATGCATTTTCAAAAATATTTGAAAAAATACTCACATTGAGAGTACAAAGCTACCTTGAGAAGTACCAAATTCTCAACGAAGCCCAGCACGGATTTCGCGAAGGACGCTCAACCGAAACAGCAAGTGTCGCACTCCTGGAAAACATTTCAAAAAACGTGGACACAGGCAAGTGCGTAGCCGCCCTATTCTACGATTTCTCACGGGCCTCGACACCATTAACATGAACTTCATGCGGGACAAACTATATGCACTGGGAATTCGTGATAAACCACTAGACTTAATACAATCGTTCCTGACTAACCGCAAGATATATGTGCAAATCAGTGATAGTCAATCCAAGGAATGTGAACTAAACACAGGAATTGTGCAAGGATCAACATTAGGTCCACTTCTATTCATTCTTGATACTAATGACCTTAAGGGCCACATAAGCTGGGGTCACATGATAAATTTTGCCGATGACACTGCAATTGTAGTCTCTGCATGCGACCAAGATGAGCTGTTCAAAAAAAATTAGTGAAACAAATAAAGAAATCTGCGAATGGTGCAATAAAAATAACCTGCTTTTAAATATCGACAAAACAACAATAGTGCAGTTTTATAATAGAAAGCCACCGGACACTACTATCAATAATAAAAAAGATTTAGCTAAGTATCTTGGTAGCTATATAGATGAGCGACTGTCATGGAACAACCAGATCGACCATGTGACTTCCAAGCTAAGCAGTGCGTATTATGCCATTGTTAAATTAAAACATAAATTCTCAACAAAAATTCTTGTAGACATCTACTACTCATTAGTATACACGCATCTAACATATAATATATTACTGTGGGGTAGAGGGGACATAAAGGGTCCGCCAATAGGGACGCGCGAAGTTTGCCGGAAGGGTGCGGCCATGTTGTTCGAGGTAGAGCTGTCAAAGTTGCTGTCATTTGTTCAGTATATAACCCCAAATCACCATGGCAAGTTTGAGTGTCGAGCAGCACGTGCAAATTATTAAATTATTTTACGAAAATGGGTCATCAGTTCGAGCAACGTTTCGCGCACTTCGCCCATTTTACGGTCGCGATGATCGGCCTGTAGAGTCGACTATCCGTCGATTGGTGGGCAAATTCGAGTCGACTGGTTCAGTAAACAACCAGCCAACACTGACACGTCGACGAAACGCCCGATCGAACGAAAATATCGCTGCTGTCCGTGAGAGTGTGCGCGAGAACCCGAGGCAGTCCATTTTTTGTCGTGCACAGGAACTTGGCCTTTCGGAGACATCAACTTGCAGAATTTTGCATCTGGATTTGGGTCTGCACCCGTACAAAATCCAATTGACCCAGGAGCTCAAGATAAACGACCACAGACAGCGTCGGGCGTTTGCTGACTGGGCTCTGGAGCAGTTGGAAGCAGACCCCCATTTTGGCCGAAAAATCATCTTCAGCGACGAGGCTCATTTCTGGATGAACGGGTATGTGAACAAGCAAAATTGCCGCATTTGGAGTGAGAACAACCCACACGAGGTCCACCAAGTGGCAATGCATCCCCAGAAAGTCACGGTTTGGTGTGGATTTTGGGCCGGCGCATCATCGGTCCGTACTTTTTCGAGAACGAAGCTGGGGCGGCCATAACCGTCAATGGGGAGCGCTACAGGTCGATGATAACCAACTTCTTTTGGCCTAAACTAGATGATATGGACACGGACGACATGTGGTTCCAGCAGGACGGCGCCACGTGCCACACAGCCCATGCCACAATGGACATTCTGCACGAGCGATTTCCGGACATGGTCATCTCGCGCGGAGGCGATATCAACTGGCCACCGAGATCGTGCGATTTAACGCCTTTAGACTTTTTTCTCTGGGGCTATCTCAAGTCGCTGGTCTACGCCAACAAGCCTCTAAACACCGATGACCTCAAAGTCAACATACGCAACGCCATCGCTCAAATTGAAACCGATATGTGCTCCAGAGTCATCGAAAATTGGACCTCCCGGATCCGGGCTACCAAACGGAGCCGCGGTGGTCATTTGAACGATGTTATCTTCCATACTTAATGGGGTCGAATACCCTTTCGAATGAAAAATAAATTTCGTTTCTACCTCACACACAACTTGTTTTATTCAATTTTAAAGTTCACGCGCCCTTATTGGCGGACCCTATATATAGAGTAATGATTCTACAAAAGCGAATTATTCGCCTCATATTCGGTCTACAAAAGACAGAATCCTGTCGTAGCATATTCACAGCACATAAGATACTAACTGTGATATCCATCTATATTTATAAATGTGCCGTATATGCATATAAGAATGAACATAAATTTACAAAAAATAAATATATTCATAATTACCCAACAAGGCATCGTTCGGATATAAGGGCTGTATCACACCACAGTAAACAATATGAAAAAACAGCAATGTTTACATGCGGGCTAGTTTACAATAAATTACCGAATGAAATAAAACAATGCACTAAGCTTAACTCATTCAAACTGAAACTAAAAAACTTTTTACTTCAGAAATGCTTTTATACATTTCCAGAATTTATAAACAGCTAATATATTCTCTGTACACAGATTTTAATATGTAAATTTAATTTAAAAAGGAACTTTTAATATGTAAACATGTAAACTACTTTAATTGTTTTTCATCTTTTATGTACTTAAGATTTAAGATGTAGTTTTATTATATTGACGCTCACATCCGTGTTACTATTTTAACTGTTTTAATTCTATTTTATTTTTTAACCTCTATGTACTAGTATTTAAGATTTAGATTTAATATATTGACGCTCACATCCGCTTCAAATATTATAATTGTATATTTTTGTAAATGGTGGCTTATGTGTCTAAATAAATAAACAATAAACAATAAACAATAAGAAACAAATATAAAAATGATGATGTTTATTGCTTTCAATGAAGCAGAATTTTGTTATTACCTAAAAAGGAAAATAATTTTTCTTTATTGTTGCTCCAATTTATTATTATTGATCAGAAATTTGGCTTGTACCTTATGCTTATTCTCTATTTGTTTAAATAAATTCATTTAAAACATTTTCTTTTTCCTTTGAATTATTTCTTTTATTCTTACGAACAATTCACTTTTAACATTACTTGCTGCAGTTCTATCTACTTCAAGCGAATTCTAATTAATTTTACTGTGTTATTAGTTAATTAATTTTGACCGTTATAATAATTCAACTATCACTTTTTATTATTTTCAACATGTTAGGAGTATGTATAAACATTTGTCTATGCTAATTAGTATTAATTAAAATTATAGACATGATATCTCATTCATGCGATCAAGATTTATAATAGTCCCAGGAAGTTCATACAAGCTGACATAATTTTATATAAGATGGCATTAGGATAATTAACCAAAAAAACGTAGCGAATAAATCATCATTTAGTTACACAATCTAGATAATAATTGACGCCTAGTCTTTAATGACAGATGACAAGTGTGCTGAATGCTGATTTGGAAATAATCCTTCACGGAAATTAACTGGATCTGTTAAATGTTGAAACGACGATTATGTTACTCATGCGTCTCTTACTAATAGCTGTGTTCTCATTCGGAATCTTTGCAAACAATTGATTATTAGAAGTTAGATATCCTTTTCTTCACAGTACTAATATATTTTTAAATGCTAAATACACTTCAAACACGATGAATTCATTGTCAATACCTCATATCGTGTTTGAAATGTATATTTAGTATTTAAAAGTATATAAATACAGTGAATAAAGAGATATACATATAATATTAAGTTCTTTTCTTGAAAATACGAACAGAAATAATAATTGATTAGCTAACAAGCTAAACAATAGTTTAGTTACTTACCAGGTTAATTAAGTGAGAATTTAATACATCGTAAGGTGATGTTTTTTTAGTTTTTAGATTTTAAATACAAACATTATTTTCAAGACAAACCTTTACTTACATATACTGCTAAAACAGTAGATCTGTTACTAAGTATGGACATTGTCATATCTAAGATAACCATTTCTGACACTAAAGGAATTTTGTATATTGCACCCATAAGCGAGCATAATTTTTACACAAACATCCTTAAACATAAATATCGTAGATATGCGATTACTACGGAATGTATTTTTTTAATAACATTACGGGAATTATGTACATTTCTTTTGCTTAATATTAATTGTTTAAGTAGACTCACGCGCGTTCTCTGTGGAAAGATTATAACGGGTTTATTTACATACGCAAAGGTGCGTATATAGTGGTATTGTGTTGAAGAAACCTATTCTGTTTACATAATCATTTCATCCACATCCTGTGGCTGTGTCTGTGTGCAATTATCCCGGCTCGATTTCGTGCAAATCGATCACGCTTGGATTGTAATGAGAATTAAGTAAAAGTCGTTAGAGCGTACCTCGAGAAACAGGTGAATCAAACCTCGACATTCACGGTCGAAAGAATAGCAACCGAAACTAGGGAAACCAGCTGATGACCAATTTCTGTCCTCCATTGCTCCTATAAAACGATCTACCAGTGTCCACCTGTCGCACCAAGCCATAATACAACTGTTACGTCCGCTTTTTTTTCTAACCGTTTTATTGTTCCCTTTTACATTGTTGCGAAATTATCTGTCTTCTGGTTACACAAGACTTATTGTCCGTGGCTCTCCTTTACTCCTTCCATTCCACTTCCCAGATCGTATTTTTTTTATTGCAGACTTATGAATATCATTACCTTCTTTCTCGGCATATTGTTCTTGAATTTAATTAAAACTAAACATAATCTTCTAATTATGGTATAAATTTCACGCGAGACCTGTATGTCTGGTCTGTGGGCATAGTTGTGCAACTGAATACTGGTCGTAATCTAAAAGTCTAGGTGAATAATTTAGGTACAAGTCGTTGACACATTTCAGAGTCTGGTTAATAAAATGGTTTGTTTATTAAATTAAAAGGTGCGCGGCATTATATTTACATTTAAACGAGAGTATTCCTGTAATATTATATAGGATGAAGGTCTTTCGGACAAAGACAGCTATCAAGTCGGTTGGTAATGTTGCATGAAATTTTATAATGGCGACGGATTTATGTTCACTGATTTGATCATAATTGATTAGTAATTTATGCAAGCTGATATTTTTTTAATATGTTACCGGGTTTATATTTACCAAAAGGAAGATCGGTTCTTTTCTGTAAAAACAAAAAAGTGGAGTAAACACAATTAATACAATTTTTGATACCAAAAAATTTCCTTTCGCCCAAAAATATTAGATACTATTAATATTAGCCTTATTAGTTACGATGAATAACCCGTGGTGAAACTATTTTATATTAATTAGAAGTTAATTAAACGCCAAGATTTTAATTAATCTCTAATAACTTTATTACTTAAGCTGTAGAATGTCATAAATAGAAGATCCATTTTTCCGTCTAAAATAAAGCTACTAAGTGCTGCAGTTTACATGCGAAAAAGTTACTAAATTCCAAATGAGTTTTTGAAAGAGTAAGCTGTAAACTTGCACAACAAAATAGAAGAAAATCTTACGTCCAGAATTAAATTTCCAAGATTGGATAACACCACTAAGACATTGATTGATAAATCGGTGATACTGCTTTGTCTTAAAGCAGCAGTGTCATTAAATTTCGACTAGAAAAAACCTATGGTCTCGGACTAGTTCTAAAACGATTTCAGTAATATATAACACTACTAATGTCAAATAAAAAAACTTTTCTTCTATCCAACTGTGTTATGTTGACAAGACCCAAATAGGCCAAATCAGTCCGTAACTGCTGTAATTTAATGTTACATATTTTTAATTTAAAGTAGACTAACTATTTTTTAAGTATGGAGGATGTAGATTTTCTCTTACTACAATATTTTAGACCCAAGTTGACTTGTTTCTACTTGAAAAGATTGTATTTAAAGAAATTAAGCTAATGATATTACTTACAAACTGTTTCAGGGACAAGTTTTTCAAAATAGATTACCCTTAAAACGGACGTGGTTATTAAAGATGTGCCATTACCTTTCCTTCAAAAGTCACGCAAAGCGGTGCCTAGCACTGAAAAAGACAACGCGAAAATAACCACAGTGCAAAAACGAAGAGATTTATTGTTAACAATTTCAACGTGCGTAGAATATTTTTTTTGCCAGGCAACATATCCGGAGATAAATTGGAATCTCGAAACACGCACAAGACAAATATATAGCAGCGCCTGAAGACTTCTCGGAAAATATGTTAATTTGTTACCACCTCGGGGGAAAGTGTGCTTGGGAGAAGATGCCGCATTATAATTAAAATAAATTCCGTAATAAATTTTGTATATACGCTGAAATTACGTTTCGGGAATAGTTTCACCACTCCGGGACAATTCGCGACTACGTGTATATTTTTGCACAACATATGTAAGGCATGTTCGCGTGTAATAACATACTTTCGGTGCGTGTTCCCACAATTAGCATTCCTATAAAATAACGAATTTGTTTTGAACGCAGACAGCTGACCGCGACTTAAGTCATTGTCGTTCTTACACAATGCATTGTTATTGGTGAGACTGGTTGGCTGATGAAAAATTGTAGGCCAAAAAATATTGTTGAATAGAAAACTAATGTGGAAATTAAACATTATTAACAACGATTGTACAACATATTTAAACATTCTAACTATGTTTATTAGTAATTATTGTAAAAACACTTATTTTATAGTATAATTACAATATAGGAATTTTAATGAAATATAATTAAAAACTTCAAACAGTAGTGACTTGTTTATTTAGTATAACGTTCTATTCAATTTTTCAAATTAAGTTTTGCGCCTTTATTTTAACTGTGTAAAATTTTGAATTTATGATTTAATGAGCGACCATGTATCTTAAGATGTTCAGCGTAGGGTAAAGTCACATTTTCCTTTCTTTTATCACAACTTGTTCCAATTTACACAACGTAAACTTGTGGATATTTTTAAATATTTACAGTTAAAATAAAAAATTTGGGGTTTATTTATTGATATGTGGAAATTATGTCAATAAAGAAACTCCTAATTTTTTAAAGTTTAATTTTATCAAACATAAAACAATATTTTGTTTATCCTGTCCCAAAATTCTTTACATCATCTTAGATATCTCCCACGAATTTAATGCCACCAAAATAAGAAAATTAAATAATAAACTGTATACTAATTGATGGGAGGTTGTTATTATATACTAAGTCTACTTATTGTTGACTTGTATTTAACCCAATTAAATTCAGAATACAATAATTTAAGTGTCTAAATATTAAAATCTTCACTTCTATGCTTAAAAAAATCTACCAACACATCACTCAATAAGTCACCGGCCTAACGGAGAAAAACATTATTTTTAGAAATTCTACTTTTTTTTCATCAACTAACTCTCCTTCAAGAGTGATAAGAATGCTCCCTTTATGTAAAAGGATTTGTCTTTGCTCTCAAAATAAGCGTTAGCTTCGAAGATCACTTCTTCATCTGAGCCAAAATTCTTTCTTTAGGGCATCTTCAAAAAGCCAGTAGTCCCTGGGGGCAAAATCTAGAGAGTGGGTGGAGAAGCAAGTCAAAGCATAATTCATTCGCAATTTAACTAATTTGTTCATCGACTTGTGACACGGGGCATAGTCCTGGTGAAACAGCACTTTTTTCTATTGTATATTTTTTATTTCTTCATTCTAATGATCCAATAATGAAATGTAATATTAACTATTGATAGTTTTACCTTTCTCAAGATAGTCGATGAACAAAATTCCATGCGCACCCCAAAATACGGATGCCATAATCTTGCCAGCCGACTTTTGAGTTTTTGGTAATTTTGGACGTCTTTCACCGATCCATTCAGCTGACGATCTTTTTGATTCATGAGTATAGTAATGGATCTATATTTCATCCATTGTCACACACCGACGCAAGATTTTATTTCCCTTAAACAGCTCCAAACAGCGCTCTGAATCGTCGAGACGTTGTTGTTTCTGGTCCGGTGTGAGCAAACACGACACCCACTTCGAAAGCAACTTACAAATCCCAAATTTTCATCTAAAATTCTAAAGACACTGCCTTTTGATAGCTTCAAAGTGTCAGATATTTCTTTCTTTTAAAACTCTTTTGTGGACTTTTTTATGTTTTCCGGAACAACTGCTTATTTTGGGCGACTAGAGCGTTCAGCAACATCGGTGTTTATACGACCACGATTAAATTCAGCATACCAATCAATAATAGTTGATTTCCCTGGTCCAGAATCCCCATAATGCTTATCAAATCACTGTTTGGCTCCAACATCATTCCCATCAATAAACTGGGTTTATTGAAAATTACAAAACCGGGGTAACTAAATTGACTCTAACCTCTAGACTAACGGTCAGAGTCCCATGAAATATTTACACGTACTGTTTTAAGGTTAGTAAAACTCCGAAAATTACGTAGGTCTATCAACAATGTTAGACGGGGACTTATTGAGTGATGATATATATTAGCTCGATAATATATGGTAAGTTTCCTCATTAGCTAGCCTGGTAATTATTCTACAAGAAAGACGAAATTCTAGACCTAGGATATGTTGAAGATTGTCTAAATGTTTCATGCATTGCTTTATCATAGATAAAGATTTCAGTCTCACTGTCTTTAATGGCCAAATACTATTTATAAAATAGACCAATGAATTGTGCTATTTATTTGTTACGTCATACCATATGATTCTGGATGAAAATTTGCGGTCCTCGACTTGCAAGATATGACATTCAAAATTTCTTCTTAAATCTGAATGCAGGTCCAACGCAACACGACAAATGCACTCTTTAACAAATACTTTTACTAGTAATCTTTTAATAGACGATGTAATTAGTTCCTTTGTGAGACTCTGAAAATCAATAATCTAGCAGAATTAATTGCGATGTATTCCTTGTGTCAGGGTGCAATTTTATTTGTGCGGCTTTAAATTATATCTTACAGATTGCAAACATATAGGAAACTTTTAAATTAAAAGGTTTAGGGACGGCGCGTATATATTCGACACCACATTTAAAACACAACTGGGAACTTTTACCTGCTTGGCAAATTACTTTCTTTGTTTTAATCTTATGGTCTATAACCAACTGTTTGTTCAAATATATGGGTAGCAGAACACTTAAAGGCGTAATGGACCTAAAATATTGAAGCACTCTATCAAGCCAAACTTAGTCTAGAGTTGGAAACCCCAATTAGCATAGATTATGTTTTTCTCATAATACCATATGTTTTGTAGTGTATCTATTACTATTTCTAGGGTACTAGGATTACATCTTCTACCTCATTAAGATCACCTTCCTGGTTCTTTTAGATCTTCTATTTGTTTCAATTATTTTCTTGCATCATCCGTGCGCTTGACTTTTTTTTCAATTTCGCATTATTACCGTGTTTAATACGTTTTGCTAATGCTTTATGAGAGAAAGCATCTGCTTATATTTGAGACACTCCAGCTCGGTGTTTGATTCGCTTACAGATATATTGCAACTTGTTTCTTTAAAGTTTAAAACTTTAAAAGCTATTTAAAAACAGCATAGTTGGTTTTCTTTTATATAACTATTTATAGAAATTCTTTTTATAAGTACTAAACTAACGCACTTACTACGTAGTAACTGTCGCCGCCATTATTTTGATAAGATCTTGATAAGTTCTTCATAAAATAGTTCATTACTGTTTATTCTTCATATTCGATTTATGATACATAATTTTCACATTACTTGATTAATTTATGTATATTCATATCAGTTTCGCCAGTTCTTCTCGCAGTATCTATGGTTGGTCGAGCATTTTTGTTATTAATTTTTTCATGTATGTCCAATGTAAATTATGTGTTGGTATTTTATGAAAAAGATATTAGAATTGTTCAACATTTCCAGCCTCCTTTTGTTCATCAAAAGTTATAGTTTTTCCATCAATTTTTCTTCTAGAAAATTCGTTACGATATAGTAACTTTTATGGGACTTTTTATAGGAAACTAAAAATACATTTATTTCTTACATATCTTGTTATTTCAAGGCCAACCACTCCATTGAAGTTTGACAATTATTCAAACCGTCAAAAGCTTATTTCTATTCCTCAATGTAAATAAAAATATTTTTATTTAGATTACAGGTGGAAGTATATATTGTTATTCGAGTTCAGGAAAATATTATTAAAGCGAATTTCTTCTCAGTGATTTAGTGTCTTATCAGTGTAAAAAATAGTATAGCATTCGGTTACAACTTATTTTGGCTATCATACCCGACGATGAGATTAAATATGATAGTGCTTTTTTTAACCAAGGACTCCTTCAATTTGCCATTGTCGCTTACAATACGAGGGTGCATTATAATATTCGTGGAATGGAGTAGAAGGGGAATGAAATAATATTACATAATTACTCTTTCTTTCTCAATAAATTCACTTCCAACCCTAACACATTTATCAGATCTGAATTAGCTTGTGAATACCTTCATAGAAAAATGATTTATCCTTCTCTGGAAAAAATATGCTGAAATTACATCCCTCACTTCTTCATCGGTAGAAAATTTCTTTCCACGAAGTTTCTTTTTTCAGATTTAACGAGATAATAGACGCTGGGAGCCAAATCTGGGCTATAAGGTGGGTGATAAATGATATCGAAGTGCACCTTATGCAACTCGACTCTTGTAAATAGGAGCATTGTCGTGTAAGAGCGGGATACCTTTGGTTAATTTCCCTGTTATTTTCTCTCTAAAAGCCTCTTTTCACTGCTCTGAAATTGAAATTCTCTGGTTAAAACCACCCTTTTTTATAATCAATCAACAAAAAATTTTCTGTGTCCTATAAAATGTCGCCATGAGCTTTTTTCGATGAGATCTGAAGTGGTGACCTCAACAGATTGTTCAGGCCTTCAGCCTTCAATTGATTCCCTACCTTGCGTAAAGAGGTTAAGCCACTTCTATACTAAGGTCTTTCCTAAACGTAAACAGGTGATATCTCTTTCAATATTTTTTGAACACTTTTTGCTTGCTTGGTAAGATATAACGGCCCGGAACTCTATTTTCTCCATATTTTACAATTTCTTAAGGATTTAGTTGCTTAATCGACGATTGTTCAAAGACTACTGATCTCGTTATGATAATTCTAGGTATATATACTGATGATTAATCACTGATCATGTTAGGACTTGCGCGAAGGCCTCCACCATCCTCCTTCCTCGCCGTTCTGCAAACTTAAAAACGCACTTTCGTATCTTTAAAATCAAAGGAAAGGTTACCCGTACTCCAATACATCATCTTTAAAATACCGTATATTCCTCATAAACTTCTATTTTCTGCATAAAAATAGAAGTTTGGGTATCTATCAAGTCCATTCCAATAATTAATCCGTCTTCTATAGTACATCTTTTAATACTAATTTATAGTAGCTGACAATATAAATTGTAGATTTAATTTCACCATAAGTAGTAGCAGATTCTCTTGTTTTGGCTAGTATATTTTTTCGCGGGTCAAATATTTTGTTGATTTAATTAAACATTGCGTCGTAGAATAGTTCCGATTGTCCTTATTTCAATATATCTACCTCTTAAAATAGAATAGAAATCATTCCTTTCCTTACATCGATGTAGAATGCCCACATTTTCTAAATTTTTAGAGGTCTATAATGTTTTTGCTTGTCAAGAAATTAATGTATTTCTTAATATTTGTTTTTGCTAATTCTTTCCAGGTATTTCGAACCTAGACTTAACTCGTACTGTAGTTTTTTGCAGGAATTTTAGATAAAATGTTAGAACCGATATTTTAAGTATAATGATGAACATCTGTTAAACTATACCTCATTTTTAAACACACTTCCTTGATATATTTCAAATTTTCGTTTTGTTTGTCTAAGTTGATGTAATGTAATGATGTAAGTAGCTTGATTTTTTTATTCCATGGTTTCAAAAGTTTAATCAATTCGAAATTTGTTAAAAACCGAGAGAATATCATCTTTATTAGGACAAACATAGGTTCATTTAGAACAAATTCAAATTGATTTAAAATATGGGTCAGTCCGTCCGTTTGGACTAGCGACAATGTTTTGAATCTAAAAATAAAAATAAAAAATAGATAAATTTGCTGTCTAGCTTAACTGTCTGGATTATACGAACTAATGAATCGATGAAGAGTGATTGCAGGGTGTTTATGTTTAGGGAAGATATTGGGGTTTCTAGGGGTGCAGAATTTATTGAGGAGGGTCATATTGCATTGTACACTTAGGCTATTTATACTTTTGAATATTGGGGTGACTTAGATGATTTCATAAAGGAGAACATTAGAAGGCGTTGATGGGATGTCTTAGTTTGGTACGGCTACGTAGGGCTGACCTTTCGGCGATGTTAAGCTGTTAGAGAATGGACGGACGGATTTGGTTAAATAGGATCGCTTTATAATCAATATGAGGTCGACAAATCGAGGTATATATGTTTACGGCTGTTTTGGTGAAAATTCCTTGGTTTTTGTAGGTTTTCATGATAAGCTCTTGTTTTAATTTTGGTTACGTGAGTTGTAAAGGAAAGTTTGAAATCGAAAAGGACGCTAATGTATTTACAGGTATTGGAGAGATGGATTGTGGTGTTGTTATTATTAATAAAAGGAGAATATGGATTGACTTTATGATGGGGTATAAATAACTTGGATTTGGGATGGTGACCTTTCATACGCCATTTGGGACACCAGGATTAGATTGAATCGAATGATGATTTTAGGGATAAGCTTGAAAAGTCGGAGTGTGGGTAACTTGTGCAGTGTCGTCGGAAAAAAAGGGAGGGCGTCTCTTGAGGGATAAAAGTATGATGGATTGGGGTCGTATATGTCATGACAGAAGATTTTATACTATGGGTAAAAGTGGAGATACTTGTCGTACCCCTTGTTATTAAAAACATTATCTCGGAAATTCTTACAATCTTGTAGTATTATAACATCATTCCTTCCATATTTTTAGAATTTTCTTATAACGATTATTTTTGACAATCTTCTACCATTAATTCATATGTTCTAATAACTCTTTAGATTTCTTTTAAAATTTCGAGAATCTGATTTGAGTTCTAGAATTTTGCACAAATTTCAGTTTACATCAAAAGTTATAGTATTTAAATTTAAAAATTTCGCCGGACACACTTCATTTTTTTTATTAATTTATATTTTTTCCCTTTTCAGCATTTGTTATCATTACTGCTTTATCTTATGGAAATTTCCAGCAGATATTTTAATTTCTATTCCTATTTGCGAATAATAAAAATTTTCCAACGATTTTCTTTTTCCAAACTTTTAGAATTTCGAAAATTAGAATTTTCTATAACGAAAATACTTCCGTCAATATTAAACAAAAATGAAACAAGATCCTTGACTTCCTCTCGCAGTGCTTCTACTGAATTTCTGTTGTGATAAACTTTTATTCTCGCTCGTATCGAAATCTCGCTAAATTACAGGTTTCCTAAACAAAAATAACTGGATAATTAAAATTAAGACTAATAAAGTAATTTCTAATTTTAAAAAATACAGTTGAACATTTAAACAATATATGTTTTGCTTTTTATACAAAAATATATATATAAAAAAATACTAAAAGAATATTTAAAAATTTATCAAATATAAAAAAGAATTTTAGATTTTGTTAAAAATAAAAACAGTAATTTTTTTTTTAAATAAGTATAATTATTAAACGAGAGTTAAAAATAATTTTATGTTTTGATGATATTTTTTTACTGTTTTACTTCATATAACCGAATGTGTCAAAAAATGAATAGAAGAGAATTAGCTAAAAAAATACATTCTGAAGAAATGTGAATTGGTTTATAAAATACAAAAAAATTATCAACAAAAGTCAATTGAAAATTAGCTAAAGGCAGTTGATTAAATAAATTATTTCAAATTTGCCTGAAACAGTTGTTTTTAAAAATATAAAATATCTACGAAACTCAAGTGAAAATTTAAATAAAAAAGATTAAAATTTACTTTAAAACCCATAAATAACACAAAAATTGTTTTTTTTTGCAAATTTCAAGAAAACAATTAAAATCTGTCAAAAAGTATTTTAATTTTTTGTAACTGTACCAACAATAATTCATATTTTGCTAGAAAAAAGTAAGTTTAAATATTTAAATCGTTTAATTTGTAATTAGTTAAAATATTTGCCGCTTTGTTTCTTGCAAGGGTATAGCATTTGGTTTTATAAGAGACTAAAAATACAATCATTCTTAACATATAGTGGGATTTTTAAGCCAATCCCTCGATTTATTAAGTTTTACAATTTATCAAAGCGAAGAAAGCAATTTTTATTTCTCAATTCATGTTTGCACGGATTTCATTTTTGACAAAACTGCAATTTTTTTAATAGCAAATACTTTCATTCGTAAAATATCTCGAGATTTTGAGGCCAATTCCTCGATATATATATACATCTTTATTGACAAATATGTACATTATTTAAATAATAAATAAATGATGAATGAGGTGTTATTATGTTAATCTGTCAAAAGGCTATCGACCAGAGGTCTTTCTGCCTTGTTTTGTCTAGTCATATGGCGTCAGTCTTTAGTGAGTAGATGCATGAAGTGATGAAATGAAATCGAAAATGGTAGAATGTGGGTTTTTAAATTTAGGGATTATGTTAGGGTTTCTAGGAAGACAGTAGAGGGATAATATATGAAAGTTGAAAGGATTTTTGGAGAATTTTTCTGATAGGAATCGAAGGCGTTCTTGAATGGGGATAACTAAGGTTGTATCATAGAGGAGTTGGTTGGAAGGATTATGTAAAGGATTTAGAGGATGCCGAAGTTTTGTTAGGGTACGGAGGGATGCTCGCTCGCTACAATTCCTCGATTTGTTTTCCATTACGATATGGTAATTGTTTTTATAGAAGCATACAGATAAATTTGTTAATAATATTTCTTGGGGTTTGATTGGTTAATTTTTTATAATTTTTCAAACCAACGATTTCTATTCTTTAATTTAACTTAACACTAGTTCTTATAAAATGAAGTACCAAACCCTAATGAAAAACAAATCAACTCCAGCAAAAACATAAATTTATTTCTATAACATAATTGGACTTTGACGCCAATCCCTTTATTTAATAAAAAGAGCAATTTTCTCTGATAAATTCATGTTTACACCGTTGTTATATTTTTCATGCGAATATAACAATTTTTTGATAGGAAATACTTTCATTCGTAACATATCTCGAGATTTTGAGGCCAATGCTTCGATTGATTAATTTTTAGCAATATTTTATTCTTTAATTCATGCATTCACCAATGCGAAATTATTTTACATGATGATACATTAACTATTTTATAGACAAATTTGAAAATACGTTAATTTGTGACATATCTGGGAATTCTGAAGCTAATACCTTTGAATATTTTGTTATAAATTTTCAAACCGGTTAAAACAATTTTCATTCCTTAATTCAAGTTTAGGCGATGCTGTTTTGTTTTCCGTTAGGATTTGGCAAATCATACCCTTTAATCTTTGAAAATTCGCGCCAAGAAAAGTGGAAATGTAAATAACTATTTTAAATAATTGCGTTGGTATTGTTCTTTAGTTTTAACCATTGGTAAGTCTGAAAAATGGTAAAACAAAACCAAGTCAAGATAATACAAATAACTTTTTACTTTGTAAAACACTGTAAGGTTTCAAATTGTTTTACAACAATTGTCTTGCCACATAGTGACTTCATCAGGTAAATAGATGACAAATAACTTTTCACCAAGGATTAAGTGAGAAATTAATCACATTGGAATTGCTTTAGCATAAACATAAAACACGTTCATGGATTTAATATTTATAGACCAACTCAATAATTCTTGAATAAAATATTGAAACGAAAAGCGCCATTAAACGGAAGCAATCATTAAAACTTGAAAATCACGTGGGTGTCGCCATAAGAAAAATTTATAGACTTTATATATCTATGATATAGGTATTTAATAGGTGGTTGCTCCCTCTTCCACAAGGAAGTATCCCCGAGTAATTAGGGGTATCCATCACGAAATAGTTACATGACGGTATGTATGATTTTTTACACTATCTCGCATTCATAATTGGAATATTAATTAACGACGGCAATTAATTGGACGCGCCTAGCGAATAAAAACGAATTTCACAGTTATATGTTCGCGTAACGATTTTAATGTCAGGAAAATATATAAATAAATCCCTCGCACGCACGTTTTTCAGCGAAATGCAAAAAACGCACGCCATTTACAGCTTCTGGATGTTGCAGCGAAAATACGTCAACTAATTGCAAGTAAAGCGTTCTGCAGCGAAAAAAAAGAACACCTTCGAGGGAAAAACATTACACATAATTATATGGGATGGAAACTTCCATTCTTGCGTGACCTACTCCACTAAAGAAGCATTGTTACAAACATGTGCACGGGATGTTGCCGGTACGAGTTGCAAAAAAGAGCGACGGTCAGCCATTTGGAAAACGTAATGAAATTTGAATTTATAATCGAGATGATAGGCCAGATCCGAAAAGTGATTAATGTATTTGATCGATGGGTTCGTATTTGGCGAAGTCCGAAGATCTGCACGTGGGCAGATAAAATGAACATTACGACACGGTCTAAAAATGAATTCGAAATTTCTATGGCACATAAATCTTTGAATTGGAAGGCAGAGGTGGATTGACAATCATTAAAATTAATGACGGTGCGGAGCGACACTTAGTGTTTTGTAACAACAATGGCCGTTGGATTTTTGTATATTCGAAATCGCAATTGATTATATTTACGGACAGCTTATATTACCATTATTATTCAATAATTTTTGTTTATGCGATTGTACAATTGGTAATTACCGAAGCGTGGAGGTACGGTTTGTTGGGTGGTTCTTTTGGTTTCTACACTATTTATTCATGTTAATGCGATACGGACACTACCAGGCTTGAGCATTACTGGGTAAATATTTATACGCTCATAATGATTAATCGCGTCTCACTTAGGCATGTAAAATTTATGTTAACATCGAGGCCGATTGTTCAAACAGTGGTCCTGGTGATTTCTAATGCCTGAAAGATAATATTGCTTTGTGAAAATACGCATACGAAAACAATAAAAATATAATCGTTTTTTATCTAATTACGATACCAATCTACTGGTAATAAAACAGCTGAACTTTCTCGTTTTTCTTTCATCAAGATAACGTGAGCATAATACGAAACCACACAATTTCTAACACATAAGTGATAAATAGTCCAGAAATGGAATTTACAATATTGAATTGTTTAATACAAATGAAATCAAATAATGTTTTCATAATTGAAATTAATAAATACAATATGAAGAAAGTATTCATGTTTTATTCACACAAAATTAATTAGACTGATCAAATTTTGGACAACATGTACAGACTAGAAATGTATCTATTGTTTTAAAAAGATGTGTAGTTTAATAATACGCAGTTGTAATTAATATTAAGGATTTACCAAAATCAATTTATTTTTCAAGATAGTACCGCGTACAAAGCTTAATATAAAATACTCCTGAGAATCATAACGTATTTCACCTGTGCGGACCCTTTAACGGACTTTTTTAAATGGACATCCGGTTTCCGGCAGGTAGTTTAACATAGTCGAATAACTCCATTTGCATTTAATGTAATCACATGACTCAACAGGTACTACTTTTTGCGCGTCCTTTTCCCTAGCGCTTTACTCCTTCATATCGCATAATTGCCGCCTGATTATCACGGAAGCGCTCGTTTGGAGTCATTTGGCATTTCAACGGCTAATAAACATTAAAACAGTAAAACGCGATAAATGGCCATTGCAAATATTCTATTGTTGCACTACGAACTGGGACTAGGTGGTCGCAACAACTGTGCAACACATTGTAATTACTTTAATTTATCTGTGCACGCGGCTATTAATTCTAACAGCCTAAAAATATCTGGCAATTAATGTACCATATGAATATGCACACTGTTAACGATTATTGCTAAAACATGCCAAACGGGTTGGATACAAGCAATAAATGAAATCATCAGAATTGGAATGTGAACAGGGTTGTATACGACTGTTGCATAATCAGCAATGTAGTACTTATTAGAGCGTATAACTTCATGTAGGAAATGTTTTCTCTAATTGGTATAGATAAATCTGAACTCACTAATTTAGATAACAGTTTATCATTTGCATATAATATTGGTAGTAGTGATTTGTCCATCAAAACTTAATTACTTATCCAAATAAGTGTATTAACTTGGATAAATAAGTCTGTTTAAAACATTGCCATCATTATTCCATCAATTGTATTTGGAGCGAATGCTTCTGGTAACCTATTTTAAACAGAAACAAAGAAATTATTTTCCTGAAAGATCAGCAATGAGGAGAAACAATTGTTGCAATAGAAGTTTTTATTTTCACATAATAAAATACTGACACAGTATATGGTTTCAAAAAACATTAAAGTTATTTGTTTTTGAAAATTATAGAAGCGTTTTAACGATTAAAAAATACAGATGAATTTTCAACAAATAATAGTCTCATGGATTAATATAAAGAAGTAACTATATACAACAATTATAATATGACCTTAAACCTTTATTGGTTCTTAAATAAGATTAAAATGACGTATACATAAACCGACTTTTATTAATTAGCAAGTATTCTTTTTATAGGTACAAAAACATCACTCACTTGAGGAATTGTATAAATACTGGTATAAAACATTTAAAAGTATCTTATATTCCTTGGTAATAATCTAACATACATTAACACTATCTTTATAGATTGGTTTCATTTTAAGTTTTATATAACTATGATAAACAATTGTAATATTTATCTCTTTTTTTTCTAATAAAAAGTATTTACGTTTATGTCAATTACGATATAAAAATATACTCTATTTGTTGTTGTTATACGAGACACGCAAACTATTTACATTCTTTCCGCGTTCTACGCGCTGCTAATTAATCATGGTGAAATATTATTGTTGTAAATACAATAAATAATATCTGATGGGCTGGGCCAAATGTGTTCGCGCATGGTGTTATAAATATTTATCATGCTGCGCATAAATTAAGCCGATAATCACTATTTGAATATTTAATTGTATTAATTGGAGCAGCAACTGTTGGCTGCGATTGTTATGGATTTGATAAAGGCGAGTTGTTTACAAATATGAATAGAAGTTGCAAATGTGTAAAAGAATATGTTTAAAAAAACAATATTTGTATAAATATTCTTGTAGATAATTTAAAAATATGAAAATTTACAAAATTATATCTATTTTTGTTATTTCTATTCAATATTCATTATGAGTTGAATCACAGTTCACTAATATATTTGATTTTCAAAATACGCTACAACAAGTTTTACTTAGTTTTAGGCGCAGTCGCTCGAGAGTAAGTCAAATTACATAGAATTTTATTGTATAACGTCAAGTTTACGTAACCATGAAATATGATTTATTGTTATAGGTCAAGTATACATTAACTTAATTAAAATTTTACTCTGGTAGGTTAATATTACGCTAGTAATACATTTGTCTTTGTGCTAGGTCCATATTACGCTACCAATATTTAGATGAAATGAAATGTGGATTTATTGAAGGCTGCTTAAACTACCGTGGACAATCAGAAATCCACAAACAGACCACGACAGACTAATATTACAAACAGTCAAACGCCGGAAACTGGAATAGCTCGGACACCTACGCAGAAGACCTAGATATGAATTCCTATGTCTGATTCTAAATGGTAGAATAATAGGAAAAGGTTGGATAGGACGCAAATAACTGTAATGGCTACGGAATCTACGGCAATGGACTGGTACAAACGCTGATGATCTCCTTCGCCTGGCCTAGGATCGAGAGAGCTTCAGAACAAACACAAACATGGCAGACGCCTAGGTGCCATGGCTCTTAAGGAGAAGAAGGAAGATCAAGTTAACATATGGTGAATTGAGGTAGCAAAAAAAAACACAATTATTAGCATAACAACTTTAACTAGTATACAAAAAGAATCTTCTATATAACGGGTGTCCAACAATTATTGCAGTCCCGGGTGGCGTTGGAATCAAAAACGTAGGTCAATTCTTTCATGTGCCAAATAAATGAACTGGAATTTTAATTGTCAAACATAACTTAAATGTGCATTAAAAATGTCAGTTCATTTATTTGCAACATTTAAGAATCGACCTACGTTTTTTATTCCAACGCCACCCGGGACTGCAATAATTGTTGGAGACCCGTTATAAACTTCTATATAAAATTATATATGCTTGTCTCTTTATATGTCTCTCCCATCCCAGTCAGGCTGAAAACCAGCTCTATCCTCTCTCATCCTTCCTGTTTCCCCCAACCACTCCTCACGCACGCCCTCAGACACTTCTCCCAAATGACTCCATGTATCTATCCCATTCATAGATAGTGCACACCTACCATCTAAACCTTCCTTCCTCTCTCTTCCGAACCAGATCTAGCTCCTGCCATGGTAATCTTGTCTTCATTTGAGAAGACACCATTAATCATGTACCCTGGCACCCTCCTATGCACCTGCCACATTTCATACCTTGGATTGTATGCGCTCCTCCTGATATATCCTGCATATCAACCTCCTTCCACTTTTCTTTCACTCAAGCCTGTACATTTACCCCATTCTCCAACAATTTATTCACAATATTCTCGGACAGTCCTGCCTTTTAATAATTTTTTTTTTCGTTTTGCCAGCATCCATACCTTCTTTTTTTTTCACTTTCCTTCCACATCCAGCAATGATCACTTCCGTCTCTTCCATCGTTTTTACTTCGTACCAGCGGATCTTCTTTAAGCGCTTTCCCATATTCTTGATAGCACTCACACTAGCCTCTAGCATTTACCATTACTGTTCTTGATCATTTTTTCTATATTTTCCACCCATATCTTCATCATTATTGGCAAATGGTCAGACCCTAAAACTTCTTCTACCTCCATTCGTCTAACTTCTTCCCTGTTTATACCCTTTATTGTGACTTAATCAATGACTGATGATCCTTGTTGTCCAACATACATTTTCTTACCTTCCCAATCACTTTCAGTGTACCCGTTTAACATCTCCCATTCCTCCTCTATTAACCAATCCCCCATCATTCTACCCTTCTTGTTTATCAATTTCTTCTGAGATGTTCTTTTGATTAGTTTACCCTTATGATCATCCTCCCCCTCGTTCCCTCATTCTTGCATTGAAATCTCCCCCCACCACACATCTCGCTCCTTGGTTGAATTTCTCATCTAGCAAATTACGCACTCCGGGTCAGTTCTTATTAATGTTCCCAATCGATACCCCTCCTTTTGACACTTAACCCACGCTTTACCTATTGTTTAAAATCCACAACCCCATTTTTCAGAGACTATTTCGTTCCCACTATTATACCCCCTTTAGCCCTTCCTTTAGTTGCATCATTCGTTGCCTCTTGCACCGACCAACTGAGCCTCCCAGAAAGTAAATCTCTTATATTTTCCCACTCCTCCTTCATCATTTTTGTTTCGACTAACCCCACTACATCTTTTCTCGAAACCCACTTCTCAAAGTGTTTGTGCCACCTCTTGACCATGCACATCGATATTATCCCAGCTACGTTCCAAAACCACACCCTTAAGCATATTTCCTATTTTTAACTATTTTACTTTTATTTCTGTTAATTTTGGTGAACAATCCGTATTTTAATAATTCGTTATATATCCACATTTTAATATATCAAATCTTAGCTACTCTCCGTTTTGCTCTTTCTTCTTTTGTTACCCTTCTAATTATCTGGCTATATACCTTTCCTATGTTGTCAAATCATCGTTGATAAATATTCTATTGTTTGTGGTAGTTTTTGAGTATATTTCCATGTATTTGTACAAACGCTGTGGTGATGAGCGCCGGTACGAGTAAGCGCTCGTCTTTTCAGTATGGGGACTAGTACGTGCTTGTTAGGAGGATATCCTTTATGCATATTAATTTCAATTTTCATAAATTGTTGTTGTTTTCCTTAAGTATCACTATTTAATCTACTCTAATATTACTTTCTTATCTACTTCATTTATACTTCTGTTGTAGGCGTAACAGATTTTCACGAGAACTGCTTTCCAGAAGCCTCTCTTCATTATCTTCAAGTCTCGTCACCTGAGATTAATGTGCGTGACGATAATTTTTACAGGCCAATATAGGTTTCATTAAGAAAATGAGGAGGTGCCAGTATTAGAATATCTTTAGTATCATTGCTGATTCCACATAGCGAGCGTAAATTTTGGCACGCTTCAATCTAGAAGAGTAACGTACTCATTTCTTCAAATGTTAAGATCATAATGATGTTTGCGACCGTTACTACGTGGTAATTCATAATGAACACTGAATAAAACACTTACTATGTTTTTAACCACTATAATTTATTATAATATATAAATATATTACAATGTTTACGACTTAAGTTTCGACTTTTGCTAATGACCGTCAAAAGTCGAAACTTAAGTCATAAACATTGTAATATATTTATATATTATAATAATTTATAGTGGTTAAAAACATAGTAAGTGTTTTATTTAGTGTTCAAATGTTAAGGTTGTTTCATCCAACACTCGCTTGAAGTGGTGTTTCATCGAATTCACTTCACTCTCTTATGGGCTGCCAAAATTAGATGATAACACTAGAATTAACTGCCAGCTCACTCCTAATTGTTACATCTTGTTTTGTAACGTCACTTGTGTTTTTCAGGATTTTAATTTCTTGGTGAAGATGTTTCGCTGCACCTACAAACGTAGTTTCTTTAACATTAAACATCTGAGTGGCATAGATATAATACTTTCAACAATTAAAAGCCAATTTTTCGCTTTTTTGTTTATTTGTAATAATTTTCTTCGTCCTCTGTTAGCGATTGTATAGTTAGTGGAGAGTTATTCCCAGAACTTCGTTAGACTTTGGTCATTGTTTCTCTGTGATATCAAACACGCGATTTCTTCTCGTAGTTTGTTATTGTCCCCTGAAACTATCCATTCCAAGATGGTGTTCTTAAGTAGGAACCTATTATTATTCTTCATTCCCTCTAGTCTCTATTTAAATTTGACTGTAATACTATCTTCCAAATAAAATGTCTATACGTCCAGGACAGTTGAATATTTCATCGACAACGTGGTATTCTTAAAATTCATCTCGTCCAGAGACTTTTGGTAAAATATATTATTTTTCTCTCAATTTAAACTCATTTTCTCCTAAAGAGTTGACAGCTTCTATTATTGAAATAGATATTTGTTGTTCGTTGTTACCAATTCTAAAAATTGTGTTGTAGGTTTTTTGTCGAGGTAAACTTGAAAATAACACTGTGAACCTTGATCAAGCAATACTCTGGCTATGAATATTGTTACCTTATTTGTGTTCAGTTTGATATTTGAAGTGGGTAACATATTTTCTCTTTTAGGACCTTATACTGTATAAGAATTAGTTGTCTTATTTTAATGTTGTTGTTTGTTTTGATCAGGACGAGAATTCTTCTGTTGACGACGTTGATCAACTCGATCTTTAATTATCTTCTGTCGATCTTGATCATAATGTGGTAATAACACACGTGCAGTGCTAACGTGAACCATATCAAGTAGCAGTGAGGCACAATTCGGTTTCCCGCTTATCTAGCTACGCTGTGGTATTCCAGCGTAGCTAGTGGGCGCCAAAACTTTGTCAATTGTGCATTCTGAACCCGTTATAAAAAGACTTAAACTATGACAATATTATGGGTCTCAGAAAGAGGGAAGTAAGCTCACTATAAAATTCAAGCAAGAGATTGTAGTCTAAGTAGAAAGTAGACAGAGGATGGCTTGAACAGGTCTACAGTATGCATAATCTTAGCTAAGAAAGATATCATCAAGAAGTCTAAAGCAGCTAAAGGAGTAATGACACATCTGCGAAGAAAATAAGTAGCATAAATGAAAAAATGAAACGGTTGCTTTTAGTTTGGATAATTAAACAAGAAATGAAAAGAGATGTAACCAGTATGGCTATCATTCAAGAAATTTTTTTTGAGAAATTTGAAGAATAAACACCAGGTTCGTCATCTGAAAAGTTAGAATGCAAGGCTATCTTACAAAGTTTAAAAAGAGGTCTGGAATTAATACAGATAAAAAATAAGCTGAGAAGTACTGTCTCAAATTTCGAGAATTCATTGAAACAGAAAGATATCTTCTACAACAAATATTTAATTATAACTAAACTGGTTTGTTTTGGAAGCGCTACATCCAAGACCATTTGACGTTACTTTTAGGATCTAATCCTAGTGGTGATATGAACTTAAATCACTTCTCGTTTACAACTCTGAGAATCCTAGATTAAAAAAATCCATAATCAAAAGAAGACTGCCAGTATGTGGAGATCGAATCAGAGTGCATCGGTCACGCAGGCTCTTTTCAAAGAATAGCTGTTTGAAGTATGTGCCCCGAGCATCAAGGACTAACTTGATACCAATGAGTTGCCATTGAAAACTGACAGACTGGGTGACAGTTCAGTTTTTAACTTTTTTGAAGCATGCCAATTCTTCTCAACAATGACTTAAAAAACATTTTGGAAAGAAAAATTTAACATTCTTAAAGCTATTCGTATCATTCAAAAGGCGCGACAGTTGATTTCTGTTTGATGAAAGCTGTGTCCATCTTTCGTTCAAGGAGATGGAGGTGATTAGGGAGACATCCCTGAAATTATGAATGCAATTTTGACAACTGCTAGAGATCTAGAATTGAAGATGAACTAGGATGACGCAGAAGAGCTCATAATGGAACGTGAAGATGAACTGACGACAGAAGAACTCTAAGATATCTTGAATGAAGAACACCAAGAAACGCAGCGAAATGTGTCTCCTCCTGAACAAAAGGAAGACGAAAGAGGACCAATGCCAACATCTGCCATTAAAAATCTTTTCAAGAAGTGGGAGGATGTCAGAGCAATGATCTTTGAATGGCTCCCATATCAGGATGATGTCAGTAAGATTGGGGATCTTTACAACTACAATGCTATTATTCACTTCACGAAAATCCTGAAAAAGAGAGAAAACCAATTGACATTAGACATGTTCTTTAACGCTTCATAACCAAAACTGAAATAGACTTGTTATTATTCAATACTATATGTATGTGTTATTTCTTTAATATTATTACCAAGAAATATACATCCTTTTTTTAATTTAATTTTTAAGGTCTCCAAAACGAATTAATCGATTTGACAAAGTCAATTATCGGTTAATGAACAATTCGGATGGCGAACACAGTCTTGTAACAGATTATGTTCGTTAACTGATCGCCCACTGTACTGATTATCATATGTCGTTCTTTAGATAATGTTTCTCTAAGAAGGTGAGTATGGTATCAAGCAGAGGCACTTTGTGATGGGTTTAAAGGTTCTGATAGAATATTTGATTGATTTTGCTGTCCCATTTTCGCAATAATAGTCGAATCACCAGCGGGTCCAATTTTGTTGTATCGTAACCCATGCTATCCAACATGTGTAATCATTTTGTGG
Organism: Ontholestes murinus; assembly: GCA_963969525.1. NCBI lineage: Eukaryota > Metazoa > Arthropoda > Insecta > Coleoptera > Staphylinidae > Ontholestes > Ontholestes murinus. Next base: position 25,220,998 of record OZ018394.1, read on the forward strand.
TGTCGTGAAGATTCTTCAGTAAGCTCAATTTTACATGTTAGCTGATCCAATAATTTGTCAACCAGCTGTGCTATCAGGTGCCGTTTATTATCATAGAGACGCTATAGTAAATCCCGTACCGCTATGTATTTAGCATTTGATATTGGAGATGGTTTATGAGTTTGGTGGTTCACCACATATATTCCCTGTTAAGTAATCAAATTTTTCCACTGAGAACAATGTAGTGTTTTCATGTATCACATTTGAAAGTTTTATCAGCTTTCATATCCTCCGTTAAAATGTGGTATAATTTTTATTGGCAGTGGTAAAATCTGTGTTTACTGTTTCCTGGTCTGTTCAGACGCCTTCATCTTTTTAAGGTGTGCTTTAGCTGTATTTTTTTCTTAAAACTACTTCAAACCCATCACGATTAAAAGTTTGTCCTATTTCCATTTGCTGATTGCCATCGATTCTTTATCATTGCGGTTAAGCCACCCCATGATTTGAAGTGTGTTTAATGTTTGACTGCAGAATTGTTGCAACGATATGTGGAAGTCGTCTATTCAGATTGCTAGTCCAGTCTGTTGATGATGGATGATTTGTTGGTGAAACTGCCGGTGTTGCAAAGGCTGTGGAGGGTCTCGGATTTCCAAAAAAAGGCTTTAAATGTGGCGAGTCGAAGTATCTGCATTTATCTTTGTTTCATCTTCTGAAATTACGCTTACACATGATACGGGTGTTCGGGGAATTTGATCTCATTGCATTTTTCGTCTTGTGCAATGCCTTGATTTTGTTGGCATCAGCAATGAGTTTGCTGCGGACCCGTGCTGTTGACGATCTCTTCGCGTCCTCGAATAACCACAGTAACATTCAGATTGAAGGTTTCTTGCTGTTTTGTCCACGTATTTAGTTAAAGCTAACACTATTGTTCCTTTCTTCCTTCGTTGTTAGGAAGTGGTAAGCAAAACTCTCATCAGTACCTTCATACTTCTCCTGCGGAAGTGTTGATACGATTCGTCTCGTAAATCTGAATCGTATATCATCGGATCAGATGAAGCTCGACTTGTTGTGGCATTGAATTGTAGTTAAAACTTCTTTGTGTTTGGCTTGAGTTGTTGTAAATCGAATTTGATCTCATTATATTTTTGCCTTATGCAATGACTTGATTCCAAAGTTTATTGGCATTCGCAATGAGTTTGCTGTGAAACCGTGATATGGACGGCTTCTCCGCGTCTTCGTATAACCCCAGTAACTGCATACTGAAGGTTTTTTGTTATTTTGTCAGAGTGTTTAGTTTGAAGCTGTAAATCTAAATTGTATGTCATCGGATCAGGTCGTGCTCGTCTTAGTTTAGTTTAGTTTAATTTATTGCTTTGCAAGATCTATTTAAAAATCACGTGAAATACAAACTTTAATACATCAAATCACTTTAAAATTTGGAGCATAGATCTTGAAGGTGGAGTTCACGACTTCTGGTGTTCTTCCAGTCGACCTACAGGTATTATACTTTGCTTCTTGTGATAATATCTTTTAGGTAACTGCAGAGACTGAGCTAATATTTTTGCCATTTCTGGCTTATTTAGGTCAATTTTTTGGAGACCGTTTTAATGAATATATGTATGTCACTGTAACATTAGATGTACTATGGAAATTGATTGTAGTTGAAACTTGTCATGAAGGATATTTATGTTTGACTCGGGTTGTAAATCCAAGCCAAAAGATTAGCTCTTGTGTGGGAGTAGTTGGTAGAGAATTTCCTCCCCGGAGCGGTTTTCCAAGAAGTGTTAAAGTATTTTGTAGACCACGGAGTATCTGTTGTCAACTAAACGAACAACATGCTTAAGTCCTGGTACTATATCCCCAGAGTTATGTAACTTTATTCATTTTACCTCCTCATTTTAAAAGTTTGCACATAGTTACATTACCTTATTATAGTTGACTGATCTTAAATAGACATTTAATGTTTTACTACTTTTATCAGAGCATGATATTTTAAGTCATTATTTTCATTTTAATACTGTAATTAATAACAATAAGTATAATTTTTAATTAACTTAGTTATTTATATGTCATATCTCGTTGCTTACTAAATTGTTGTTTCATGTTTTTGTATTCTAATTCTACCACTTGAATTTTTATCTATATTTTAGAGTGAACAACATCTTCATTAACGGACAAAAATACCAACAATACAAATAAAGTAATATAATTGTTATATGCCTATCGATCAACGGTCTTTCAACACGGATTTGTCAGCCTCAATAATTCTAGTCAGTCTGTCTCTGATAATAATAGATGATGTGAAATGAAATCAAATGTTGTGAATATATGAGATTACAATTTTGAAATTTAGCGTTCTTGTTTGGATTTCTGTGTACATAATACAGAGGAAGGATGTATTTGTTGTAGAGATTGATCAAAAATTTTAAAGGCGATCGACATAACAGAAGTACAGAGGTAAAATTATATTGGAGTTGCTTGGAAACATTCTGTAGATTGCGGGGATGGCGGATTTTAGATAAACTTTTTAAAGAAGATCACTTTCTAACTTAGATATTATTAATGGTGGGAATGCAAAAATTGGAGAAAACATCAAGTAGAGAACGAGAAATCATTTTGCAAATTTTTACGCTTGTAATTTTAAAATTTAGTTTTTGGTCTATGGTAATGTCCAGGTTTTTTTATAGAACTAGATGAAAAAATAGTTGTTTGGGAAAGAACGTTCTTTGTGGAGGATAATGTGGAGAATTATTTTTACGGCGATAGAGGATGAGGAACTAGTAATTGTTAGAATTGATTGTAATATGCCCTTTTGCAAACCAGTCTTGCAGAGAGTCAAAGTTGTTATATTTGACTTCTAGTTTTTTCTTCTTTCTAATATTTTACTTCATTTGAATGTTATATCGATACCATCTTTATCAAAGTTTTTTGAGAGGTAGATTCACACTTTTTGTTTTCTTGAATTAAGTATAATGGATATATAGATACTGCGTCCCGTATGTATCTGTTAACAAGCTACATTCTTCACATTTCATGTTGGCTATTGAAATCTAAATTGTAAAAGTTTTCGTGTCTCTGAAAAGAAGCTTGCTCTGATGTTCTTCATGTGACTATCTCTGCATATAAATCTTGTATCAAAAAAATTGTTACAAGAATTTAATAAATAAATTCTTGTGTCGATTTTACTCTTTTAGTTTTGTAAATATTCGCGTGCAATGTTTTAGAGATGAGAACACGTATAACAAGCAAAATTGCCTTTCTACGTTTAATTTCTCATCGTTAATTCCGCCCATCGTCGACAATAATATTTGCAAGGAAAGCGTTGAAAATTAGAGCTAATTACCATCCAGCTACCAGATTGCACCTGTATGATTAAGTATGTCATTTATCAGCAACCATACATTACCGCCACAATGCACGCGAGACCGCATCCTCGCATGTTTCCTTCAAACTGTTCACGTTGCTCGTGGTGCGGTGAATCGCATCAATATCCATAATGCTCTGTTACTGTTACTTAATGCTGGCCATCTTTTTTTTTGCCCGCACTTGGTGCGAAACTGCCGCCTTCGGCGCGCTCCTGCTTTACGGCGGGCTGTTACCGATTCGTTCTGCGTTTAAATTAATAATTTCACATTGTTTGTGAACAATTGTGCCGAGCAGTGCGCTCCTAAGTATAATTAATCAGGTTGTTTATGTATCGTTTCGCTGAATAACCATGAAGTTGGTAATGGAGTTGCTTTTAGTTGAGGTAAACATTGGCGTGATAGAGAGAAGCGAACGACCTGTTCGAAACGGAAACGTAGAAATGAAGATTAATTTAACGAAATGTATAAAATTATCAAAGATATAGTTATATTAAAGGTTTGTTATATACGAATTATTGATTAAAATTCAATATATAATTCATTTAATACATCAAATTTACAAAAATGTACGAATATTTTTTTATCTGAATAATCAAATAGAATAAATTATTGCTTACTGTTGTTGTCTTAGACTACATACATTTTATTTTTTTAGTAATCCTGATCGCAACTCATAACATTCGATTCTCTCAAAGGGTTTCAACTTAACACCTACTTGTGTTGTGCGAAAATTCTCCAAAAGCTTCTTAAATCTTTCATCAAAAAATAGAACCGTTATTTTAAAGTTTATGCACAAAATCTCAGTTTTTGAGAGAGAGTACCCACGGACATAGGGTACATTTTTTGGAGAAAATTAGTAAAATAGTATTTAGAGACCTCAGAACGGATATTTCCATTGAACAGTTTTCAAAAAATTCGTATGGCGAAAGTGAGAAACAATTGAATAATTCTAAATATATGTACATAATTATTTCCAACAATTGCAAGAAAAAAGCTTTTTATTTCTTGAAATAAATGATAAGTGCTGAAGGTAGAAGTTTGAACAGAAGAAAAATTTACCGCAAAAGGTGATCTCGAAAATAGCAATTAGCTATTAGACAATGCCTCAACCTTAGATGAATCATAGTAGCGAATAAAGAAAAAAAAATTGCATAGAAAATTTGTTTTAAATTATACATTCTAAAGTTTGTCACAAGTTCTTGAAATAAGAAATATATACTGAAGTTACAAGATGAATATCAAAAATAAAAAACAAAAAAGGTCTTTGAATACACACTTACTTCTAGTGAGCAAAATTGGTCTAAAAGCTTGTCAGATTTTCCGTAAAAGATTTAAACATTAAATTTAAAGTTTCAGCTCAAGACAAAAACCACTAAAGTTGTATTTAGGGACTTTAAAATAGGTATTGTTAATTTAAAAAATTTCAAAACATTTTCAATTCCTTTTTTATACTAAGTAAAATAGTTTTCACTTATTTTCCAACTGTGATCCTCATTGCAACAACAATGATTTCTCCACAAAAGTTAGATTTTAGGAACTCAATACAAACATAGTTTTATGCAAACAATAAAAACATCTAAATCTAAATTTTCTTGTCTAAATTGTGACAAAACTCTGAAAATTTATACTAATCATTTGTAATTAATAATATGTGTCCTCAATTGGAATACGCTTCATGTATTTGGTCTCCATTTTATTTAAAATATATAGATCAAATTGAACGAGTGCAAAACAAATTTCTTTTATATATTTCATACCGTAATGGAATAAACAGATTAGATTATAGTCGTAGTAGCATGCTTTTATTTTTAAAGTTATCATCTCTTCGTGAAAGACGTTTATATTGTGATTTATGTATTCTATTTAAAATAGTAAATGGTTTAATTAATTGCAGTGAGCTACTGGCAGAATTAAATTTTAATATGCCATCAAGAACAAGGAATCATCAAATTTTCCGAGCAAATTTCCATCGAAGTTGTTATGCTAGAAACAATCCCTTGTGCAGGATGGTTAGATTTTGTAATTCGATCTGCTCTTCCCCTAACTTTTTATTATTCGGTACTTCCTTTGATAGTTTTAAGTACCATTTGAAATTGATCGACCTTTCGCCTTGTCAAAATGTATAAATCAGGTTAAAAAGAATTTGTTTTATGTTAAAATTATTTCTGTTATATTAATTATGTCTTGCGTATACGTATGTTTAGTTCTAATATATAGTTTTTTTATATAATTATATTTATTTACTTTTTCTTTTCTTTTCTTATTTTTATGTATATATTTTCTTTTAATTGTATTATTTAATGTTAATATTTGTAAAATGGTAATACCGTAAATAAATAAATAAATAAATACATAGTAGTTTAAACTAAAGGAAATCAAAATTGAAATATGAATTTCGGAAAAATTTCAATTTTCTCAAAAAAAAAGAAAATAAGGTACTGACTCTTATATATTGATTATAAAAACAAACCTCAATGATAATAAACTTGTAGTAACTACGAATCTACTACTTTTTTTCCAAAAGTTTAAAAGATTGAAGGGTGATGTGACCGTTTATAGTGAGCAAGGATTTCTAAATAAAAGTACAGATTAGTTAAGTAAGGAAGTGGCCCATAAAAATTAAACAGAATAGTGGAGATTTGACATCCAAAACTAAATAAGAAATGAAAATTCGACATTATTTTCCTGTCAACAACCGCCATAGGTCACACCAATACTCTCGACTTTAATAGTATTTTGTTAATTTGAAAATTATAAATTACATTACACACAGAGAAGAGGCAAATAGAATATCTTACGGATTAAGCAGCTGAAGATTGGTTTTGGAAGAGCAGCAAGAAAACCTGAAGTGGCAAGGGTACCAGCTTTTTAGAAGATTCACACAAAACACAGACGATGGAAATACTTTTTGAAGAAACATGTTTAGTAATAAGGAAATATATTTGGTAAAAGGAAACGAGCTTCTTTCCCTTATTAGTGGCCAACATGTTAAAAGCTCAATATAATAATAATAATAAAAACTCATATTCATATTATTTACGGCTTTATTAATTTATAAATTAGGGCAAATACATATATGCATAATAATTAGAGTAACTACAATTAAGTGATACACTTTAAATAGTTTAGCAGTTTATTGAACAACCTCAATGCACAATACGAGGGTCAACTCTCATAAAGGGAGAGTCTATGCAGATATTTATCTAGCTTTGGAAAAAACTAAAAGAGTTCACTAATTTACAAATCATCGTTCACGTCCTCACAACTGATTTTCAAATTTTAAATTGCGTTCTTCTGTTTTTAGTAAAATGTAAACACTCAATTGTTTTTTTAATTATCTCCTTTTTTTTAATTATCACGTGTTAACTTTGCTACTGATTTTCAATTATTTTCTTTTATGTTTAGTAAAATAATTTTAAAATTATTTTTTCAATTTCAAAATTGTTTTTAGCAGGTATCAACTCTGCAATTGTTTTTTTTAACTAAATTTCAATGTTTTAATTAAATTTTGTATTGTCCTAAAAGCGTAACTACTTTTTTCAAGTAAATGGTAATTGTTTTTTTTTGGAAAATTTAAGTTTAAATCAAAATAAAAAATGTATTTAGAAAGTTGTAACAAGTTCTTTAAAAACTGCAATTGCTATTGTTTTCGGATACACAATATTTACATAACCTTATAAACTTGATTATTACTTATTCTATCGTACTCTTGACCTACCTCAACAAACAATGCAATGACCTCTCGTACTCCTGACCCGCCCATGCAAATTATACATTGAGGTAGGTCAAGAGTACGATGGAGTTTAAGCGGGAAAATAGGCGGTAGGTGAACGCATAGTTTATTGTCGTAGGTCAAGAGTACGTTCGGTTAAATAAATCAAAAAAAGACGGCTTAAATTATTTGAATTTTAATACCAAAAACAATTAAAAATTATTTAAAAATATCTGAAAACATATATCAAATATTTGACTGAAAAACAATTGAAGTTTAAATTTTAGGTTTTTATTAATTGGGTTGTTTGAGTACGTAACAATGTTGATATGAGTAAATGACACAAGTTTACAAGTTTGGCACTTGTTTCAAATGTCGCGAAACCCGCTATGTCCTAATTTTTCATTGATAATTGAAACTGTTTCTTTTTTGGATCCGCCATATTGGAATTTTGAAAAACTGACTTCAGATTCGTATTCAGCGAGGAATAAATCCTATAATATCATGTCATTGTTAGAAAGAATTGAAATTTTTGCACTAATATTCGATCGAAACTATTGCCAAAACTTAAACGCGTTTTTCTCGAAACACGATTTTTCAAAACGGCGTGCACGCTAATTTGAGAACGGTTCAATGAACAATCTTCTAGTTTTCGCCAATAGATTATAAACCTTTTTTTTGGGATACCGAACCTATAAAATGTAGAAATAGTTTTTAAATCTATTTTTTATGCGCCTCTAAAGTGGAAAAAAAATCTGAAAATCGACCTAAAAGTTTAAGATGGTGCCAAATAGTCAAATTTTCAGTTATTTTCAAGTTTTGTAGGTTCAGTATGCCAATAAATTAGTTGACTTTATGACATTGCTCTCCGTTTTTAGTTACAAATCGTTTCAGAGACGCAGTAATGCACACATCTATCGATTTCGCGCTGACATGGTCCATTGTAAATATTCATCACGGCAGCCATTTTGCTTTTTTTTGTACCAAAATTGTTCAGAATAAAGATAAATGTACTAGTATTCTGATGTCCTAACCCGTTTTTGAATATATACTTTTACCAGCCCAGAAAATAATTCCAATCTTTGGGCATTTTTTGGGCAGTTACATGAGAACCTCCCCTTAAATAAGTGAAAAAAGTGCCAAACTTGTGTCGTTTATTTAGATTTTTACTTGATTTCAATAAATTCATTTGTAGGAATCCATTGGTGGAAGAATTTTCCAAATCTGATAATGATTTTAGAAGTTATCGTGGAAAAAAATGAAAAACAAATAAAGTTCGAATTCTAGGTTTTTACTTTATTTAAGTAAATTTGATTGCAGGAATCCATTGGTGCAAGAATTTCCATAATCTGATATTTATTTTAAAAGTGGTGCAAAAAATTCAATTTAATTTCGAATTTTATATATACAAACATCTTTATTGCAGACAATATTACATAGTAAAGCAACATTATAACGAAACAATTGAAAAAAAAGAATCTGTTAAATGGCTATAGACCTGGGGTCTTTCAGCCTACGAATTTTATATTTTTACTTGATTTAAAAAAATTGATTGTAGGAATCCATTGGTGCAAGAATTTCCATAATCTAATAATAATTTTGGAAGTTAACGAGTAAAAACTGAAAAACAATTGAAATTCGAGATTCTAGATTTTAACTTGATTTAAAATATTTTCTTGTAGGAATCCATTGGTGCAAGAATTTTTTAATTTAAAGATTATTGCGAAATTTTAACTGAAAAACAATTGAACCTCCAATTGTAGATTTTTGCTTAATTTATATAATACATATTTTATTATCGGTGCAAGAATTTCTTTTATTTGAGAATTTCAACTAATTTTCAATTTTTTTATTCTTCGTAAAATTTAAATTTTGTCAAAAAAGTTATTTCTTAGCAAATTAGATTTATTTTTTTAAATTTCTTCTACTTTTTTAAGCTATAGACCAATGTGTATTTTCAGAATGTTTAAAACCGTTGTTTAAAATATAATCCTATTGTTTTATTTAAACTGTTTTTAAATATCATTTGTCAGCTGATTTTCAATTGTTATTTTGTTCTTCGTAAAATTGAAAGGTTTTATTAAAAAAATAATGATTTTAACATTACTTTATTTGGATTCCATCTTTCTTTAATATTTGCTGTGCCTTTTAAATCGTTTTTTTCTTACTTGAGAATTTTTCCTTTGTAGGGAAAAGCAAAAAGTTTCAGCTGTATTTTAACAGAATTTCAATTGTTCTTTTTTAAAATTAAACTGTTTATAACTGTATTTTTCTTAGAAAATACCATTTCTTTAACTTTGAGAGATTAAATATAAAGTGTTTTGTATACAAGGTGTTCACATTGAAATATCTCGAAAACTACACATCGAATAAAGAAATATACAATTAAAATTTGTTCACCTCGGAGGGAGGACATCTAATGATACGAAACTCGACTCATTACCCTCAGCCCCTAGGGGGTAGGGGGTGAGAAATAGAAAAGTTAAATAAGAACCTCCATTTTTTGTACGGATTTGAATACTCCGAGCAAAAATAAGAAAGTTTTATCTGAATTTTTTTTGTATTTGTGACAGACGATGCTATAATCTACAAAATTCAAAATTGGCAAAAATCATATATCTAATCATTTAAACACAAGCAAGGGTTTGATTACGTTTATGTTAAAAATCATTCATGACAAACTCTTGTTGATGTTAAATTGATTGGAGGGTGGGATAATGGTCACCCACTATCCCTACATATATATTTTAACTTTAATTAAAACAGTATTTTTGAAGACGAGCATTTTTACCAGAGCTGATGTTTTGTTGTAATTGAAAATAAAAGAAATAACAGGTTTTCAAATACTTGATAAAAATGTGAGCAACTTATAAACAATAATTTTTATAGATAATACAGGGAAAGTATTATAATGGCCACATCACCATTTTTTAGTTTTATTTTCGTTTCCGTTGTTGTTCGCACTTGGTTTTAATTGTGATTTCCTATCCTCGTTTTCGGAATGTACTTTAATTGTCTAATTTTTACTTTTATTCATCTTTTTGTGACCAGATTTTTATTAGAGATTTCTGTAGTTTCGCAGGAATCGCACATGTCTGTCTTTTTATCGTTTATATTACAGATTTGTGGCAATTCGCCAATAATAAGGAAGTAATCTACAATTTAGCGAAGCGCCAGCAATCTGTAATATAAACGATAAAAAGATAGAAATTTACGATTCCTGTGAAACTACAGGAATCTCCAATAAAAATCTGATCACAAAAAGATGAATAAAAGTAAAAATTATACAATTAAAGTACTTGTTTGTTATAATTAGTGTCTCATTATTTATTTTCGACATTCGATTCATGTCTTTCAACTGATCTATCATTTTTGTTATTCATTTTTTTAGACAGATATTTACTCCTACCGCCTCTTCTTCATCATCCGCGGAGGTTAGATTAACATCGCTTACACTATTGACTTTCTTGCGGTCCGAAAAGACAAGTAGACAAGTAATATGATTTGTGGAAATAATTACTACAAACAGTATACTGTCTTGAGTCAATTATTCTTGGATTACATTTTCTACATATAGTATTTTTCGCACTATTTTCATCAGAAACTGTTACATACTTACTTAAATTTCGATTAAGCTCACTTCAGGAGTGGTTTCTATTGGAAGGAATGTATTTTTTTCTGTATTGTTTATACAGTAAGCATGCAGTGTGAAGAAAAAATAACCGAGTGAAAGAAAAGGCACATTTGAGAAGATTTTCCAAAGTATGTTAGACTAATAGAATGTAGTTAAATAAGTATTTCGAACATCAAATGATGATTCATTAGCTAATATTTTTTTTAATACCCAAAACTAATAATTAAAATTACTGGCTTCGATGAAAATTGTCGATTCTACTTCAAGCTACAGTTTAAAAGAAGAAAGCAGAACATCCTTTGTAAAATCCATTCTTCGTTGAGAATTCAGAACTTTTCAAGGTAACTGTGTAATCTCAGTGTATTTTTTCGAATATTTTTGAAAACGCGTCAAACGCGAACAATGGTCGTTATATAAAAGTGACTTAAGACGATAATTTAAATACTACAAAATTCGGAATGTTCCGGATGTGGCTTACAAGTAGCTTTCAAGTGTGTTATCAACCTGCGCAATATGCGACACTGACTTCCACTTAAGCTGTATGAAAAGCGCAGACAAGTTTGGAGTATTGGCCTGTCACTACTGCAAAATACAGGGACTACAGAGAATCTGCCTTTAACTAGTACTTGGGATGAAGAATGAAATTAAGGAACTAAGGAAGCACATACACATGCTGAATGAGCAGGTTTGTGATTTAAAACAAAATATAATTGAAAAAGATAAATTAATAAATTCCTTAACCTCTCATAATTTAAAATATACAAAAAAGAAATAAACAAATTAAATTTAACGCAGATACAAACCAAATCTGATCAAAATACAAAGAAATCTACAACCATAAATGCTGGAAAATTTAACAAGCTGTCACAAGATATCGCATCACATGCAAATGGGGCTGCATATCATCATCAACGGACAAGAAACACCCAACCAGCTCTCCAACGAAAACCGAATCTTCAGCATTTGTACCACAGGATAAAGGAACGCCGCCAAATAATTAGAAACAGGGTATTAATCGCTGGAACATTTAGAAAAACTGGAAATAAAGGGCAGGAAAATAAGACACAATTTCTATATCAGCGGACTGAATCCAGCTGTAACAATAGAATCACTTTTCACACCTATAGATATTAAGGAAGCGAAATGCTTCTCAAAAAAACCACAGGAATATTCTTCCTTTAAACTAAGCGTTCTAAAATCAGATGCTGGGATTGTTGAAGATTTAGATATGTGACCAGAAGGAGTCTACATCAATCCTTCTATACAACAAAGTTCCGAAGTAACATTTTCGATAATTAATCAAAATTTACAATCAACAACAAATACAGCAATAAATATATTAAATAACGTTATATCCGAAAACATTTTTTTTAATAATAACAATAACAGAACACTGGAAAAAAACGAACTACTCAAACACTATAACATTGAAGGATAATACCTGATTTCATCGTGCTGTAGGCAAAGACATGCTCATGGGGGAGTAGCTGTATATGGAAAAAATGGTGTAAACACAACCACTCGAAGACATCAATAATATCTTAACTCATTATGAAATTGAAATTGCGGCAGCTGAACTTTTAATAAATAACATTAAGATAATCACAATCGGACTTTATAGACCCCCTAACAGCAATATGGAAGCATTTTTTGAAAAAATTGAGACTATACTGACAAACGAGGGAGTCTATTACATTATAGCGAGAGATTTCAACATGTATTTTCTTAGTGATAATACTAACAATAAATATTTAACTAACCTAACAATAAGTTACGGAGCTAAACCACTAATCAATACATTTATCAGAGTAACACATACAACAAGGTCGTGTATAGACTACATAATATGTAGTTTAGACAACAGTCATAAAGTTGAAGTCATCAAATCGCATATTTCCGAACATTATGGACAAAAAGTCACATTATACAATTTATTAACAAAACATAAACCCACAAAAATCTACTATAAGCCAAATATAAATAAAAACACATTAAACATATTTAACATAAAGTTTTTTAAAATAAATTAGGAAACAATATTACATAATCATTAAACGATAGATGTAACGCATTCTTAAATACATTCAATTCAAAACGAATAATAATAACAGAAGTCGTACAAAACTAACTCCAGAATTACGAGCTACCAAAGAAATGCCAAATTTATAGGACTTTTTACGCACATATAATACCAACTATGTAAAGGATTATTAAGCCATAAAAAAAATTTACAATGAACAACTGATAGCATCAAAGAAAAACTATTATGGCTATAAACTTGTGAGCACAGATAACATAAACAAAACCACTTGGGAACAGTCAACATAACCGAATCAACGTACACCTGTGAATGCTAACGAAATATATGAATTCTTTGTCAATACTGCTTTAAGAACAACAACAGAAATTCCCAAATTAGACTATCACGATAAGATAAGGTAATTTGAGGCATCCATATTCCTAAAACCAGTTACTAAAGAGGAAATATGCAGCATAGTCAGTTCCCAGCAGCAACAGGTTGGGATGGTATTTCGGTAGAGGTAATTAAACATTTTATCCACAAAACAAAACAACAAAAGTAATAAAAAAATGTATTGAAACTGGAGAATTTCCAGATTATCTAAAAATGTCAACAGTCAGACTAATTTTCAAAGGTGGTTATCCAAGCATCCTTTCAAACTTTAGGCCAATCAGTCTACTAACACAATTTTCGAAAATATTCTAAAGAGTTATAAATAACAGAGTTACCTCATTTTTCCATAAACATAATCAGCACAAATCAACCAATACGGCTCTAGTGGAACTAATAAACTTCATAGGACATGCAATAGACACTACAGACATTCCATAGGGAATATTCCTGGACTTGTCAAGCTTTCGATTGTGTAGATCATGAAATACTACTAAACAAGCTAATAAATATAGCATAAGATTCATTCAATTCATCTTGTACCAACGTCCATATTTGCTTTTGTTTTTGGAGCTTTTTGATATTATTTTGATATGATGTTCCCTTTTTGCGGTCTCAGTGAGTTTTTCTTTTTGAATTCGTATATTCCAGTCTCATGCTAGGCGTCTTATTTTTAGACAAGAGAGAGTGTATCATTTTTGATTTTGACTGGACGCTTAAATGTTGTTGTTAACCCACTTAATAATATGTTTAAATTGTTTTATTCTATTTAATTGGCATGCATTGTTATAGAAGTGTAAAAAATGCTTGAGGAACGAATTGAACGCCGTATTGGGATTATCTGTTTTAACGAAATCCTTTTGTTTCCCTTTATTCTACTTAAGCCTAGTTTAAGTTCGTACAGCTTGTGTTCTTTAGTTTGTCGGGCTTGCAGAGTTTTTTTGATATTTTTATCGCTTGAATTAGACTTAACTTCGATTGAGCTAAATTGAGCTTTGGGGTCGAATAGGTGCAGGTCTATATTTTTGCTGGCCCATTGGCGGATATGGAGATTCGATATCATGTAATCGAGTTGACTACTGCATCTTCCTCGATCGTTGGTTAAAACCCGAGTCGGCTCATTAAGCTGATTAATTAGTTTAAATGATATTGTATTTCAGGAAATTCACATTTAGGTTACCACATAAAATACTGTGTGTATGTGTGTTCTCAACTGCTGCAATAGGGTCATGTATATTTTTTAAAAGTGAGCTAGCATTGCCTTGTGGTGGGAGATATACATATATTACCACTATTTTTGTATTTGATAGTAATATTGTACAGCCTGTGCATTCAATTTAAGATTCTATGGAGAATCGTGTTCCGTCTCTTAGCATTTTGCATATGAATTTGTTGTTTGTATATTAAAGTTGTAAATAACTAAGATTTTCAAAATGTGTGTTTATTATCACAACTATTGTTTCGCAAATTTATTACTTCTTCAGGTGAATGAATGAATGTAAATTTTCATTCATCTGAAGAAGCAATAAATTTGCGAAACAATTGTAGTGAAAATAAACACACATTTTGAAAATCTTAGTTATTTACAACTTTAATATTCAAATGAATATGGATTTTCTCAACGCCTAATCTATCAACCAAACTGAAGTTTTGTCGGTTTTATTACGTACACTTCTAATATTCTAAATTTTCAATTTGGAATCTGTTTTTCAAGAGTGGGGTTTTGTCCGACTGTATGATTTTCAAAAAATATATATTCTGGCTTTTTCTGGGATTCTTATTTTGAATAATTTATATTTTTCAGTTCAATTATTTCAATTTATCAAATTTATTTAACAGAAGTTTAAGGATAGATTTATATGTAATTTATCGAATCAAATTTGCTGCAGCAACTTTTAATTAATGTCCTACCAGAATAACTTATTCGGCACAGCTTTTCTACTTGGATTACATAAAACTATTTCTGGAAAGAATAATTTGATAATTATGCATTATGAACCCAAAAAAATGTATTATTCATTGTGTGATATCTTTAAGAACAAATATGAGTATATAGCTTTAAACTTTAAAAATAAGCAAGATAATGAGGAAATATATCTTTGCAATTAAGAACGAGGATAAATTGTATAAATCATTAAAACTTAAACATAAATTTCGAGTCAATTGACTTATATAGATAAAATACTAGCAATAATTGGTAAACATCTGAAACGTAATGATTAATTAGTAAAGACACGAATAGGCAGAAGTTATAAATTTCCCTTGAATAGGATAAAATAATTATTTTGTAAAAGGAAGGAAGGATTACGAAAGCAATTCACGTGCTGAATCAATTCACTAATAGTTCGAATATACGACCGTTACCATAATGAATTCTACAAAAATCTGAAATAATCGACACAATTTCCAAATAGCCAATTTATTCCCCCGTATATGGAAATCCATCGTGGATTTTTATTTTCTCGGCATTGAGCAATATCCCGGGCAAAAATCTACCCAGCCAATTCAAAATTAACCTGCCATTATTGTTTGCTACTGTGTGGTTAGTATAGTTAGCTCTAGCGTCGATATAATTACAGTATTTACTTCTTATGTATAATGGATTCTAAAACAATCAGGAGCGCACATCCTCTCCCACTTCCAGTCTAGACGTAATTTCGCCTCGAACACGCCATATTTATGGGGAAAAATATGGTCACACGTGGTTGTGCCGCTAAAAACTAATCTTCCTCTTAAAATTGCGTCACTAATGGTGGGAATCCGTGTATTTTAGTAATTAATGTAAATCAATGCGAAATTAAATCGTTTGCTGAATTTGATGTATCACTTGGAACATGACACACCTTCGCTGAATAGGATTCATTAGTTAATTGGGCTTCCGCTCTAAACGGTATACTGTTATTAAATTAATTATTAATTCATTATTAGGAATTACTTATGTTATAATTATTCTAATTTATAAAATATGGCCCATAAATGTGTTCCGTTTTGTTTTTTCTTACTATTTGTATAATCAAATAAATAACGTAAATTTCAAAAACGAACTTATTAATTAAAATATATGACGTAAATGACATTTTAAAGTGACACAAGAAGTACAAATTTCTCACCGAAACTGTGAAAAGAGATTTAATTTTATATGTATTTTTTTAAAAAAGAAGACTAAAGATTAAAATAAATAAATAGTTAAAAATTTGCAAAAACATTTAAATCTATAAAAAAAAAATTGAAATAAAAAAGAATGTGAAACTATAAAAAAAAATTGCTAACAAATTTAAAATATTGGTTAGAAAATTGATTTTTCAACTTTAATATGTACGCTTAAACTAACGTACTCTTGACCTAGGTTAATGTGTAGTTTATTAAGATAGGTCAGGAGTACGATAGGTCATTGTACTGACTATTGTGGTAGGTCAAGAGTACGCTAGAATGAATAATGATCTAAGTTTATAAATATTTGTTGAATTTGATTCTTGTTTATCACGTTGTGAAACATTTTTATTATTATTATAAGTTTATAAAGCTACATTAAATTATTATTCGGTTCATTATAGATATTGTATTCTAAAGTGATGGAGAACCAGCCAAAACAATTGAATGTTTCAACAGAAAATAATTGGAATTAACAATACCAGCGATAAAAGTTAGTGTACGCAAAGAATTAAAAAAATATTTAACGAAAATATTAAAAATGCTAAAATATTTGTATGCTAAATAAGTTTGAATTATTAAACATTTGAAAAAAATTGTTGAAAAAAAATAGAACAGTCGAAATAAATTGCTAGAAGACATATTTCTAGACATCTCTAGAAATCTTCCAGCAATTTATTTCGACTGTTCTAGTTTTTTCCAACAATTTTTTTCCAATATTGGAACTCTTGAAGAAATTTTACAGTGATTTCTGGTGACGGAAAAAATTACTATAAATCTACTAAAACAAAGCAAGTAATAAAAAATATTAAGAAATTGACAAAAAATTCAAAAGTTTTGAATTTCGAAATTTCAAAAATCTGAATTGCTAAAATTTCGCAACCTAGAAAAGAAATTTATTGGAAAAAATATTCTCTAAGAATGAACATAAGGTAATAAAATGCAATAAACTGGAAAATTTTGAAACTTTCTTGGACAAATCAAAACTGTTAAATTACTAGAAAATTTTATAATTGTGAAAGCAAAGTTATAAAAAATCTGGGAACAGTGAAAAAAATCTAAGCCTGAAAGGGAAACTTATTGCAAAATTTAAGAATTCCAAATGAATAAATTGAAAGAAGAATGATTGATATTGGAACTATTGAACAAATTTATCAGAAATTTCTAGACGAAAAAAATGCTGAAAAATTTGGCGTCTGTAAAGTAAGAAATGGTAGAAATTTTTCGAGGAAGTTGGGAATAATTGCAAAAACTTAAAAGAAAGAAAAATTAATTGCAAAAAAATTGAGAAATTAAAAAAACTCGACTTCTCCCAATTTCGTTAGAGAATCTCTAAAATATATTGCATAATTTAATAAAAAGAGTTGGAAAAACGAGTTACTAGTTGCCTCAACAGAAATGTTCTCAAAATGGAAGAGAGATTCGTAACAAAAAAAATACATATCTGAAAATTTTCTCTAATATAAAGCAAGAAAATTTTGAAAACTTATAAATATTAATTCTTGAATTAATGGATTTTATAAATCTGAAAGCCACTTATTTGAAAAATTTTAATACCCTTGAAGAAAACTTTTCCCTGAAGAGAAATTCATTCAGTCAGAAAAAAAACTGAAAAAAAATTATTAAAACCCCTCAAAGAAAAAATTTGTAAATTTTAAGCGAAATTTCTAAAAAGAAATTTTTTAGTAAATTCCGTAAATGAAATTTTTAAAAACTTTCTGGGAAATTCTAAAACTATCAACTTAGTACAAAGTTTAAAATATCTGAAAGCTAAATCGCTGAAAAGTATTAAAGCCTTATCGCAAACTATGGAAGAAACGAAACTCTAAAGGTGGAATAAAATTACTGAAAAATTCGTAAAAAACGTAGAATTACTAGACAAGAAAAATCATAAACTGGAAAAGAGATTCCTGAAGAAATTAAACTAAGTGATTAAGGATAATTTAATGCTGTATATTTTGAAAATTTAACTTAAAAAATTAAACTAGTGACAAGATATTAAAAGTATATTAGTCCTTTACCTCGTAGAAAATGAACTAATAATTAGAATAGATAAATAGAATAGATTTGATTAGTAACACGGAATTACTATTGTATAATTCAATATCTGTCGAGGTATAAGCCAAAAAAATAATCTTATTAAGACTGAAGTGGTTTCATGTTTCATGTTTTTCTAGTTGTTAATGTTAATATTTAAAATGTTTAATTCTTTGTCATTTATCCCACAGAAGAGGGTTGCCTTTAATGTTTCGAGAGTAGAGGACAAACAAAAAACACATACATGGGTTTATTGTTTTTCAAAATATTCCCGATGAAGATCAATACATGTTTGCATGTGCTTGAACCAATTTTCGAAGCAATTTTTCCACTCCGTTTGAGGTACCTCCTACACATGCATTTTGAATACATCAACCGCTTCTTCAGGCGTTGAAAAACGATGACCTCATAATTTATTCATGATTTGCGGAAATAAAAATCTTATTAGGTGCAAAATCAGGGCTGTACAGCTGATGACCCAATTCGACTTAAAAAAAGTTTGTACTCATAGTTCTGGTAGGGAATTATGCGATTTTTGTTGCTTGTTTTCCCTATTTTCCGAACACTTTGTGCGATGTTGTGTACGTATTTCATCCAAAATTAACAGTCTAACATTGCACTAATACTTGCCACTTGTTTTCAGAAAAAAACAGGCATGCGCGAACAACTTTTGTTGTACTTACTTATCTTGAAGGGCTATTCATTCGGCTGCTGTTTACTTTCGGGCTCGTACCAATATATTCATGATTCATTACCTGTTACGATATCATATGATAGAATTTGAAGAACCGAAATTGTATTTCTTGAGTATTTCTTTGAACCAATCGCTATTTTGAGCAATTGTTAAACTAGGTGGAATTTAACGGGAACAATTTTTTGTTAGCCTAATGTTTATGCAATATTGAATGTGTGCTGGTCCCACTTATACCCAACAATGTCTAAATATCACGTTGAGTCACATAATGATCTAGCAATATAAGTTCACGCACAAAATAATTTTTTTCGGGAACAATAACTGATTTTGGACAACCGTCACGAAAATGATCATTGAGCAAAAGTCGAATTAAGTTCATAGATACACTTCTGATGATATAATTCATGTCTAAATTTATAATAATTAATCGTACGAAAATTTTTACGACTTAATTCTATTTCTAAGCCGAAAACAATGTCCATGTCACTCTATCGAAGGCCTCTAAGAAATCAAGGGTCTACGATTTCTTACAGGTCTTCGATAGAGTGACATGAAAATTGTATCTATGAACTTAATTCGACTTTTGCTCAATGATCATTTTCGTCCACGATTTTTGATATGTTTTCTAGGAGGGCGAACCTTGCTGTTTCTGTTGAGTGTCATCGGGAAATTCATGCTTGGTTGAGGATTTAGTAATTTTCAAGGTCGCTTTGTATTCTCAGTGTCAGTATTTTTACGAATATTTTTGAAAACGCGTTCAGGAGAGCCATAGGAAGTTTTCTTTGTCATCTCTACAGCCTTTTTTAAAAAAAGACTATTTGACGCTTTCAAACTTTCTGAGAAGATTCCATATTTGAACAACAAATTAATTAAATACTTTGGACACAGGCGCAAGATACATGAACTGAATCGTGTTGCTACCTAAATCGTTAATTTTTGAAATATGAAAGGGAACCCTCGTATTTCTCTGAAGACAAATCATACAGAATTTTTAAGTATTTTTAATACATTATATTTCTTAGTTGATTTAGATGATTAGATTTAAATGAACTAACATTAAACAGAAAATAACTAAGTTAAATAAAAAAGTAGAGTTAAGGTAAATATTTTGGAAGTTTTTAATACTTTCTGTTTACTTTTAGTTGAAAATTATGTACAAAAATATATATTTAAAATCTTTAAAATAATAGTAGATATCTACTGTCAGTGAATTACAGCTACACTGAAAAATATAAATTATAAATTGCAGTTTTAGCAGATATATTTTACTTGCTATTTATAAACTATTTCATGTATATTTGCAAAACTGACTGTACTTAATCAATCAACAATAATCAGAATAATTGAGACACTTTATAATAATGGTTACTAAAGTAATGAGCAGATCTTGTACACAAGAAAGACTTCACGAGAAACTCCAAAAGAAATATTAGCTAGAAGGAAAGTAAATTTAATGCTAAGTAAAAGAAAAGTGGCTTTCGAATAGAATTACTGTTATCTATGGAATACTATTAATCCCACCTATATATAATTTTAAGATTATAGTAGTATATTGTAATGTGAATAAATATTATTATTATTATTAACTAATATATTTCGACTGTATAAATAAGTAAGTATTTTTGTTTAAATGTACATGTCATTAAATAACACCATGAAAGATGTTCTAGTATTCGATTTTTTCATACAGATACGTAATCAGCATTTTTACACTAAAACCAGTTATCGAATTTTACGATTGTTCTCATTATATTCAAGTAGCATTTATCTCTTTATTGTTAATGCGAATTTAAAGAAAGTTTAAGTATAATATCATGCTGATTACCAGTTACAACAAATGCAATATGAAAGATAACTAAATGATTGCCATCGATTCAATTTTTGTTGCAATAATTTTGGCATTTCCTGGGGCAAATAATGAATTTCAGCGAATTTTAGAAAAGACCACAGAAGGATTAATAAGGACAGCCACTGCAACAATGATATCTAGGTGATTTTATATAGATGGCGGTAAATATTTTAAGTTTATTGATTGATTATGACAGGTTTTCAAACGACAAACTATGTCGAGATTTTCTGTATAAATGAAGTTAGGTTACCCTTAACGTAGTTAGAATTCATGATATCCCTTTGAGACTTAATAACGAGGGAGGGGCGATAAATTGTTGAATGCCAAATGGAATATAAGTTAACCTCAAGCGATTTTATCTGGTTCCTGATCTAACGCACAGGTCAGTGGTTTGTGATTTTAGTATACATTTAATCTTCAAATGCTTAACGAAAATTCTCAACTGATTCAATATTATAAAAGTGGTGAAAAGCCATGATTCGCTCCTTCAACTATATTTTTGGAATAAAATTCAATATTTTAGAAGCTGCCATTTATCGTACATAAATTAGTAGTTTGAAACATTAATAAAGTTAAGGGTAAAAATCTGTTTATTTCTTTCAAGCTTGCTTCAACGTTTGTGTTCACAGAACATGTTAACTCTTTTAAAAACTGGATTTACCATGATGTAAAGACATTCCTGAATTTCTTTAAAAGCTTATTATTCCTAAAACACGACATACTGGATCCTTCTTAATATAAAGTATTTGCAAAATTATAACTTTTTCTTTTGGTTTGAGATGATGTATCCTAAAAACTTTGTCGCACATGCACCGAAAATATATTTTTATGACTAATTAATAGTTTCCAGTTCTTAGGACTGATTTTTTTTTAATTTAAAATTCTTACTTTTTGGGTGACTTGATAATTTGTAAAGCGCTATTACAATGTCTTTAGTTTCCTCTATCTATCATTTATCGTCTATCCTTAGTCAGTATTTTATCTATTTTGTTTGCATTTTATCTGCACTTTTATATGTCGATAATACTTTTTAAGCATTTTTTTTTAAATTTTGTCTGTCCCTTCTTTCTTTTTCCTTTTTTGCAATTCTGTCTGTCATCTATAATTTTTATGTTTAGTTTTGTGCCCTCTATTTTATTTTTTCTTTAATCTATTTTTCTATGTATGTATATATTTTTTGTTATTTATTTTGCGTCTATCTTTATCAAAGTATCAATATGATAGTAAAACAGAAAATGACAATCTTTATTGTGAACTTAAAAGACATAAAATTAACATATTTGTTGTTTTTTTAATGCATTTTGTCTGCAATTTGCTATGTATTGGACCTTTTAATTGTTTTATTCTGAGCTACATAGAGAGAGAGAGAATAACATCTTTATTCGAACATATAACTGTATACAATTTAAAAACTTTTAGAAGTGATGGATAATGGGTTAGTCTGTCCGTTTGGGCTATCGACCATCGGTCTTTCTGCCCTGTCTTGACTCTAAGTTATGTGTGAAAAATAGATATCTTTGCTAGCTAGTTTAACTGTCTGGGTGATTCGAACTAATGAATTGATGTAGAGTGACTGAAGGGTGTTTAAATTTAGGTGGGATAAGGGGATTTCGGGGAATGCAAAATTTATTAAGAAGGGTTACATTAAAGGGATTGTTGGCGAATTTCCGACTTAGGCTGTGTATACGTTGAGAGATAGGAGTAATCTGGGTGTGTTCATAAAGGAGCTCATTTGAGGGGTTATGGAGTGGATTATTTGGATGTCTAAGTTTGGTGAGGGTTCGTAGGGCTGACCTTTCGGCGACGTTAAGGTGATGGAGAGTGGAGGGACGGATTTGGTTGAAAAGGATTGCACCGTAGTATATAAGAGGTCGACATATAGCTTTATAGATTTTGACTGCTGTTTTCGTTGAAATTCCTTGATTTTTATATGTCAGAGCTCGAAAATGTCGAGCTCTAGACTTAATCTTTACTTTTATAGCTTGTGCATGGGCTTTGAAGGAGAGTTGGGAGTCAAACAGGATGCCTAGGTATTTGCAGGAGTAGGTAGGGTTTAGCTACATATTTATCGTGTTTTTTTTAAATTTTAAATTTATATTTATTTACATCAATAGAACGAACCCTCGCATACTACAATAAATAATATTTTAATTGATCTTACTCCTGACCTCCCAGAATAGATAGAATAAACCATATATTTATTCGATTTGTCTTTATAAACTATATATTGTACTAGCATACCCTGGACCTACCCCATAAAACCTTTGCTTAAACTACCATAACAAATTATATATTAACCTAGCGTGCACTTGATTAAATTTGCAATTAACATTAACCTCACTCAAGGTTATATTAAATAAAGCAGATCAAGTTTTCGCTGACTCAATATACAGTACATTATGGTAGATCAAGAGTACGCTAGGTTATTATATTGCTTATTAGGGTAGGTCAGGAATACGCTAGTTTATATCATGGTTTTAATACAAAATTAATTTATAATTTGAAATTAATTCATTTTTTTTAAATAAAGGCAGAATATAAAACCTGTTCAAAACATTATATAATGATAATGGATGCATAGTCCCCGAAATGTACATCTAGCGAAATAAAAATTAATTGTGAAGAAAATGTTAGTGATTTAATCAAGTTTTAATTATGTCTTCACGTAACTCAAAAAAATTCTATATGAAAGGCAGAATATATTTGAAAAATTTCTAAGAAATTTTGTTTTTATAAATTGAATAAGAATTATCAAATAAAGTTGAAATTAATACAGGGTCCATTATAAAAGTAATACCCATTTTCTAGGAAGAATATATTTATTGAACATACAAGCTTAAAATGGACGATTCTTTAGGCATATATGATTGAAAATACCTTTTTTTTAATATCATACACTTTTTGTAACTTTATTAGCGACTACAGTTTCGACAGTTTTAATCTGTCATTTTCAAAACTATACTTCAAATTTACAAATATTATTCACAAACAATCTTTGAACAAAAATTTCAGAATTTAATTCTTTACTCACGTAAATCCATGTTTAAGTCTTTTTCGGGCTTTCTTAGGAAGGGAGGATAATTTAATGTGGTTCTCGCTGCTCTGCCTTTTCGATTCTGGATCGTACTCAAACATCGATTCTGGTTACTACAAAAATAAGAATGTCCAGCTTATTTTAAATCAAATATAATAATTCTTGACAGCGCGAAATTTGATGTCCTGTCTCGTTTTCCGTCAACACTCATGTATCGTAAATGTGGACATGTTTAGGATGCCAGCGATTTGATAGATACCCAATAGTCGGTTTCTTCGGTTCTGGCCATTGTTGGGTGATCTAATTCCGTCCTTGTGCCATCTCTCAGACTTTGACCTTGAAAGCATACTTGAAGGCCTGTTGAAGCATCTGCAATGTTTCGGTTGCATTCAACCAAGCCGCATATAAAACTTGTTTGCGTGATCATGCGCATTACTTTAAGTTGTTGTGACTTATTTACATAAATTCCATCTTGAAGTTTGGTAACTTTATTAAGTTCAAGTTCTTTTATTTTCTTCTCTTTTGGCATCAATGTGGGATCTTCAAATTTACGTTAAAGTTATTCTTCACAGAGACAGTTGGTATAGATACACTGCTATAATTGTTTCATCATACTGTAGTTTAATCAGGCAGATAAACAATAAATTAATGTTTAAGTACTAACATATATTTTGAGGGAGTTATTACAACTTACGAGAAATTATTTTGATTTATTAACATTAACAATTGGATCTTAAAGTGTGTTAAATTTATTAATTTCAAGTTGTTCTTAATTTTTCTCCTCTTAGCATTTATGAATGATCTTGAAATTGAATTAAGTTTGGGTAATTCGCAGAAATGGTTGATGAAGGTTAATATATTTTCTTTGATGAAAAAGTTCTAATGATCCCAAATTATATTTTCGGAGCTTGAACCTATCCAAGGTATACATATAGAAAAATACATTAGCAAATAGATCACATATTTTAAAACATTTATTGGTTTATCTTTAGCATTATTTATAATCTAACTTTATTTGTTTTTTGATAAAATAAAAAAAATAAAAATAAAAAATCCGAAGAATAAAATGAATATTATATTCTCCATGATCATCGATACACTTTAGCATGCACTTATAGATCGAACCAATTTTCAAAGCAATCCTTCCACTTCGATAACGTTTATTTTGAACACATCAACAGCTTTCTCAGGCGTGTGTGAGAGCTCACATATCATTATCTTAATCTTTGGCGGTTGATTTAACCTATTTTTTTTTCTGAAGTCTAACAAACATTAAAATGAACTGTCTGATATTGCACTATTTGTACATTTGCCTTATGGGCAATTTTTCCGAAAACAGGTGACCATGCACTTCGAAGTGCTTCGTATACGAACGATTTTTGTTGGATTTGACAATATACAGTTGTTTAGAGCTTATATTTGGGCTCATATCTATATATTTATGGTTTTTTACCTATTACGATATCATAGAGGTGGTTTTAAGCACCGCAATCGGATTTATTTTAGCATTTTTAGACCAATTCATACGAGCTTCCCTTTGAGCGATTGTTAAATATTTTTAATGTGTATATTTATTGAACTTGTTCTTTAGGATATATCTATTCCATGATAAGTGACATGACGATCTTTTAATATTAGTTCGCACATAGTATAAAAAGAACATCTTATTTTGGACGAACTTCATGAAATTCATCGCTATCAATGCAATCCCATATACCATCGATAAATAGTGGATTTTGATGGTGCATCATCGCCATTGAATTAAGTTCATTGATCACATTGATTCACGTAATGTACACGACTTTTTGGCAGACATCAATCAACACAAATGGCGCATGGATATCAAAAGTTCTGAGTTACTTTACTGACAAAATCTCTAATATAATGTAAGGGATGTCAATTGTCAGTCAGATGGCAGCAACTTAATCTTCTATTCCTGAAATATAAAAGGCAACCCTCGCGACATTCACAAATATCGCTTGCACTCACTTATTATGTTTTATGTTTATGGAACACGCGCATTTCTTGCGTTGAGCGGCATTCTTAATTTTCTTGAACGTTTTAAACACTCACATAAGTTGAACAGTAAGTACCAGCGAGACGTAACTTTGTACACACATAGCTGAAAAACAACTGAATATAATAGCACACATCTGGCTTCACTCTATTACGGTTACTTCTTTCTTATCATACCTCGTATAAAGCTAGATTAATGTTGTCGTTAATGTTTAAGTAATAAATTTTATAAAATAACTAAAACAAGATATAAAAAGACATTTTTTAATGGTATAATTAATTGACAACCTGTAGAAATTCAAAATTAAAAGAAGACAAAAACTAATTAATAATCAACACTGGAACACTAACTCATCATACGAAGCAAGATCATCCCGGTGGTATTCCAATTTGAAAATTCCTCAATTAGGACTCATATCTGATCATCTTAATTTCACCGGCTACCTCACTTATTCCGACACGTTTTATTCCAACAGCATGCCGGGTATACCTGGTATACCAGGTATGTGCGCTTGGTGTAGGTCTTGGAACTAATTAATATAATTACCCGTCGTAAATAATCCGAAACGTAATTCATGTGATGTTGCCTTTTGTATGACCAGAAGCCATCCGCTCAATCATCGGATTACTCTCATCAATCAAGCGTACCCGCGTTGGGAAATCGAAGACAAATATATTTGTAATTGTGCCCCGGTGTAATTGTGAGTTGCGTAATGCGAAATGCGTGATAGGCAAAGTGCCTGACACTTACAAGAGACGCTCTTTTGCATACTATTACAGCTGGATGCCGATATTGCAATAGCATTGACGCAACGAGTTCTTCGACGTTGTAATTATACCAACTGATGATTTAATTAGTGCTTTTTTTCTAGATTTTATGGTGGATACGTGTATAACTCGTGGAATATTTTAGAATCGAGCATGGAAAACCTGTTGGTATTAATCTGTATTTATAGTAATATTATTTTTGTTTCCAACGATCTTATCATTCATTTTTAACGCCTTATAATAGTTATAAATTAATCTAGTTATATCTGATTAAATTATTTTATAAGTATAATTTAAAATAAATATATTAGTGCATTATTAGTTTAACAAAATCATTTTTTAAATAAATTTTTTATTACTATACCTTTAATTTTTGGTATTTAATTCGTAATAAATATTTAAACACGGTTAATATGCCTATGAATAAATTATCACATAACACCTATTGGATACTTGATAGTTAAAAGCGTTCATTAAAATATTTACTATTAATCTGTTAGATTATTCTCGTATTTTGATAATAAATGGATAAAAATTAAACCTAGCATATATAATATACATGCATGTATAGTAGTAGTAGTGGTGTTTAGCTATCGTCCACGTGGTCCTTCCGCCATGCATGTATATTTTTCATGTAGGTGCACTTTTATTACAATTTAATAAAATTATTCTTCGAAGCCGATTAACCACCTGGAAAGATTTAGAGTTATTGCTTTATTAATGTTTACGCGATTATAAAATTCTAATTGGTGGTACATTTTCAGTCATGCCATGTGTCTAAATGAAATGTGGAACTGTGAATTGAAAGTGTGATAAATTTTAGGATATACGTAGGCGCGTGGAGAAAATGTGTAAAAAAACTTGATGTATAAATTGCTAAGTGGGAAAGTGCACGCATGAATTCACGCCTCTTAATTAATTCACGCTTTTTTTGAATCTATAATTTAATAAATCTAAATAATATAACCGGCAAAAAACCTATACTTCGAGGTGTTAGAACTTTATCATATATTTTTGCTTTTAGTTCACTGGTGTAAGAAATCACAAACAATCAACTTTTACTATTTTAAAATCAGAAGTTCTTTCTTTAAATAATAAACCAAGGAATATACAATATTCTATTTTGCAACTGCAACCAAGATTATAATAAAACAGACAAACGGACTAATGAATGTACGCAGACCTAAGAAAGATCTTTCTTCTTCATACCTTACCGGAACAACTTTAATTGTAGCTTTAGAACATTTCAAAGGTTATTATCCGAAAGGTAATTGAAATAGAAAAACATTTCTAAACGATAGTGGTAATTTTTTAACAAGTCAAAGAAATATCAATGTATAATATAAATCTTTGAACTAAAAGGAATGTAATCTTGGAAGTTTGTAATCATCAGTATCAATATTTTTAGGGAACAATTCTTCTTCTTGCCTTTCACTGTGGATTTTGGCCTCAGTTTTATTCTCAACTCCTCTCCAATTAATTGCTACCAATACTACAGACTGATTTTTATTATTATTCTTGATAAGTTTCTATTCCCTAATAATTTTTTTGTTCATACCCGTTTCTATCATATATGCAAATTATCTTATCCTCTATGATATTATATTGTTGTTATTTATCAAGAGTTTACGTTGAAAACTCATTATAATTCTGTGTATCATAATTATTTCTCTAGAGTTCAATGGATTTTTTGTACGAATTTCATTACTTTTTCGTTTCTCTTCATTTGTTCCCACATCTCACCTTATGAGGTTCATGTATATTTTTTACTTTGACTTTTAGAAGTTTACTGGTTATTAATTATCTGGTTGGTAAATTGGTAAAAACCTAAAAAATCAATATTTCTGATTTCTGCATTTAGTAACTAAATTTATACCTTTTGTATGTGCAAAAAAAAAACCAAATTATATTATTTATGTAGTCCATGCAGCATGCTACTGACGATATTATAAAAAAATCAGAAACACTAACACAAAAATGGTCTAAATACTTGTAGACACATTTGTCCTATTAGAATCCTATTAGTATTGGAAATTTAATCTATGGATTTTATATACAATATTAAACTAAATAAATTAACTATAAATTAAAGTATTGAAAAGTATAAAACATAATATCCTCAATTGAATATAAATACGCCTACATGACATTGAAAAACACATCAGGCGAAGGTAAAGAAATTATTAATTTATTGCAATTACCTAAAATACAGTAAGTAAAAGGAAGTGAATTAAATAATCAAATAGTATTTCATACCTAGACATAAAACTACGAGAATCTAATTTAGAAATGACATAACCATAGATTTACCAGTTTGCCAACAAAGAATCGTAAAAATAATGATGTGATCGTTTTATATCCATCAGATCGACTTTAGTATTAAAATACATTAATTATGCATGTACATAACAATAACAATAAAAAATCGATCATATACGATTTGAAATGGTAATGACATCGAGGCGATTAAAGTAATTGCGAACGCAATTACCCCCCAATTACCAAACGGGTGTGTGGTCTAAATATTTGGCGCGCGAAGAAAAGAAGGAAACGTCAAGAAGCGGCGGCGACTCACCTTGGAGAAATGCCGAAGACGTGGTGTTCCCTTTAAATTGCGGCAGTAGTATTCACCAGTTAATGATGGATTAGTTTGGTGCACTGCACATGACACAACAGGTGTATCCAGTTCGTACATAAAACGCTAAAAGAGTCGTTAGAAAATGAACTCCAGCACTAACTCACTCCGCCGTAGTTACCTGTCGACTGTTACCTGTGTTACTACAGAACACAACTATCCAACACTGAATGTAATCCCCACTCGTACTCTACTATATCGTAAAGCAAAGAAGAGCGAAGAAGAAAAAGGAACTAGCAATCATATGCACTCTAATAATTTACGATGCATCAGATTGGCCGATTTTTGCGGTTCGCCATTTACACGAGGCTAGCGTGGAAAAGCGTTTAATAGCGTTCTTTTTTTTTTCGAAATATCGTGACTAATGATTTACGGCATGAAATCGTTAAAAACATCAACATGCATTTTGCCTCGATGTTAATTCTGGTTTCACTTTTCATGATTCAATCGAATTTTTATTGCCCGACAAATAAATGCCAGCCCAAACATTGCGCAACCCAATTGATTCCACCTTCAGCCATCTTATCACGATATCTTGTATCAGATATGAACGAAATTATTTTATTTGGACCTACTTTCTACTGACCACATGGTTATCCGTTTATTGTATTTAGGAGCTTAATTCTCTTTTTTATTTGACATTTAGTTTATTATTTTCTAATAGGTACTTCATACATATAATTTAAACAATTAAATCCTGCTAGAATATAATTTTACTTCGACATTGGTTATTACAAAAAAGTATTTTTACATCATTTATGCACATAATTATCAAGTTAATAAATAAAGTACATAAACACATTTTGATAACATTTTGCATAGGGTAATAGGTGTGATTTGGTTTAGTAGTAAAAAAAAATAAATAAAACACCAGCTGAGAGAAATGGAGATGTATTCCCTCTTCAAGACTTACAAATAGTGGTTTCGAATTTGGCCTAAAAAATAATAATAAGTTAAAAACATTGATGAAACCTATTTCTTTAATAGTTGTCTTGTGTAGTGGAGAGATTTGTGTAGTTTCTTGTAATTGGACCAGTTGATTTGTAGTAAGAATTTTCTGGTGTGGCTTGTTAACAATTAAGCATTGTCACTTTGGTTACGAGTTTGGCTCAAAAGCAGTAATTGGCCCGGAACCCTCTTGCGGAATCTCCAAAACCGCAGTCAAACGATCCATAAAAAAATGGGTGGAGACACAGGCCCATACCTGGTGGACGAACTCACCAGGACAGAGACAGGCGAAACAGTTCCTTAAGAAACAATCGCCAAAATTCACGACCGAACTCCTGAACCAAGACAGGAAAATGGTCAAAACAATAGTAGGCCTGATAACAGGACACTGCAAGCTCAACAAACATATGAGCAAAATAGGCCTGGTGGAAGAAGCATCATGCAGATTCTGCCTAGAGGAAGAAGAGGACTCGTTCCACATCCTATGCCACTGCGAGGATCTAGCAAGGATTAGATATCAAAAGCTAGGCACTACAAACCCAAGCGCGGAGACTTATACCCAAGCCCCTCTGGCAGGGCTAATAGGACTAATCAAAGAGGCAAAGCTAGAGCTGGTCATCTGAGATAAACAGGGATCCACAATAGACCTGGAAAGGTCGCGGTGGAAGAGGCGCTGGTGCCACCCATACAACATCTAATCTAATCTAATATTGGTTAAGACTTTCTTTGTAAAAAGTTCTAATGCTACAATTAAAGTTGTTTTATAGAAATTGACAATTTTTCGGCAGAAGAAGATAGATATACACCTCTACGTACAGTAATGAGTTTGTTTGTGTATACCATTATAATCGTTGTTGCAGCTAGATAGAATTTTGTTAAATTAACGACGACGTTAGACATTTCCTGGGATCTGTAATTTATGCCTGATTAAGATTCAAAGTGTGCCATAGTTCCAAGAAGGGTGTAGTTGTTATCAAAGGTTTTATCTTTTCCGCGATTTATTGGTATTCTTTTGGTAAAATATTAACAGATACAATAAATCTATTTATATTCATCACACAGGCCTTGAAGAGGTTAAGATTACTTTTATTAATAGTTCAAAACATAACTGAGTTTGCCAAAAATGCATCAATCCCACCCCTGTCACTTTGAAATTGGAAATCACGTTAGAAAGTCTCAATAGAATTATCACCGAGAAATTTGAAGAATTTAAAACAGACATTTTAGAAAACTTAGATTAGGCAGAAGACCACGAGTCAACGGAACGATAGGCCCAGGCCACTAAAATTTATTTTAAAGAGCAACACGAAAGACCCCACCTCGATACACCAATTTCGGGCGGATCGCATAAAAAACAAATGAACTATTTCAAGAAAGTCAAAGGCGAACTTATTAGAAGAACGGAGAACGGTAAAACAAATTCTATAAAACGTTTGACAAAGCTCAGCATTCTATATTATTGGTTAAACTAGAACATCTTGGTTTCAAAAATACTACACTCAGTTGGATAAAGTCATTTTTAGAAAATCGTTCTCAGCAAGTGAAATTGCGTCCATATTTTGTTCATTCTTTTTAGTAATGATATTCATTTACTTATGTACGCTGATGACCTTAAAATATATAAAGCAATTGAGACAATCAGTGATTGTATTGATTTGCAGGATGAATTGAATCGTATTTGCACCTGGTGTGATATCAACAAATTGAAATGAAATGTCAAAAAGTGTTTTTTGGTAAGATTTTATAAATTGTACCTATAATATTAATCTTAATGATATTGATAGCTAGAATTTCTCAGGTAATAGCATTGAAAAGCTGATCAAGGGTGCATGGTTTCGGAATAAATACGCAGGTTTTTAGTTACCCCCATTATTAACGATTTACATTATAACACACTGCAATTTCTTGATATACGCGGATGACATCAAAATATTCAAATGGGTCAATTCTATAAACGATTGCAGATTAATCCAAGAAGACATTAATAGTAACAAACAATGTTGTACATTGAACAGATTATTTTTAAATAAAGCAAAGTGTAGCTCAGTTTCATGTTATAGACAATGTGTCTACGCATTGACTTCACTTATACCATTGATATGACACAATAAAACGAGGTATGGGATCTAGGAATATTGTTCTATCAGAAACTGACTTTTAATTCACATATAAGAAACATTTGTGGTAAGGCATTAAGAATATGGGGCTTTGTATGGCGTATTGATAAACATCTCAACGTGCATTGCAATAAAACTACCAAGAATAAAAGTCCCAATATATTATTGCAAACGTTTAGGAGAGCTAGAGTACACCTAGATAATGTATAGATGACAATGTATAGTCGTAAGAGCTTACCTAAAGCGGTTTGATGGCAGAAAACCCAATGAATTAAGGACAAGAAAAAAACGAACCTTGGTGAAAAAATGTTTACTTTTCTTGATGCCCAATGGAGTGGTGCGTATAGAGTCTTCAATCACAAGTCTAGAAGCGTAAAAATCGTCATCAAATTCATGCTTGTTGCATTGCCAAATACCGGGAGGTTTGAAACCTTTTAAAGCAATATTCATACGAACTAATTTTGAATATGCAATTTCAAATATTTCTGACACCGGATTTGTTCTTAATTGGTTTTTAGAGATTTAAAAAAAGATCTGTCGAAAGGTTGAAGATGGTGGGTTATATGAGCAGGAAATGTAAACATTATAATCCCAAACTTGCAAGCTAGTTCTAAAGCTTCAATATTTTTTGTATGGTTAGTGCGTCTATCCAAAAGTATTTGCTTATTGTTACTATTCTCTAACTTTGTATACTTGATGAAATGTTCCAATCATTATACACCCGTTTTTAGAGCAACATGAATAGTGCTCATGTCTTTAAGCAATCGTTCATCCACATGCGTTTAAATATTAACATAGGAGTTATGTATTCACCTGCAGCATTCATACAGCATACACTTGTATTGGTCAAATTACTTTCACCCCTTTGTAACTGCACCAACTTGATGTTGGAATTGCAATTATTTCGGATGGTTTGTGAACAGTGGATAATCATGTTTCCTCAACAACATCTAATATAGATTCTTATTTATCAAAGAATTCATAAACATTTTCTTTGTTAAAAGCACTGGCCATGGTCATTAATATTACTTCTGGAGTACATAAAGATAAACAAGGATTATCCGTCATAAATTTATAGTACCACTTCTTTCCTGCAATTTCCTTTTCTTATTGAGACGATGTGGTAATTTTAATTTTTCCTCTAACTTATAAGCAAGTCTTCTTAGATCAGTTGCAGTAAGCCCAAACAGCTTGATTCTAAATTGATCCATCCATATATCAGATATATCCTTAGACCTTCCAAATTTGAATTTTTTATTTAATCCTTTAAAATTAAGACGTAACGTTGATTTAGGGATGTTATATTGTCTTTGAGCTTCATTGAATACCATAACTCCTTCCGATAATTTGTTTAACGCCTCGTTCATATGTTCTTGTTTTCATGCATTATTATTTATTATTATGCTTTAGCTTACTTCTTAACAAAATACACATGAATATATAAAAAAAATACAAAACATACAAACATTTCAGATAGAAGAAGTTGGGCGGAGTTCATGCAGTCCGATGATTTTCCACTCTAACCCATATTCCTGACAGGCAGTGATAGTCCAAGAATTCTCTTTAATATTTGCCTTATTTTAGGCGTATTTTCCATCTTTTAGAGATGGAGATTTGACTTTGTCAAAAATGACATATGTATATTTATAAATTCGCTTTGACTGTCTTGACATAATTATGGCTTTAAATATGAAGAACATCATATAAGAGTAGGAAAAACAAAAAATAATTTCTTAATTCAAACCAGTACGATTTAGGAATCTCATACGGGTACAAATTAAGACACAGCACATTAAAATTTAAAACTTAATATTAAAAACAGTTAGCACAATTTTGTTTCCACCAAACGATTTTGTAAATTGTACTTAACCTATATTTAATGAAAACATAATATTATCAATAATTTACTTTATTTTACTTGCTGTAAAATTTTACAAAGATGTTTGTTTACATCAAATAATAATACATCATACGACGTGATTGACTCAGATGTATACCTATTTGGATGCTGAAGATCGTGCTGTTGTCGCCGTAGTTTGTGCTAAATGCACGTGGTATGACTTAAGCAGCGGTACGACTTCAGCAACTTTACCTTAAATGGCTTATACAATAAAAAAAATGCTGTGTCTGAAACTGCATCGTTTCAGCGGCATCTGCAAAGATTTCGACAGCATCGATGCATATTAGAGAAATCAAAATTACCTATGTTTCGGGATTTCGTCATTGCATGCATGCATGGATTAGATTTATGGAGTGGTTTCTACTTGTACCATATAAATCCGGCGGTGACGAGAAAAGTAATAAAAGGCAATACCACTCCGCAGGGCATAAAAACGCGTTTTGGTTTGATGTGCTAGAACTTGGATTTGGCAGCGGGTGTGCCATCAATATTGAGATATTTAAAAAAAATTGTCTAGGTGCTGCAAATGCCGACTTCAATACACAGTGTGTTTTAACGGTTACGCTATCCCCTCCTACTATTCTTTAACGCTTTGCCCCATTTACCCTCCACCTGGCCCTTGTCGGGTAAGCCCCGAGGCAGTCAGTGATGCGCCTCCGTTTGCCTGTATGTCTCCCAGCCCAGCTCTTGATGCAGCCTTTACCTTCAAAGAATACAGTTTGGCCTCGATGCCCCGAATAGATTCCGTATGCCTCGTGGGACCCAGGCTTTTCCTAAAGTCTGAGAGGCTTGACTGGTGGTTGCCAACCTCCTACATGGCCTTTGGTCTGCGTGGCCGGATCTGCCATAATTGTTATATCCGGCGAGGGCGGTTACGAACTAGCTTCTAGCCCCTGCATCGTTGTACTCATATTCGCGACCACAAACTGGCTAACGAGACTCCTGACCACCTATACGTTCTCTTTAATCTCCACTTTAATTTGAGGAGGTCTTGTTCAGCTATCAATAAACGCTGAGGAGTTTATCTAGCATTTTGGTCTTAACTTCACTCGCGACCTCCCTCAAAGTAGAAACTGAGTCGTTCCTGCTCCGCTTGCCTGGCCCTGGCACTCATCATAGACCAGACATTCGTAGCTGATTTCAGATTCAACCTAAGTTGTCAGGTTAAGGCAGAGTCTACTGGGGCTTCTAATCTTCCCAGTCTCCATCATTTTACCCTTCAATACGGGCTTCATATAGAGATCGGCAGCAGCTATTCCGAACTGGCCGCGTGGAAATCCCGATTGAATCTTACCGCCCATTTCCAAGACTTGTCCGAAATGTCTGCTGTACTAGTGACGTGTAACTAACCCTAAAGGTCCACGAGCGCAGAAATACTACTGGAACCAGCCGGCCTATCCCAATGTGAAATTGCATATGGATCCGTACAGTAGAGATATAAATACTTTGAATATAAGATACTGTTTGTAAAATTCTTAGAGGCTACTTGTTGTACCTATACCATATACAAAGCGTTACCATCCATAATAACCATACGTAGGCTGAAAAAAAAATCTTTAAGGAGCAAAGAAATAACGATACTTAAGCTGAAGAAATAGTTAACTGCTTGAAGGCAGCAGAGGATTCGTCAAAACTGTAGAATTGAGGAGGCTAATTAAGTAAAACGTAATATCTTTCCGTTTTACTTAATTAGCCTCCTTAATTCTACAGTTTTGTCGTTAAAGAAATCATTAAGTAGGTGATCAAGGGTGTATTAGTTAGCTGGAGGGACAAATCGTTGAATGAAGGGACTGTGTATAAGATCATGTTGATCTTCTTTAGAGCTCGAGCAGGAGATCGTTATTAGCGCTCCTCATAGCCCCACCGTTGAAGTTGGAGTGTTCGCTCCGCATAATTTCAAAATTAAATTTAGAGAGCGTCTTAATATAGGAAAGGCTGCCGGTCTTAAAAAGGATCCTCGCCGGCCTTTTGGTGGTTAAGGTCCTTGTTGCTATAGAAGAGTTATCTTTAGATGCCTTCATAGGGTCCTCAGAGGCCGTAGTGATGCCGCGGGCCTTCTAGCCGATGTTGCCCTTCGTCCTGTTTTTTACCGCTTTCGTTCATTTGTTTTTCTTATATTCTAAGGAGCTTATTTAGCATTTTGGCCTTTAGATTCAACTGCAGTAGTCGGCGGTCTTCAGGCTGCTATGAGTATCTGCAAGGTTAAGGCTAAGTCTACCGGGCCTTTCGTCTTCCTACCCTTCACTGCGGACTCCATATAGAATTCGACAGGAGCTATCACGAACTGGCCCCGTGCCAAATCCCGATTGGATCCGGCCGCACGTTTCCAAGATTTACTCGGAACTATGACTACTCCACTAGTGACGTGACCCTTAGGGTCCACGAGCGCAGGACTACTTGTACCCGACGGAGGGCCAGCTGGCCCATCCCAATATCAATTTCAGGGGTTCTTGAGATACAAATACTTTAAATGTAAGTGAAGGAATAGTTTGTAAAATTCTTAGATCATATTTGTTTTACACATATCACCTACAACACATTAGCTATACAGAGAATTTTTCAAAAAAAAATTCATAATGTGGGCTGAAAAAAAAATTAACATCTGATACTTGAATATCATTTTCAACATCAGTTCTCGTTGAAGATTTGGGTTGCAATTGTGATGGCTGGCTAATTGGATCGGTATTTCTACCAGGAAGACTTTTTAGATTTTTTAGAACAAACCCAATGTGGTTTTAGCATGATGGTGAACCAGCTCTTTTTTTGCTCTATATCTTC
Source organism: Ontholestes murinus (assembly GCA_963969525.1). Classification (NCBI taxonomy): domain Eukaryota; kingdom Metazoa; phylum Arthropoda; class Insecta; order Coleoptera; family Staphylinidae; genus Ontholestes; species Ontholestes murinus. The sequence goes on from OZ018394.1 coordinate 25,258,024, forward strand.
GAAACAAAACAGATTTTTAAAAATTCTTAAAGAACAAAATATTCTTAGAATATTCCAATTACTCTCAATTTTTGCCGTATGATTTTTAATAGTTAATTTAACTAACTAAAATGTTGGTTTTGAAATTTAATTAGTAATCGTCATAATACATCATTTGTTAAAATTACATAAATCACAATGATAAATTACTTTCAAAACCTCAAGGTCAAAAAATATGGTTTATATTCTCTGTGACTGAAGAAAGGCAGGAAATTCAAAAAGAAAAATTAGAAAGTTCCAACTGGTAGAAAAATAATACTTTTAATAAATAACTTAAATTATTTAGAAAATGCTGAATCGCTCATAATATTAAAAAATTTGCAAATAATTCTTCGAACTCACTAAAGATACGAATTATTTTGCAAATACAATAATTCAAAATAAGATAACGAAAAGCTTCTATCGATAGATAATAGTCAATATGTGGGAACTTTAAGGACAATGTGTTATTAAAAGCAAATAAATAAAGATGCTTAAGTAAACAATATAATTAACAACGCAAAGGCAGCAGAGGATGCATTGGTAGACACAAATCCGTAGAATTAAGCAGGCTGTAGGCTAATTAAGTAAAAAGGAAAATTATTAGTTAAAGAAATCATTAATAATTGACGAGGCGGATACATAATGAAACTCCATAACACAACACAAATAAAACAATATAGTTAAGAGGGTTTTGCATTTTTTAATCTATCTAGAAAGTGAATAATAAAAGGAACAAGAAACATTCTATGTATAAAGCAAGAATTAACTATTAAAACAAGATATGTGTAAGAAAGTAGAAGTGATTTTCACATAATTTCTATAAATGTGAAAAATTTCTGCGCCAAAATTATATTTTATGACCAATTTATTAATAAAATAATAAGCATTGTAATTAGAACCAACAATAACCATTTATTCCTATATTTCATGTAGAGAAAGTAGAAAATATTCCACAAGTCTGAAAAATATTCCTTGCAAAATTATATACATTACTCTAATAAAAAGTAAAACTTCTCACATTACTCATATCTAACGCAACACAATAAATTCAACAATTCCAAAGAAGTAATAAATTAATTACGTAACACGTATTCGGCGAATCTAGAATGCAAAGAGAATTAATTGTTTCGTTACGGTACCAATCAAACACAATGCCAAGATTTCACCAAAAAAAAAAATAGTGTTGTCGCTTACATTAAATCGTCATTAATAAAAAAAAGTAAAAGCTGATGGAAGCATTAATGCGAATTAAATTATGCGCCAAATGGTAATTCTCGTCGTGCCCTTGATGATGGCATTGTGCATTGAACAGAGTCTTTTTTGTACAATCAAGAAGTTGGGAATGACGTACAGATTTTATCTAACTCGTTTTAGGACAGCACCTCGTTAAAAAAATATTAATGGTATTCATAGTAAGAGTGTTAGAAAAATTTCGCTCATTATTTTTTACCAGATGATAACCAAGCACCGTGATTTAAAGTCATTTATGTTGGATACTTTTTTATCATCCAAAATAATGAGCTGAATTTTTATGGCAGTCACAAAGAAAATTAAAAATATTTTTTAACATAGAAAATTACCTAATAAACTACAAATACAAATCATCTCCCAAATCTACAAATCAAATCAATTATTGAATCAATTGTAGACGTTTTTTTTAATAATTAAAAACTAAAATATCTTATTTATTATTATAATAATAGTATTCTATAAACTTAAAAAATATATATAAATAAATTAGTGTATTATCACTATTTATAAATATTAATATCCGTAGTAAATATTTAACATTTCTTGTCACACAAATCAACAACGTGAAAATATCCTAAATGCTAGAATTAACCCAAGACATTTTTTACGTGAAACATGCAATAACGTACTATGAATTTATATAATTTATGGTCGTTAACATTAGTAATTACAATCATTTCATGAGATTATAACCGGCCTTGTTGCACAAAACACGTCCTTTTGTAAGTACAAACCAGGAGCACGATTTCATTATATATTTTTTTTACTCCACTCATGATTAAGATATAAATTTTAGATGAGCAATTTTGATTACAATTAATTGCTTATTAAACCCATTAAATTGTGGAATAAATTCTACACCATAGGTTGCATGTTTGGTGTGTAAGTAAACTAATGGATCTAACAGTACCGTATTATTTATGATTAAGTAATAATTCGCAAAAGATGACTAGGCTTATTTTATCTACTATTTACTAAACCAAACATTAAAGTAACATTATTAACGAGTTTTTGCCGGCTGTAAATGTAATATAGTTAAGTGAATCATTCGGAAATCTTGTGCAATTTCCCTGTTGCTTCTATTATTAATCTCTGGTTGGATAATAATGGTAATAATCGTCTCACAAATGATGACAACCTATTTTGCAAAAGGTGAAGGAAAATATTGTTACTACATTTACATAATAAGATTTAATTTAAATGAAATAAATAATAACAAAGCTATTATCTACTTTTGATTAATCTTGAAATATATAACAATAAATATTTAAGATGAATTAAATTCTCACTTAATCCATGGTGAAACAAATATTGAATTTACCTTGTCGTTTAATTAAATATATAATAAAAGTCGTAGTTAAATAATTTAATAATATTTTGTGTATGTTTAATTGTAGAGGCGTTTACTTTGTGGTACATCTTGAATATTATGAAGAAGGAGGAACGAAAACTTTATTCATAAATATAAGGTGGTAAAACAAAATATTCGTGTTTCTTTCTTCATTATATTTTTTCCAATTGATATGAATATTTTATTTAAATCTGCTGGTAACGTCAGTATAAATATTTACAAATATTTATAGTTTACGTCAAGTTGGAATAAATTTGTGGATTTTGGCAACAGCTATTAGATATTTTATGAAAATAATAATAATAAATCCTATCACTATTTACATCTCTATCTTATAAATAAATATAAATGTAAGTTTCAACACCAGGTGAAGTTTATATAAAGGAATATGGTAGCCAAAACGAATTATAAATAAATCAAACCGCGTTGCTTGGATAAAAAGAAAACGAATTAACATATTTAAATTTTTGACACCTTATCATGTGTTGCTAAGAATAGATATTATTTGCATCATATTTGTGCTTGATAAATAACTTGTTTTGATATTACGGTAAATATAATTAATTCTAAGCGATTATAATTAATGAATCATATTGCGGATAATATAATCGCAACTGTAATTGAATACAACGAATTAATAAAGAGTAATCAATATAATGTATTATTTATCTTTATATCTTGTACGAGTATCAGGTTACGTTTATAATGCATGTTTGATATTCGACGTAAATAAATGTGCAATAATTTTTAGACGTTTATTATACGAGGGCTAGCCGAAAAGTAGTTGTAACGTTTGACGAGTTTTTGTATATCAACATCACCTCCGCCGCCTTTCATTCCTTCTAAAACGCCTTTAAGTTTTACAAACAAATAGATAATAATCTGAAGGAGCTTAGTTTGTATTGAAGGGTGGATTGTTGAAAGTTCGTCATCAACAACTCCACATGAAGCGAATTTTTACACACGCTGCATACACTATAAATTTTGTCTCATCTTATCAAAGGCTTTAAATCTTTCTATATAAAACCAGTTAAAAGGCGACAAGTTCCGTCAGTGGAAAATTGCCGCCCATCAGAAGCTATAATTGCAAAACTGTTCAAAAGCAGTTAATGATTGCGGAAGCGCCCTAGAGACTTAATTAACATGTGCATCCTTTACTTACATTATATTCCCACAATGACAAACACCGGAGTGAATCAGTAAACCGAGATTATTGCAAAATTTATTATAATCATTTATTAAACTAATGATATTTAACGCCGCTTTGAATATGCCCGGCGCTGCCTGATGGACTGAAGCAGTCCCATGTAATTTCCACTCCGGCCATCATAATTTATCTATTATTTTATTTAAGTAATACAATTGCTTAGGAAAACGGTAAAACAAGATTTGTATCGACGTTGCTTGTGGCCGCAACACGCTTCTCTCCCACTGGAAGTACGTTTTAAGCAAATAGATAATGCATTTATTATTTAGCTCCGCGTGTATATTACATTTACGCCGATGTTACACAGCAATAAAATTTTATATTTATCGCGTAATAATGTATTATGGTAATAGGGCCAGGGAAAAATTGTTTGAGCCACAGCTGGGCTTAGATAAATAACGGCTATATGAGCTCATGGGCATTTTATTGCGGTCATATTGTTTTTTTTTTTACCACTGGCTAAACCAATATATTGCTGCACTCTAGATTGTCCGTTGCTATGACAGTGCATGTAAATTGTAGTTTGGCGTATTTTACTACTGTAGCTTATGTATTTTGTTGTACATCATCTAAAAAATGGTCACATGATAAACCACAATGGTATTTTTTTATTTATTTATTTATTATAATGTTTTGAATTACCTGTTAGGAGATTTTTAATACCCTTGAATAAATGTGTAAGAACAATACCTGAAGTATTATCATTTGCTGATAATACTTCAGAGAATCCTAAAATAGTAATGTTAACGACTAAAATATTTCTTCATGTAAATAAATAATTAATCATTTAAAACCATTATTAAAGACAATATTACAATCATTCATTAAATATTAAAAATTAAAAAAGAAAGTAGTTTAGTTCTTTAATTAAATTAAAGAAAAGGTTATAAAAGGCGTAGCATGTGAAATTCCAGAACCATTAACATATTTAATTAACCTAGCATTTAGCACTGGTAAGTTTCCTAGCAAACTTAAAATCTCAAACCTTCAAAAAGGGATGCAAAATGGAAAAAGAAAATTATCGTCCCATATCCATCCTGTGCTGTTTCTCTAAAATTATCGAAAAAATTATTGTGATAAGATTGTAGGAATATCTGAAGAAATTTAACATAATGACGAAACACCAGCAAGGCTTTAGGGGAAAAAGATCAACGGAAACAGCAACCTTCGACATATTAGAATAATTACAAAACACCTGGATAATGGAATGTGTGTAAGTGGCTTTCTGTATGACTTTTCCTGTGCGTTTGATACTATAGACGCAAAATTTGTGCGCGATAAGCATTCGGGGTAATGTACTAGAGTTAATCGTATCATTCCTCTCGGACCGATTATTATATGTTGACGTCCAAAACACGACATCGGAAATCTATAAACTATCCAACGGCATAGTGCAAGGATCTTCGCTAGGGCCGCTCCTTTTTGTTCTCTTTATCAATGATCTTGAGCAGTTCATCAGCGACGGCTACATTGTCAATTTTGCGAATAATACAACAATTATACTATCAGCACCCTCTCAAAGTAAACTAGAACATAAAATTCGAATAACAAATGAGAAATGAGTAACTAGTGCTCTAAGAATAATTTAATACTAAATAGCGACAAAACAGTCAAAATCCAATTCTATAATAGAAAGACACAGAGTCATCCGATGAACAACACATCAGTCAGTGCAAAATTTCTGGTAAGTTATCTAGATGATAATCTGTCATGGAATTCACAAACAGAACATGTATCAGGAAAATAAATAGTGCATTTTTTCTGTATTGAAACTTCGCGACAAATTTTCAATTGAACATCTAATGAGTATATACTATGCACTAGTATATCCCCACTTAAGCTATAATATTATAGCATGGGGTAGAGCAAATTTAAATAGGTTATTTATTTTACAGAAGAGGTTAATTAGGCTAATCTTTAACCTCAAAAATAGGGATTCGTGCCGTTATACTTTTAAAACAAACAACGTACTTACGTAGCATCCATTTACATTTATAAATGTGCCATACATGTTTGGGGTAATAAGGCTGGCTTTACCTAAAATGGAGATCTTCACAAATATGATACGACGCACTAAAATAACATACGTACATCACACAAAACAACATTATACGAAAAGTCAGCTAAATATTCTTGTGAACAAATATATTATAAATTACCAAAGGACTTAAAAGAATCTACTAGTAAAGAGGTGTTTAAGACAAAGCTTAAAAGATTTCTAATAAATAAATGCTACTATAGTTTCTCTGAATTCATGGCTGATCGAGATACTTTATAATATGCGTTTATCTAAATTTCTATGTATGCTTGGGAATTCTAATATAACTAAATATATATAGAAATAATAAATCATCCCATTTTTTACTTACATGTTGCTTAACAATGCACAAATTTTAAATGGCTATAGCTTCAATTATTTAAATGGGACGCCATATTTATTAATTTATCAGCAAATGCACGTTTTAATTACCTATCGAATGATATTTATATCTTAAGTGTTAAGTCTTCTCGTTTTTACAGAAAAAACAGAACAGAAAAAACAGTAAAAATTTTAATGTATCTAGTTTTCTATGGTATTTAAAAACGTCAGATAATTAATTTAGTCTATCACTTTAGTTTAAAAAGCCTGTCTTTTGTTATAGTTGTCTTATTTTGCATTTTTGTGTTAGATCGTTAGTAATCGTTATTGTTTGAAGTTCTCATTTGTTTAATTCCAATTTTTTTACACCCGGCATAAGATGTCATGTTTATTATACTTGGAAAATAAAATATGATCTATTGTTACATTTCAGTGTAAATTTGGTATGCATAACTTACTTACTTTCAAAGTATTTGAAACATGAAAATTAGGTTAAATTTTTACAAAATTCAAATTATTTCAAAAACCTTAAGGTTTAGGTAATAAAAGCCTTATTAAAACACACAATTATTTTGATCGAAGGATCCAAAAATGCAATAAAATACAGAGTTTTTCATTAAAAAAAACACAACTTTGATACTTTTAGGGTTTTTGGGACACCCTGTATATTATGAAAGTAATTTTAAAAAGTAGCCCTAATAGACCCCCATATGTCCCCAAAGTGAAACTTTTTGAAAGTCACGTATTTTAGCCACAATATTCCGTGCCGTATAGCGTGAATAACCCTGTATACACGTTGTCCCCTGAAATTTTGAATATGCGTAATGTAATGTGTTTGTATTATAACTCGATTATTATTATTGGTTGCTATGGTTGTTGCTGTAATATGCATGTCAATTTGACATTTTGAAGCTATAATGTTAACAGGAATTTTATGATTATCTCCGATATTATTTGGCTCAACAAGGAGATGTTTTCAAATAGTATGAACATTGTAGTTATTTTTATTCGTTACGTCAGCATTGTGTTTGTAAAAATAGTAACATTAAAATAACGTGAAAATATGTTACATTTTGATTCGCTATTTTATTACAAATTAGAAATTACTAATTATTTCCTGTTGGTCAGTCCATTAATATATATGACGAGCGTGATAACTAAGCAACAAGTAATGCATTGAAATGCCCGTATTCAAAATTTCAGGGGACAACGTGTATATATCATTTATTGTATATTTGCCTTTCCTAAATTCAAATTATCCGTTGCTCATCTTTTCTATATCCTTGTTACTGCCAACGAAAAGTAGACTTTCTCCAAAGTATTTATGAGGCAAATTACTCTGTATTTCTTCTCTTAATCTTCTTCTTTTCTTGACTTCAACGGCATTAACTTTTCTTCTATCCAGATCTCAGGATTTTTCTTTTAGGTCAGATACTTGTTCATCATACCGAGTATGTTTTCTGGTATTTTCTTGATGATTTGTCTTGTTATCTCTTAGGTTATTCCATCTAGCCAGAGAGCCTTTTTAGTGATTTTCTTTTTGCTTTGTAAAAGATATAACTTCTAAGTTCCTTTCTTTCCCTCCCTTTCTCTCTTTCTATCGCATCTGTATCATTAAAATTTTGTTGTTTTTGTTTTCTTGCTATTTCGTTTAGTTATTTTTCTATTATCTATATTCTTACTTGAAGTTTAAGTTTATGTGCTGCATTTTGTAGTATCCCAGCTCCCATTAATTTTGTTCTACGTGGTCGCATTTTTCCTTGGCCTTTATAATTTTGCTTACAAATTTCTCTATTTCTTTCTTATATTCCTTTATCAGTTTTATCCCCTCTTATTCTGTTAATGTTTTTATTTTTGTTTCCTCTTGTGTTTAGTCGTACGAAAAATGGAATTTGACTTTTTTTGCTAACGTAGAAGTATCCAAAAAATTTTTGAATATTAAACTAGGCTTAGATTTTTTTAATAATATTGATTGTTGAGTTACGTGAAGATGAACAGTAATAATAAAGACACTTGTAATTCCTTTTTCCACAGTTTATTTTTCCTCGCGAGAATAGTTGAATTTTAATTCGGATAATTTTCGAAAACGAGGTTAAATGCTTCGGTATAATCTACGTCCAGCACCTAAACTGCTCAAAAATAAGCTCATGTGATAAATAAGATATAAAGTCCAAATAAGTAAAGGGTTGATATCTATAAATTTTCAAATCTAATTTGTGGATTATACAGACGTCTCCATATTATTCATTTGTAGTAAAGCTCTAGCCATTAACTCATCTTAATTTACTTCTGAAGATTTTGAAATCCTTCTGAAAAAAAAACGATGACATCTTTTGATTAGAATCCATATTGGTCGAAAACAATCTAGCCTTTTAAATTTACATTCGGAATATCCTACAGATCAGAAACAATAGTCTCTTCTGAATTTACATTAGTAGATTCTTCAAAGATAAGGTTAAAAACCTCGGAATAATCTTATACAGCACTTAAAATAGTCAAACGATAAACAAAATCAAATCTCTTCTGTCAAATTTGTATCCTTGATCGATATAAAATCCAAAAATTGTAGAAAAACTTCTACTAACCTATCCTGTATACTTATAGGATCCTGGTAAAACATTTTAGATAATTAATTTCAACTTATATAACATGATTCAGACGCTATATTTTAATCCATTAGTAAAATATTGTGAACTGAATTGAAAAATTCACTATGTTTTAACCACAAATAATTATTGTAAAAATATTATATAACGTGTAGGTACATTTATATAAATCTAAACAACACAGCACGATTCGATTTTCGACGTTTTATAGTCATTATCAAGTGAATTATAAATTGATGAAATTTTGATTTTATACTAACTATTTTGGGGTGAACCAGTCGCTAGTTGTTTGCGGATTATCTCGGGAGGATAGTACCAGATTAAAAAGTGGAAAAAAGATTAGGTCTGCTAATTAAGAAGATTTACTGATGGATTACGGCTCTGTTTGGAAATTTCCAATTTAAAAAACATCACAGTGCTGTTTTCAGATTTTGACAAATTAAAAATCGTACATCAAAATCCCTTACCTCCTAGACTCTATGGTCTTATTAAAACTCATAAACCTGATTCTCCTATATAAGCTATAGTTTCATATATTAACAAAGTAACAAGGAATTTAGCAATTAGACTCAATGAACTCTTCAAGAAATATACCAAATTTGCTACTTATGATATATTACCACCCAGCAAATGGAATATCGGACGAGTAGTCGACATCCACCCTGGAGAGGACAACGTTATCCGCGTAGTCTCAGTCAAAACTGATGATGAACGATACATAGTTAAAGTTATACAATTTATATCTCGGACAATTATACCAGCACTTTCGCAATTAGTAAATTATTTATATTAATTAGTGTTGCTTCTTGCTCAGTAAGCCATTGCTCACATAAAATACAAAATCATATGTATTGTCGTGTTCCGCTAAAAGTGCTTCCAGTAATATCATCTTATTTCTTAAGCAATGGGTATTTAAATGGAATAAATTTAGTTCTTTGGAGTACTTATCTTGTTGTCCCGTTGAAGATGGAATAAAAAACGATCTATTATTACTTCTTTTGACCCCAGGGATACATTTTCAATCTCTGTTAATTCTTTCAAAAAAAACATTAACTTTAAATAAGCTGTATTCGAGTGAGTGTTTCATTTCCAACTTCCGGCAGGTAACTTCTTCAAAGTTATTGGTTTTTAAATCCAGTAAACTCTATTCATTTGTTTGTGAGTTTAAACGATATATATGTACGATACCTTTTATATTTTCGCCTTTTCCATATATTATCTTTCTCTTTCTTGTTGTTTTTTTTTTGGAGGCCTTTTTCCAATCTGCAGTTTCTTAACACGATACAAGAGTTGAACGTTGTGCACTTGAAGTGGATTCCATATTAATGTCAATTATTACTTTTGAAGCTATATTTTTAATTTTATTGGGTGTGTTTAATTGTTTGCCTGTTAGTACTTCTGATTTCTGTTTCATCCTCGTATCCGATTCAATTGGACGACTTTCAACAAGAAATTTTCGTTGGTTCTTAATGATTTTTCATTTGGTGCCGGACTTGGTTTCGTTATAGTTAGTGGTTTTATGGTTGGATAACCATTTGATACTTAGAATTTGGCGACGATTCCGCCGTTTTCGAATTAAAATGTTTGGTTATGGGTTTGTTTACAACCGTAGATGACATGCCAGACGCACTAATTGGTTTTTCATTTTCATTCGCAGCTTCCAGGAATATAACATACCTCATCGTGGATTTTTTTATTGCTATTCATGATGTCGATCCTTTTGCGTAATTCGCGTATAGTTTCATTTTTATTAAGAATGATTTCCTTGGGGTAAACAATTTGCTCTTTGTTATTAGTATCCTTATCTAACTTTTCAAGAGTTATTTCTTTATTAATTGTTACATTTATTTCTTACTGAGTAGTAACTAAATCGGAAATCTTACCATTTTGCGAAGAATCCTGATCTTTCATGTCTTCGTTACTATTACCGTGCGAGTTTTTCGTTTTCTACATATGGATTCATGTAATTGCAAACACGATTTGTGGAGAGTATTAGGACACAATTTACAAACTACACTATTCACTACAGTAAGTTTTTTTAGAACACAGTATTCACCACAGTAGGTTTCTTACATTTATAGCAAAGAATTGCATTCACTTCGTTGACTATATCAATAGGACAACCATCCTCACAGGCCGCCATTTTATAATCTTTATATTTAGTATTCTTTTATCCAGACAATTTTTTCTTCTCTTCACTAAGAAGCTAAATAAATTCGCTTCTAATATTTATGGATATTAGAAGGTCTATTTTCATGAATGCTTTCAACAAAAATTGCGATCTCGTTTACCTTTTCTACAGCTTCTTTTGTAGATTTGCCTTTCCTAAATCCAAATTTTCTGTTGCTCATCTTTTCTCTATTTTTGTAAACTACCAATGAATCATAGACTTTCTCTATTGAGTTTATGAGGCAAATTGCTCTTTATTTCTTCTCCTAGTCTTCTTTTCTTGACTTCATCAGCATTAGCTATTCTTCTACCCAGATCTCAAGGAATTATTATTTTTTGGTCAGGTACATGTTCATCATACCGAGACAATTTTCTGATATTTTTTTGATGTTTCCTTTTGCTAACTTTTGGGTTGTTCCATCTAGCCAGAGAGCCTTCTTAGTGATATTCTTTTTGTCTGCTTGCTCTAACTCATCTTATTGTAAAAGGTATTACTTCTAAGCTTCTGTCTCATTTACATTTTTTGTTGGTTTTTTGCTTTTTCTTTTAGTTATTTTTGTATTATATATATTCTTAGTAAAAATTTGAGCTTGTGTGCTGCATTTTGTAGTATCCCAGCTCCTATTTATTTTATTCTACCTCGTCTCATTTTTCCTTGGCCTTCATAATTTTTCTTACAAGTTTCTTTATTTCGTTCTTATATTCCTCTATCAGTTTTATCTTATTATTCTGTTAATTTTTTTGTTCTTATTTCCCCTTGTGTTTAGTCGTACGAAAAAAGGTATTTGACTGTTTTTTGTTAACGTAGAAAGAAAACATTCTTTAACTAAATGTAAAGCAATGCTTAGATTATTTAATGATTACACCTCAGTGCGCCTAAATATCACAACCAGCCTGAATAGCAGATAATTTAAAAAAACTGCTTTTTTACTAAATTTTTGATTCTATTTTTTGCAACTAAATAACTAAATATTTTGATCCAATTTGAAACCCTACTATTTTACTTAAGTTCTAAATTGTTTACAGGACTAGATTTGAAATGTTTTTAAGGTTTAGAAAATTTTCTATTGTATTAAGAAAATTTTCAATACATTTTTTCAATTGATTTCAAACAAATTATTAAGCTATTTACGATATTTTCAGTTGTTTTTTTTTAGCAAATTCTATATTAAACTTCAACAGATTTCATTACACGGATGGATAATAAAAATTATAGAAAGAGAAAACATTTTTATTGTAGATAGTATTAAAATACACATATTTAGAAAATTCTCATTTGACTTTTTTGGTATTTTTTTCAATGATTTCAAGCAAGTTTTTAATTATTGTTTTACAATTGCTTAGAAGTTCTTATAAAACTCAACAGATTTTAGAACGTTTCTAATTTATTCTTACAAATTTACATTAGTATTTTTAATTGCTTTTTTAAAAAATTTTCAAATGGTTTTAAATAATAATTTTTAAGCTTCATTTCAAATATTTCATTTTTTTAATTCCTATGATCTTGTAAAACTAAAACAGTTTTATTATAATACAGAAAGTTTTTAATTATTCTTTTTAACCAAAAATTAAACTGTTTTAAAAACATGAAAATTAAAAAAAAATGTTGCTTAAAACTAGCGAATATCAATGTATATCTTGGAAAAACTTTTAACAATTATGGAAAATTATTTTTTACAATTTGGTTCAATATTACAAAATATTAATCTATTAGATAGAAAAAAAGTAGGTATTTAAAATAAACTTTCAACTTATTACTCAAATTCTAAACTTCGCAGAAAAGTTTTTAATGTTTTTTTCTTATTTTAAAGTTCTATTCCTTAAAAAATAAAAAAATCATTGTGTTTCCAGTTATTTCTTTGGTTACAAGTTACAGTTTTCCTTAAATATGTATTTTATAAATTTATCCACTGCTTCGAAAAAATTGAAACTTGTAGATTATTAAAATACATTTATAACACGAATGTAACACAAGCAATAAAATCATTCTGGAACTTATAAACTCACATGTCAATAATAATACGGCAGTCGTTGGTAACATTGTTAAAAAACAATAACGCTTTAATGTTGCATACATATTAAAACATAATAGTAATGAAAGCCGTATGACTCCATAAAATTTGATGATTGTATTCATCTCAAAGGTGTGAATACCTAGTAATAAAATAATATACGGCTTAAAATAAACAATGTTTCTCATTGTCCATAAATTATCCGAAAATTGTTGCGCAAACCGGTACTTCGAGACAATGTTGTTATATTATGTTAAGTGCACATTTTCCGCATTACTATTCTGCAATGTTCAACGATGTGTTTATTTCACGTGCCCCAGCTCTATGTTAGCTACCCACGCAACGCCGCGTATTCGCGAATATTTATATGAAATGTTATTCTAATTAGATTAGAGCAGAAAATAAAACCTAGCTGTTTACGTTACTATCTTGGAAAGTGTCTAAATTAATTACGTTTGTATTTCAAGTGGTTTTGCTATTTATAGTGTTTGTGAATTGACTTATAATTTTGACGTATTAATAGCTTCATATACAGATTAAAAGTTATTCTGTTTTCAATAAAACCAATTATATCCTAATGAAAAAATTCAGAATATAATTAATTTAAACAGCGTAAAATTAAATGTTTTATGTGGTCCAAATTAATTAAAGCACTAAACGATTTATTATATATCCTCATTCACATTAATCTTAATTCTGCAAAGGCATTTCAGTCAAAAATTTACATTTTTATTGCCATTTCAAAAAATTAATTTCGTACATTTCGCTTAAAGATTTGAATAATTTATAGCGATGGACTTAAAATCCAGTTAACTCAAGATTTAACGGCCGAAAAATACAAATATTAGTTTTTTAGGAAACCTAAAGTGATTTTCGTCAACAACGAATAAATCACAAACTGAAAATTAGTAATTTTAACACCGGCATTATAAATCAGCGAAATTGAGTATTTATTTATAGCTATTCTCCTATGTAATGTCATTTTTTCGTTAGTAACAATACGTGATTGCATTAGCCCGGGGATATCATTATTAAATTACAAATTAAAAACGTATCCGTCTGACTTATGACCCTTCGCATTTATCGTTATTTTGAATTTTATAATCTGCACTCCAATGAACGTGTAATTTTCGCATTGTCGATAAGAATCCGGTGTACGGAATTCGATATATTGGTGTAATAACTATAAAAATGTGGCCAATGAACGGAACTTGGGTCCCTGCAAATATTCAATAAATAACAGCAATGTTAAACACCTACAATCATTTCGGCTTGAACCTACGCCCCGAGACACAATACCGAAACTGCAAATTTACATTTTTATGGCTTAAGTAATTTATAAGTTATATTTTCAAGAGTCACGACCTCCGAATTAGGCCTATGTAGGTCTCTGTAATGTTGCCGTTCTGACTCACCCGCAACGCTTAATTCTTCCTTTTCAGATTGCCGATATATGGATAATGTTTTCTCATTATAATGAGAATAACAGTTCTTACGTGGTCGAGAAATTAAATGCGATTGATTTATTGTATTTACGGTATGATCATTGGAAACCAGCACAAAAAATGTTATGATTATTCTTTATAAAGTAGTAATGATTATTATTATTTTTTTAAATTTAATACATTATTTACAAAGAAATCTCATATTGATGTAACAAATGCATTCGCACATTAAGTTCGCCGCTGATTATTAAATGCAATCAATCAACATTCGGGTATTTAGAAAATGAAAAATTTTCCATAATTGGTGTGTTTTGCTTACTAATTAGTTTAAGGGCAATAATATTTTTTTTGTATTTTAATGTTAGGGCGTTGACACATTCCCCGGTTCTAATTCTATTATAGTTTTAATTAATATTGCAAATAAATAATAAATTTGCTCTAATAGAACAACAAACAACTTTAGAATGCAATTATTATTACGACGGAAATATCCTCTAAAATTAAACAGGCCTCAAGTCTATCCAATACAAAACAATTAATAAAAATAATTTTTAATAATATTTAAAGTACATTTCTTCATGATCTAATAATTTTTTTATGTCAAATTCCATCATATGCTGTTTAACCCTTTAGATCAAACCTTATTCTATTGAATTCACGATTTTTTCTGAATAAATGGCACAAGTATAAATTGTTGGCGCTATCTGGCAAAGTCTAAAACAAGCTTTCTCTAAAATTTTGAATAGCGATATTTAAGTAGACTAAAAAAATTTAATTCCTTCCTCTTACACAGCTTTTTTCTAAAAACTCGTAAATTTTGTTAAACATATTGCACGTTAAATTCGAATAGAGACGAGTACACTATTTCACCCTATACGCTATTCAATACCGACAATATCGACAAGGACGATAGAATTTTGAACGTATTCAATTGTACAATTCGCAACTCGAATGATGTTATTTTGAAGGTTTGTATAATGCCAATTTTACTTTTTCACTCTCTGATTTTCACCTTGTGTTACACAGATGATCAGGAAACCTCTAAACTGCGAAAAATTGCTGCTGCTGGAAAACTATAATGCTGACCTCTATATTTTAAGTGATGATTCTGGGGGGTTGGGACGACGCTTTTTTGTAAAGTATTGGATGAAAACGCTGAATCGTACCCTTAAGCATATGAAATAAGTGTTCAAGTAAAGGAATTGTATTTAGCTGAAGATTGTCAATCTGTGGAAGAAAGTTTCAATTTCCGTTGCTCCACCTTCTGTACAAAGTGTGAGTCGGCGAAAAAGAAAAGAATGAGAGCCTCCAGAAATGAAAAGCAAATCTTGATATACAAGTTCATATGCAACAATAAAATAACCAAAATATATTGTTTGGATGAAAAGTGGTTCAAGTTCTATGGCAGAAAACATAGCGAAATCAATTTTACCTTCGAATCATTTTGTATTCAATTGTACACGCTTCAGTGTACAAAAGAAGGCTATCAAAATAATAATAATAATTTGTACAAAAAATTAGAAAGAATTAAATCTGTAACAGCGCTATTTTTTAGAATTTTCGCTTGCAAAAAAATATCATGACTGAAAGGATTAATAAGGAATGTTAAATCTTAGGACGGTTTAGGTCAGTTTATTTTTCCTCACTTTAAAAATATCAAATCTACAACGTTAAATACCTCAAAACCACATATTAACCAAAGGTGTTGATTAGGGACATATAAAGTACTAATTTTAGCGCCTGTAGCTACATTTCTAAGTACAAATGTTTCCTAAATTAATTCATTGTTCATATTAGTCAGTCTTTATTTACGCTGGTAAAAAGCTTTAAAAGATTTAAGTAATTCTTTAACCTTGAGATTTTCTTATAAATTTTGTTAAACATTCGATATGTTCCAATAAGCTGATTTTTTTGAAGGTATATTTTAGATTTTTTTTCGGTTTACTCTAATTAAGCCAACTGTTTACATATCTGCAATATTTTTCCATAAAATCGAAAAGCAGCTGAGTTATGGCATTAGATTATAGTATTTAATATTAGTAAGTAGCAAATAAATGAAGTATTTACCTTATTGAATCGGGAACTTTATCAAATGATAAATAAAACTTACTTTGTTAATATCACACACGGAATTTATTTCGTAACTATAGTTTCAACCTTACAAGGCCATTATCAAACGTACAGTAAAATAAATTCCGTGTGAGATATTAACAAAGTAAGTTTTATTTATCATTTGATAAAGTTCCTGATTCAATATGTATCACAAAGTTATGGCTTCAAGCATCCAACATATCTTATTGAATCGGTTCCATTTACTCAAATATTCATAATTCAATAAATATTTAGAAGTGAATGAAGAAAATGCTTTATGAAGGCTAGGTTAAACTAATATAAGATATTGTTTTAGAGTAAATATTTCTATTAGAAAACATTTCACATGTCTAAGGACATTTTTGTTCTTAGAGCTTTTAAATATTTTATTGGTTTTAGCAAGACTTTCAAACCTTCTATTGGATATTTTGAAATATGCGTATAATAAAATACTTCATTTTTATCTAGCAATGCGTTTTATTCCTTGTTTGTGAATTTGTAATTAGTTTTGGGTATTATTTAGGAAATATTTTTGATTTTTAGATTATGGAAATAAATTAAATATTTTACCTAACTCTATTATATTACGAACATTCTTGACTTTAAAGTTAATATCATCAAAAAGTAAAGCCTCATGAATTGTCATTATCAAATTGTCTAGTGAAATTGCGACAATCCAGAAGTCGATTGACAAACAATATTACCAACAAATGCGTGGAATTTCGGGAATAGCGAAAGTAAACAGTAAAAAGCTCATTTAAATCTATAGGATAACTTTATATTGAATAAAACTATATTCCAAAACTTAATTTCTGAACTTTTGTACTATTGATCATAAGACACAACCAATATTAGTCATATTGACATATATATGAGACGAGACAACTACATAGATTAAGCGTTTATAAATGAGCTGGATACCGACTTGGAAACCATAGATTCGTACTACAAAGCATCTAACATTGAATTGAAACTAAATTCAATTCAATTGACAAACAATATACCAAGCTATTTATGTATTTACGCCAAAGGATGTGTTAAGGTCTAATTAGGGACAAAAATAATTGCATAGAAAATATTTTGTACGTGAGGGATGGTTTCAAAAATGTATTGTCTGTTACATCCATTCTAGACAAATACATTTTGCATAATTCACTACACTACACTGAAAGTTTTTATTCAGTAAAATAGTATAGAAGCATAAATATAGAGTTTTATGAACCATGCTTCGAAGTTAAAAAGGAGAACCACACTTAGCAACAGATTAAGGTTAGTGACACTATTAAGTTGATGTCTATTGTCTAAATGTTAAGGAAAATGAGTGCCTAATTGAGTAAACAAACCACCGACAACTAAAGAATTTTCAATAGTGACAACTAACAATAACAATGGTAAACATTAAATTAGTGTTTCCCTGATAACACAGTCATGTTATACAAACAAAGTTAAAAAGTTTTTTATTTGTACCCATTAATTATTAATTATTTATCAACAACGGCAAGATAACAAGTCCTGTTGATGCCTATTATACCTCGTCGAATAAGGCATCGCCTCGACTAAGGATATTGGATTCTGGACGCCTCGAAATACTCTTAACATGAAGTATTCTTAGTTCGATTGTGGATGCAAGAAAACCAACTTTTATCATCCTTCTGCACAGAACACCAGAGACAACTCTTATCGTCTGCTTTCCTTATCTTCCGCAGGTAGGCCAGGAAATAACCGTGTATAGACAAAATTTATTTAAGGTGTTAAATTAGATTACCGTGACCCATGAGCTCTCTTTATACAGGGCACTAGATGCAAACCTTTACTACCTTTTTCTTTTGCCACCGATTTAGCAGCATGGCTTCGTCCCTTCTCTACGCTCTGGATTTTGAACTCCCTTTCTTGTCGGCAATGAAGGCGACAATGGCCAAGTCCGCAGTGCAACAAAGGTATTAATTTCGCCTTAGTAGATGTAATCTAATAATATCTGATGATTATCTACAAGCTCGATCAATGTTATATACTGACGAATCTGGCCCTAGCGGCTTCCAACAGGAGCCCCCTCCTTATCTGGGAAAGGCCGCTTACGTTGGGCAACAGTCTGGCCTCCGCTCTTGTTCTGTCCTGTCCGCTGTCGTGGCTGGTTTGAAAACCTTTACGCTACTTAGTGAAACCTCCTTGAAAATATTCTAATACTTAATCTTAACCTCTCCGCCTTGACACTAAAGCTGCCTTAGTTTTGTATTTCTTAACTTCGATGCCCATCTAGTTCATCCATATGACAACCCACTAGATGGCCTCCTGTATGGTGCTATAGATAGATGTAAGGGTTACATCCTTGTTCTGACGATTATTATTATTACAAAGGGCAAAGTTATCATGAAGAAGAAACATTTATCATATGGTGTATTTCATAGTAGGAGGCCTATGATAGATCCCATTATCGTCCCTCCACTCGCCGACTATTAGTGCCTTTATTGAAGATAAGCCTCTCGCTACTATACAGAAGAGAGCAAGTAGGACTCTCCTGTCTTTAAGCGCTGACATGATGGTAGGCAAGAGCAGGGAGTTGAAGGAATGCTTAACATCAACAGCGACTACCATGCAATCTTAATCGTTGACCTGCCTCTCCAGAAGTAAAACTGATGATAAAACAGACCTCCGTTAGGCTCAAGCCAATTGGCGAGTCTGTCTATCACATCTTCCTTTCCACGAGACCTGAAGATCAGTATCCCCTGGAATTGTTAAAAGGTTTGGCCCTTGCCAACAGCACCAAAAATGCTCGCTTATAATTTCGTAAGAACACACTTATTATAAAGCAAATGTCATTATTTTGATATTTGAATGGCAAATTCATAATTCTGGTTAGCTTTTTACTTCTATTCTTGTTTAAAGATTCTATTTATCTATACCTCACATGAGAAATTCCTGAACTTCTAGGTATTAAAATGCAGGCTTTTACTACAAACCGAATATTAAGGCTGAAAGACCTACTGTCAATTATTATTATTATTATATATTGTAATTATCATCTTTGATAAAAATATGTTTCTCTCTCTCTAGTAGTAGAAAGTGATATTATAATTTATATATACAGGGTTACATAAATTTAAGATTTGAGATAACCCCACAGAAAAAAGTTCATATAAATCCTTATGTTGCATGGAAGCTAATTTATATCACCTCTCATAGAAATCAATTTGAGAGGTAAAATTTTACTTTGGCCGGCATTAATGTTTTTACATTATTGTATTAATTATCGATGACGCAATTATTTAGGAAAGTTAGATGAAATGCTTTATATAATAGATGTCACTCTATTATCTTTTTTAGCTTTAAATAAAAATGCGTGCATCGTGCATCCAATACACAGACGACACAGCTCTACTCAGTAGAAGAGAAGTGAGCGTCACAATAGCCACTCGCGGTCAATGCTGATAAGAATGTATGTAACAGACCGTACCACATAAAACATATTATCGAACTCCCCAACTTTCATTTGGTGGGAAACTAAATCCGATAAAGAACGAGATCAAATATCTCGGCATCATCTTTGACCAGCACCTCTCCTGGTCCAAGACGATGGCAAATCATATCGAAAAGTCCAAAGCTTCGTTGGCTAATTTATGGACCCTCATCAACAAGCGATTAACTTTGAACTTTGTCTGTCAAAAACAGACTAAAGTTGTTCACTAAGAGAACGCAGCTTACCTACACCGCTTGGATGTGGGGCTACTGTAGACCCACTCAATTAGAAACGCTCTTAGACGCGTACTGAATGCGGGATTAACAAATTCACCATTTGTTTGCAGCGAAAGCTTTGTAAACAATTGCAGCAAAATAGATAACAATTCATCTCATGGAATCAAATTCAGAAATTACTATGACACTGCACTCAGCAAATATCGATTGGTACTAATCAGAACCACAAAAACTTGGCCACCGTAACATAAGACAACCGGATCACCCCAAAATCTTAACGTTATTTCGCTTGACATTCGACTACAAAAGACCTTATGGCCCAGGAATAATCACAACAGCGACCACAAAGAGGTTTCGGTATGAGTCCTACACTACCCTACTATAAGGGTGTTAATGTAGTATTTCTTCTCCTCTACTTAAAAAAGTAGTGGGCGGTTTTGGTTATTGGTTAAATTGCGCTTAGGAGACATCAAAAATTATATTAAGTAGAGGGAAAGCAAAATAATTAAAGAAACTACTTAAATGAAATTATAAACTTTGGAGATTGGTAAGAAAAAAATAATTAATAGAGAATATTTTTTCCCAGGATTTCAAAGGTAAGTGTGGTAAAAGTAATATGTGCTGGTCATGTCACTTTTGTGGCACTTATTTCGGAATTCATTTGAAAATGATGGGGTTTTCAAAAGAAACTTTAAATTACCGTTGTTATTAAGATTTGATTTAATAGTTGCTTGAGATACTTTGAAAGTTATGTCAAGTGGAATTATTTTCAAAGTACAATAAAATAATATGTAAAGGTAAAGAGTTATCACGGCCACACCACCATTTTTTATTTAATTAATTCGAAATTATTTACCCATGTCTCCCAAGTAAATAGAAATCGCAATTTGACATTTTGATGTGGTTAGAACTTTAAAGATGTTGAAATTCATACCCTTATTAATTTTAATAGAAATGGATTAATTTAAATATACACACAAAATAAATAATATTACACAATTAAGGCAAGAAATTTTCCCTGAACTGATTGACGAGGCCTTTAGCTGAAAATACATTTTTTATCTAATTAATAATAAGTGGTTGATTTTCAAATTTTTATTTAACTCAATACAATTGTTTCGCCAAACTGTGGCTTCTTCAGAAGTAGTCAGTTAAATAAAAAATTGAAAATTAACCATTTACAATTAATTAGAAGAAATTTTTCTTTGGGCATTTATTTCAAAATGAAAATATTGACAGTATCAATAATTCATCACCGCAGTAGTATTTTCAATTAAAAACAAAATTCTGTACATAATATTTTGAAAACCGTTATCTCTGGATTTCAAAATATTATGTACAGAATTAGGCACGAGGAAAATCGTTTCACTATTATTGTATTCTTTTTAAATTATAAAACAAGCATTATAATAAAGATAATGGTTGCGACCGTTATTTACTTACACTGAATTGAAAACTTCACTAAGTTTTAACCACAATCACACATTATTTGTTGTTAAAACATTGTGAATTTTTCAATTCAGTGGAAGCATTATAGTGTTTATGATAGGCAACTAAATATACAACAGAGGATATTTGTGTTAATATGAATAAGATTTATATTTTTAATATCAATAACTAACTTCTAATTCCGTAGAATCTTATATTATAATTTAATATTAAATTGCATGTAAAGAATGTGAATTTCTAATTGTTAACAGCAATTACTAAAAGTAATTGATTAAATTTATTTTAAAAATAACTCCGTTAATATAGTTGCATACAGTATATATTTATAATAAAATGTATTAAAGTTAAAATTAAAATTATTTTTTAAATTAGTATATATTTATGTACGAAGATAGCTAAATGGTGGTAAATTGTGTCATTTAAGATTTGCCATTAGAAGGTATAATTATTAGTTTGATATATAATTTGAAATAAAATAGAACTGAATTTTCTATTATTATATGTTATTAGTTACACTATCTTTAATCAACGTAAATAACGTCTCAGTTATCGTACAGGAGTTATAATTAGGTTCGATATGTAGGCTCTAACCTATTATTCAAATAAGAAAACGTATGATTTTAAATAAGTTCAACTAGAGTGTAATGTTATGGAAATATATTATGAACACTTAATATTACCAGTAATTTAATTTCAAATTCTTCTAACCCTCTCTCCTATTACAAGAAAATATCTGAGAATTCATGAGTATATGGGTTTTAATTTAGTAAATTGTTAATTTTATTACTGATAATGTTTAGATTAAAAAAATCGGTGCATTCTCAATTGGGAATATTTCATTTTTTTAGATAATGCCGAATATATTTCCTACGATACACTAGCGTAAACTATAATAATATTTAACTATTTTGCTTGCTTTTTTTTCTACATTTTTACCACGTTTATATTTACTTGAAATATACCATTGTTTTAGAAAATATATACTACTGCCAACTCTATTTTTTTTTTCATATTAATTTATAGGTACAATGATTATTTTTATTTTGTTTTTACTTTTTAAATATTACTTGCAGGTATTCTTGTGAAACAAGCCTTTATTATAATAATCTAAATTGTTTTATTATTAAAGTTTTCTTTGCTCATTTTGCATTTTTGCATTAATCTAGTGTACTCTTGACCTACCACAATAAACGATACATTTACTTGGCAGGTTAACTTACGGTTTGTTAGGTTAGATCAAGATAACGCTAGGTCAACATACTTCGAATTGGCTAGGTCAGAAGTACACTGGATGAATATGTTATTAATGTATTCCAGGATTAACATCGAATTTGTTAGGTTAGATTAATACAAAAGGAATTGAGACGCTAGATATAAGTAAATTTAAGAAGGATAAAAATACATAAACAATTATAATAGAATTTATTGTTTTGATACATAAACTTAAAGAAGTCGTAAAATGTATGTATTGAGTGTTGAAATCATAGCACCAAAAATTACTCTCTGGAAGTTAGGAACATAAAAATACTTCGTTTAATTAACGCCCTTAATAACCAGTATCAGTTTTCAAATTTATAATAAATAAATCCTTTGCTCTCAAATCACAAATTTTATTATATGTAATTGTGGAGGTTTCTAAATGTACTCGTGTTTATAAATATTATTATGACTGCTTTATTTTTGATATTATTTGATTTAAAGAACGTATTTATTCTTGTGATTATTTTTCCATAAAAGTAAAAGTACGTTAGATGTAATCATGTATTAATTAGCTAATTAATATCATGAAGCGAACAAATTAAATAATAATTACTTTTATACTATTCTCTTCATGGAAAGGAGAAATGTTTGAAGTACATGCAAACTTTCCGTATAATAATCCTACCGACCAATTAATGAATATTCATGAATTTTTATCTAAAGCAATAAATGTAGAAAATAAATCAGCCTTAGGTGATAAATAATCCTAAAATTTTAAATTTTCAACTACATTCAAAGTTAATTAGTATAAATTAGTATAGTATATTCTCCAGTTTTTGTTATTCAATAATCTAAGGATCTCAAATAGTCCGTCGTTTCTTTCTTTAGTTAGATTGAAGTAAGAAATTCTGAGTAGATTATTATATTATTGACAATAATACAAAAATAATTGACAAATTGTAAATATATGGAAATAGTGACTAGGAATCAGATAAAGGTATTTGTTACGAAATAAAAGGCAGTTTAAATAAATTAACAACGATATAATTATAACATATAAATGTTGATATCAGTTCAATGCATAGCAAATCAAAATATTTTCATAGTAATTATTAAAATTGTTATAGTAACATTGACTACTTCTACATTATACAAACATACAAATCGTTTACATATTATTGTATATATCTATATAAACCATGCTGTTGGTGTTTAAATATTATACAAAACATATGTATAGATATAAAAATTTTTGCACATTGGTATTCATCTTTTGGCAGCACTAAATAATATACAAGTATCATCATACGAATCAAACATAAAAGTAAGAACAAATAAACATAGATTACAGCAATAAAAGATATTTATATAAATATTGGTCCAATCGTATAACTTAAACATGTACAAATTAAAAAAAAGAGAACGTAATTAACGAAATACACAAGTCAGTTCTATGGCTAAACAATAGTAGCGGGTTTACTTTACTTTTCTAAGTACATTCATCTATGAGCAGTATAAGCTTTTACATGAGCAAAATTGTCACTTGCTGGTTTCTCTTACTGTCTACGTCCGTTTGTAATAACTCGTTCCCTGCTGTCGTCCCTGTTAACTGAATTCCGTCTTGGAGGGGAATTTCCGGAACCGATCCTATTTTTCCTCGATCTTTTAAACTTGGCCATATCTTCACCAAAAACATCACCGGTTCTTAATGCGGAAATTAGATCATCAAATTCCCCTTTCGCGTCAGTCTCGCCATTTTTCAGGCTGTAGTTCTTGCTTATGCTGGATAGTATTCCCTCCCTACTATGCTTCCTTTCGAGCGTCAGTTTCTTCAATGCTTCCTCCTGCTTTGCTCTCTTTTCCCTCCTCTTCTTGGCGCTTGCGCATGTTCTCGTTATCTTGCCTGGCTTCCATGAATGTAGTTAGGAAGGTGTCGTAGATGCCGAAGAACTCGTCCGGTTGGGTTGCGTTCGGGTCTTCTCCAAAAAGCCGCACGGCACGCTCAAATCTTGTCTGAAATAAATAATAAATATAAATTCATGTTCAAATATATAAATGTTATAAATTTAATACCTTCATATCTTGATATTGATCTTCAATTTCTGCTAATCTGCAAGTAGCGGTTGCTTGGAACTCCCTCATTACAGGAACAAACTTGTCATTCGCCACTGGGCTTTGTGTACGATGGAATTCGATTTCTTTAGCAACATCCTTGAGTCCTGCTCTAAGCTGTCCCATATCTTTGTTCAATTCGCCTAATGAGACCTTAGCTGCTTCCCTTACATGAGGTAAATCTTCATCCATCCTTAAGATATCTTTAAACTAAGAAAAATAAAACATTAAACCCTGATGGACTAACACCATTTATTTATTTGTATGTTAAATGTTATTATGTATTGTAAATGTGTCCAAATAAAGATTGTATATAAAACATTAAATTATATTTATACTAAGAAAAATATTATGTAAATTTTCTTTTTTATTACTACTTAAATTATACTTTACCTTCTTTTCTAATATTTGTACCAGGTAATGCAATAAAGTAGTTCCTTTAGCTGCACTTGACTTAGTATCAGCGAGACGATTAAGTGACGCCAAGCGAAAACCTGAAGCATTTCCTCTGGCTCCACGGTTCATGTAATTGCCGAGGGTGAGTACAATTTCAAGCAACCTCCTCAATCTTCGAGATCGGGAAACTTCCCTTGAAGCTTCCATTACGTTCTGAATACGTGGCACAATTTCGTTCACTGTGATTAGGAACCTCTTCTTATAATGCAAACTCCTGAGACGTTGTTCATAATGAGGCACCCTAAAATATTAATAGATTTTTTAAATTAAATATTAATACTTATTTTATAAGCAAGAAGAACAAAGTTGTAAAGAATAAAGAACAAAGATTAACAAAGTGTAATAAGTTAGCCGACGTGGGTATTAAATATTTGGTTTCATTTATTCTAAATAAATATATATCGCAGGAAAATTTCTTGGATTTGTAAGATATATTGAAAATAATATAGTTCTTAGCAAAATATAAATGTTGATTATTAACTTACTTGGATATTTCGTATAAGAAACGGTCGGCTCGTGCTAAAGAATCGATTTCGTCACTGTGCTCTTCCAAAAGAACGCATTCTTCTGGACTGGGTGTGAATTTCAGTAGTTGTTCGACCATATCCATTGGTAACTGTTCTTTACTATCCATACTTAAAATAGCTTTGGTTATATCCTCGTCAGACATCTTCAGTTTCGAAAGCAAGATGGTACAATTTTGAGCTCGCCTTCCATCTATTACTGAAAGGACTTTAGTTTTTGTTTTGCCCATTTGTCTTAAGTCTTCAATCGAGCCTTCGTTCTAAAAGTGAACAATCGTTAATAAAAGTATTAAAGTCCTTTACGTTGTAGATTTACGAAATGTTTTCGTGTTTTGCTAATTATAAATAATATTAAACATTATTTGACTGAAGAAAGCGATATTTTGTAAATTATTGTAGTCGACAAAACTTCGATTAAAAAGGATTATGAATATCAATTAGTTGAATATTCATTACGAGAGTTAAAATAAAATAAAATACTAACCGTTACACCATTCTTTTGGTAAGCACAGAAGAGTTTATCAATATTATCCAATTCCATGGCATTGTAAAGTTTCGTATCATCGAGTTCACTCCAAATAGTCCCAGTGACTTTGGTATCCGGTAGTTTGGACCAGTTGAATGACTTGAGAGGATTAGCTGGTTGAGGCACATTTTTCTTTGGAAGCTCCATTCGCAATGGCTCCGGTGGTGCCATCGGGGCACAGGGTGGTGGAGGTGGTCCTGGTGCTGGAGGAGGTGGAGGCGCTAGAGGTGGAGGAGGTGGCGGTGCTGGTTTGTACTCAGTAGCAATATCACCATTAACTTCTAGGGTAGACTTCAATCCGATGACTTTAGCATCATCGGGGATGTTTCCGGAACTGACCAATCTTTCCAAACGGTGGCGTTCCCCTCTTTCGCAATTAACCTGCCGATCCAATTCGGCCGCTCGGTACTCCAATTCACCAACTCTTTGACGTGTTTCGATATGCGCGGCCGTCTCCTTTTCGAGACGTTCTTTAATACGGACTAGGCTAGATTCAATATCTTCCTTTTCTTGGGTGCGCTGGTCGAGTTCTTGTTCCTTTTTAGCTAATCTATTAGACATGTCGGTATTTTCCTTCTCTAGTTCATCAGCTTTTTTCCTCGCGGCGACTAGTTCCTCCTCTTTAGCGAGTAAGTGTACAATATTTTCCACATTAATATTAATCGGCGAAACATCTGGATCTCTTACGGCAGTCTTCGTTGTGCTCGATTCGTTTTGCTGGAGGACGATTTGTTGGACGATCCTATCGAATAACAGCCAGTACTGGGGATATGCATCACACGTAGTTGGTAACATTAAACAGTGGGACAGCAGGGAAAGCAGGTGCGGATAAGCAGGGGTATGACTTAATTTACGCCTCATCAGATCAAACATGGACGAGGCGCTCTTGGTATCGATGTGCTCCTGATCGAACTTCTTGGCCAGCTCCTTTTCATCATCGTTCCTCACCATCTCGAAAAAGTCTAAATGCCTGTCGAGGGTCTCGTTTTCGTGCCTCCGCAGCTTATCTATAATAGGCTGTATGCCGAGCATTAAGAATTCGTATCTTAAGTGCAATCGGAATTCGAGATTTTCTTGGCCGAGGCCGTAATTCAGTACGGCGTTTATGAACGACATAATTGCCGTTTTCAGGTTCACCTCATCCCTGTAAACACCCGTCGATCTGTCCAGGTCATTAATTATGCCCTGAAACCGCGTTCTCTCGAACGCGTACTTCTGATAGTGCAGCATGGCGTCGAGGACTTTCTTGTGTCCACCGGACACCAGGCAGACGGCACCGAGGATTTCTAGTACGGCGATTTTGGTTTTTATGTTTTCGGTGCTTAACGATTGAGCTATGGTGTTTATGCTGGTGGGGTGGGCCAAGACATGAGCTCGTCCAGTCTGAAAAATAAACAATTGTATTGTTTTATAATAATTTTTTTCTAATTCATTCTAATATAATTATGCTTATATGATTATAAATTTAGGTTAACACTTAAAATCAGAAGATTTAAATTTTACATTTTTACTTATTTAATTCTGTTAATATATTAAAGTTAAAAAATCATACGTATATTAATACTCACCGAATTATTCATAAGAGCTTTGACACAGCCTATTATACTCGTGTGGGTCGAACTTTGAGCTGTAAAATAGTCCATGCGTTCTAAAAATTCTAATAAGGCAGGTAGTCCTTCTAATTCTATAAATTTTATCACAAAACTATGGGTGGATGTCCGTAACGCAGTTTTGAGTCCGTCAATTTGTTTGGTTCTTGCCCTGACTTCTTCGTCAATGTTCGTGTCTGGATATTGTTGCTGAAATAAAGAAAAAAACTATTAGTTATGTTATTGATATTAATTATTAATATATAACTTCTAAAAAATGTATCATTATATTAGTAAACATCAACATAGATACCCAATTATCATCTCATGTTAAAACAGGGGACGACAATGAAATTTTTTTTAAAAACACAAAATATTAAGAAACTAAAAATTCCGATTTGGTTTTCTGTAAATCATTTATTGTGTATATTTAGGCAATTATTGAGTTTTTTTGCTATATTTTAAAATTATAAACACTTCTTATAAATCTCAAAGAAGAATTGTAATTCTTTAAAAGCATAATTCTAAGGAAGTGATTCCAATTGACCAATAAAACAAATCACAGCTGCTCTTTACAAATGGCTAAGTTTCTGACGTGATTTTTTTAAAATAGTGATATAATTGAATGTTTGGGTATAAAAAAGATCTCCAGATAACAATCCTCAACAATCATCATCCTTTTTTGTACCAAGGTAATTAAACTGTCAACGATTCTTACCCTTGATAGTGATAATTACTGCATGATGTAGTTCATGCAGTAATTATCAATACCAAGAGTAAGAATTGTTGACAGTTTAATTGCCTTGGAACAGAAATGGGATGATGTTGCAAAAAAATATTATAATACGCATTAATGATTCTTGGATAAATAAACATTTACATTTCTTAGTAACAAGATAATATTCGCTCCTATGACCAAAAAATGTATATAATAATATATTCCAATTGATATAAGTGAACTACCATGAGACCTATTCTATCTATCTTTAATGAATCCAACGTTATGTACATAGCGTATATATTTTTGTAATATAAATATAGATGCTATCCATTAAAAATAGAATTTGTGAATACGAACAAAAATATGAAAGAAAAACAGATTATAAATCTCTTTTGCGTTTTTTTCTTCCTAATGGAACCTAAAATAATCTTAAGTATACCAATATTGTCATTAAAAAAGATTGTAATCTTTATGAGTTTGATAGAATATGTTTTACTAAAGCTTACTTTGATAATAATAAAAATATCTACAGGAAATTTTACTTACTGTTGCCAAAGTCTGCAAACGTTCGACATAGTGTTCTGGAGCATGAGCTAGATCGACTGTATCCTCGCCGCCTTTTCTCGAACAGTAGATTTGCCATTTCTTCTGAGATGGTAAACTAAGCATGGCTGCTTTATTTGGTGCGGTAAGGTCAAGTTCTTCCTGCAATATAAAAAATAATCATTAATATAATATACCGAACAACTACGAGTTAATCAAATTAGCATTCAAAAAGAAAATATATATTATATATTTATATTGAAGTAGTTTTGATTATATAGTATGTGTAATGTTTAAACATTGTTATATATGTATCTTGTATTTTTATATAGTGATTAATTAATAATAATATCTAAATACACCCAATCTTGAATCTGGAATTGGTAGAAATTTTTATATACAGGGTCCATTATAAAAGTAATGCGCATTTTCTAAAAAAATATTTATTGATCGTACCGGTACAAATGCCTAAAATTCTTAAGAATGGCTCTCCCCACCATCAATATACTTGCGCCCTACAATCCCCCCCCCCCCCATATACTTGCTCAAACGTGTTTGAATAGAACGCACCCTGAAACTCTTTAATGGGAATATCTCTTAGGAACGTTATAACATGCTTTTGAATATTTTCTACGGACTCCTAATGCTTTTTTTTCAGCTCTATCTTCAGTCGGGGAAACAAAAAAAGTCCCTCACTCGCGCATTACGGCGTTTTAATCTCTGTAGCACCTACAGGAAGGTAAAAGGCTGAGTTTATTGATTCCTAAAATTCCTATCTTTGGACCGACAATGAGAGTATTAGAAAAACTTCATTGCCACAATTTATGCGTGAGAATGACCAGCCCGGTTTATATTTTGCCGCAAGGGTTGACGTTGAAGTTCGCCGACGTCAGGTACCTGTCCACCAATGAGGATGAAGAACACATTCACCACCCTTTTCTGTATATTCTGTATATATGTTTATTGTGTGAATTTCTCAAGTTTGTTTGATTACGTCTTGAACCTTCTACGAGAGAAGTTGTTAATATAATATTTTAAGCAAAGTGTTACTCTTTATTTTTCTATCGAACAATTATGTGAAAGTCGTTACAACGCATCGCCTTAGAAACGACACCGACTTCGGCAATCCAACAAATAGTTTATCTCTGCGGTACAAACTCAAAATAGATGTCAAAAAAGACAATGACCATCTTTTGGATTCGAGACCTTGTGCATTTACATGTACCGCAAATGTGGACACATTTAGCATATAAGCAATTTGCTAGATGCTCAATCAACGGCGGAAAATTAAAACTTCGCGCATACGATTCACGTGTTCATCGGTTCCAGAATGAGGTTCGTCGGCGATCGCCTTCTAGCTATTCTTGAAAGCTTTGTACCGTCTCTCTTACTTATCCTTGAAGGCTTCTTGAAGCATCTGGAATGTTTCGATTGCATTCTTTCCAAACCTCTCCTTTTCATCATTTATATGAACGATTTACCAAATAACCAAGCACCTAATAGTATATTACTACTACAAAGACGATACCACTGCACTTCTAAAAGGTATTATATTACAAGACCTGCAGTATGTTGGAAGGAAACTGGTTTGCAAAAAAAATTTAATGAGGCTAAAACAAAGTGCATATTATTTAAAATAAACTATTACCAAGTGGCCAATAATAAATTTTGCTAACAGGATAACAAATAATCCATGATTAATACTCTATAAGGTCTCAGGACTAAGAGTAAATTTTGCTATTTTTGGAAGACTAAAAAAAAACCTAAAATCTCTTTGACTTATGCCTACTCATCTAATGTAATCTAACCAAAAGTATTAACGATAATAAAACTCCCTACAAATTATATATACGAAAAGTATATATTTTGTAGGGAGTTTTCTTATCTTTAATAGTCTTGGTTAGATAACTTTAGATAGAAAAAAGTTATTTATTATTTAAGCTAGCAAATAATCCACGATTTCTTCTCTAAAAAATTTTTGCTTACTAAAGAAGATATGAGATAATTTGATCCAATATACAATTATATAAATAAGGACTGCAACTTTTTACAAAATATGAAACTTTAATCGAAAATTGTTTTTTTAAGACAGCACATAATTAATGAATAATTTTCAATAAGATCTTTGTTTACACAAAAAGACAGGTTTCGATCCATTTTGGATCTCATAAGCGTAGCGCAGTTGGAGACAGGGAATCTAGTTTTGTTATGGAGTATCCGAGTTAACCATCGATTTAGTATTAGTTGAAAATATGCAAAAAATGCATTGAGTCATCAGGAATTTATAAGGATACAATAAAAATCAGACGTATTGCGTGTGCAGATTGTGGCTTAATAATAATGATGACGAGCGAAAAGTTATGTTACATTTAATTTTGGTATGTTAGTAAAAATACTAGGAAAAAAATTCTTTTAATAATCTCTAATTGAAAAAATTGAACACCAAAACCAGAAGTTTCCTCCAAAAGATTGGACAAACCAATATTAAGCAAAATATAATTGATCTGATAAATTTATACATGTTCTCGTCAAGCGGTGGAACTTTTAAAAACACACCGCCTACTTCAACTTCTTCTTGGAGACGGAGATTGTTGGTGTGACTACACTTGGTCGTACGGCAATTGGTCGCACGTGGATGCAAGCTAACATAGCACTTGCTGCAGATCATCTTGTCACAGTTGTACTTTTGCGCAAGGATTCTGAGAGAGAAGTCAGTAATGCCATCACGAAGACGGGCAACTAGATGGAGGGTGGACTCTTTCTGGATGTTGTAGTTTGACAGGGTGCTTGCCAGCGAAAATCTGCTGATCTGAGAGAATGCCCTCCTTGTCCTGGATCTTAGCTTTCACATTCTCGATCGTATCAGATGTTTTGACCTCTAAGGTGGTGGTCTTATCCGTGAGAGTTTTCACAAAAACTTGCATGTTGAAAACGTGCTCCTCGCAACCTCGACTGGAAAAGGTACAAGAAGGGTTTGAGTGAAAGAATGTATGAATTCCGGCCATGCTTCTTTCGTCCAAATTCTTTTGTATCTTTTTCGTAATTTAATTGTTTTTAAATGTAATTTTTCAGAAAGATCTACAAATAATAAATAAACATAAACATAATTTTTGTTTTAAAGTATGATTTGGTTTCTTTACCCGTGGAACCATGTGGATAGAAAATAACATTTATTGCCTTTAAATAACTTTATATTTAATACATTTTCATCATCAGTTATTTACCTATTATTGATTAGAAAGAATCAATCGAAAATTGGTTTTAATTTTTTTAATTTTTTTGTAAGAGGTATTTTCAAAAATTATTTAAACTGAAATGAAACTTAAGACTTATCTTATATTAGTCAAAAGTACACATTTACACTTCGGTCAATAAACGGGATCATTAATAGATACGTGTAACTATATTAAAAGTCTTTAAATATAAATAAATAAATAAATTATGACAAATAGAGATATTTGAATAAATAATAAGATGGCTTCTTTTTTAATCCGTCATCATGAAACATCTAGATCAAAGATATAAACAAATCAAATTACGTCAATGTAGATATACAAGTATTTAAAATTTTAGAATCAGAACCCAATCATAAAGTTTATTGGTCAAAATAGAAGTATTGAAGCAAACCGAAGAACTGATTTAAGATAAGTAAAATATTACAACGGTAAATTAAGCATTCAAAGTATACGTTATTTTCAAAACGAAGATCAAAATATTATAATATATAAGTTAAAACCCGCATAATTCTTGATATAACTACACTTAGGAACTATAATCCAGTCAAAAAGAATTCTGGAAAACTTGGAGAACAGGCAAAAAAACTTAAAAGAATAACCAAGAAATTCTGGTCAATGAATGTATTTGGAAGATAAAATGTTACAATTAAAGGAAACATTTCTAAAAATGGAAGAAAAAAATTCTAAAAATTAAGAAAACGAAATGATGAAAATTTCTAGAAATATTTCTAGATAATTATTGGAGAAAATTTTCGTATGTTTGATAAGATTTGTCAAAAAATTAAAAGACAACTGGAGAATTCTAGAAATCTGTAAAAAAAAACTCTAGAAACATCGAAGTAAATTCTTACAATTTGGAAGGGATATGTTAAAACATTAATGTAATATTATACAATAAATGATGAAAAATTATTGAACGATTTTAAAAAATCTGAATTATTTTAGAAGATTCGAACAAATTTTAAAAAATCTGAAAAATTGCTGAAAAGGAAAGATTTTTTAAAGAAAGGATTCTGGAAAACTCTAGCACAATATTAAAAATAATTAATCAAATATACAAGAAATAGTGGTAAATTCATATAATCTGAAAAGAAAAATCTAGAAAAAACGAAAATTTCTCTAAATATGGAAAAAAATTCCTTAAATGTTCTAAAAATATGAAAGACAAAATGCTGAATATTTATGAATTTTTTTCTAGATAATTTTAAACCTATTGGACTAAAGCCTATATGTAGGCTATCAAAAGCACATAAGAAGGGCGTGATTCAAGATTGGAAAAAAGGTACCAAACTGAATAAACGCAGCAGGTCAAAAGCAATGCATAATCGAGAGAAGATTAGTCACGGGTCTCATTACAGGATATTGCCTAGTGAAGTACTATTTTTAAAAGATTGGTAAAGTGAACAACACCACTTGTAGACTATGTGTATTGGCAGAAGAAATAGCCAAGGAAATTGACTTCTTGGGAACACACTAGTAGTAACGTATTCGTACAAAAGATCTAACCAGGTCGTAGTGATATAAGGCTGTGTATAGCTAAACGACCTCGTTGATCTAATCAAATTTAAAACCAGTGAAGAAAATTCTTGTAAGTTAGATAAGATTTGTCAAAAAAAGGGAAAAGGGTATAAGATTTTAGAAGTATGTAATAAACAATTTTATAGTATTCTTAAACGACAAATTCTTCCAATTTGGAAGAAAATTTATACCAAAATAATCAAAAAATTATAAGAAACATCATCGAAAATCTCTTGCAAATTGTAAAAAATTCAAAAAAATTTGAAGAAAAAATGCTGAAAAATACTAGAATTGTTTAAATCACATTTAGGAGGTAAATTTAACAGATACAATTTTAAGCTCTCATCATCAGATATACCTGTTAGATGAAAAATACTTTTAATATAACAACTAAGTAAAAGTATTTTTTATTTTTCACCTAATTAAAATGTATTACGAAGTATGTGCCTACAACCTCAATCAGAAATACCCGTTAGTTTAAAGTTTAAGATCAAAATCTTAAGCTTTTATGCAAAACATTTATACTGGGAATTGTAGTTGAAGAATAGTTTTAATTAAAGAATTGAATGAAAGGTAAATTGCAATAAAATCCAATAGAATACAGCAAGAAATGGTGGACAATTTAGAAGACAACATACTGGAAAATTCACAAAAACTGCAAGAAAAAATTTTAATAATTTTACGATAATCATATTCAAACACACTTTATCTGTTTAACTACGGAAATACATTCACAAAACCGGCTGTATAAACGCAAAAAACAAGGTGTTTGCATATAACTATAAAAAAACACCTTCTAAGGCAGTTACATAAAAATTAAAACAATATGAAATACCCAATTGTGATTTAGAACAATTTTATTTTTTATTTCATATTAAAAAATGTTTTCTGGTGTAAAAATTATTGTATCGTGGTCTATTGATGACACCGATAATTAATAAAATATGGAGTAATAATTGCTAAAAACTTCAAAAATCTGGAAGGTAAATAAAATAAAGCAAGAAATAGTGGGCATTTCAACAAATTAATTGTAAAAATAAAAATTCTACTTAACACGTTAACCACTTTTTCAGTCACTGGTGACTGACACTGAAGTATTACAATGGGGCCACGTCAGTCACCGATGACTGACAGCTTTAAACTTCCTATTTAGCTCTGCCAGTCCCGAGTTCCGTGTTAATTGTTACTAGGATTGCCTCATACAGCCCTTCTGTACATTACTACAACTTATATAATCTCGGAAAAAATGTACTATATTGAAATAAAACCCGTATATTTAATAAATTCCATATTTATTTTTGCAAATCAAAAACACGTTGATTACATTAAGTGAGACGAGTGACTGACGGGATCAAACGCATAATTGTTTGCCATTGAAGCTTTGTCAGTAACCCGTGACTGACCACTGGACTGCTAATTTGCCGCTCTATCAACTGAGCTATTCAGGCCCGGTACTGAATATAAAAGTTCTGCAAATCATGGGTTGGTGAAGAAGAAGATGAAATTAAAAAGTAAGAAGTAAGTAAGAAAATCTGAGCTCGATGAATTTCAAGCGATTTCAGTAGGTACATTTTCGGGCTCTTCTTTGAAATGGACCTACTGGAATCCCTTGAAATTCATCGAACACACGCTAATTCGGAAAACCAATTTTAAAATCTTTATCCATTGAAGTATATACATATATGCGAAACGTCACAATACAAAAATTGGACTAGAACGTTTATTTATCATTCAAAATGTATTATTAGCAATGACTTTTACGTTGATATAAATTTTGAGGCATAATTATTGAAAAATTAGAGTACAAAACATGTTACTTATTTTCATCCATGTAACGACAGCTAAAAAGTTTATTGTTTTTTAAAATCTTGGATAAAAAAGTGGAAAGAAATTATTTAACTCTATGTTAAGTGCACATACTGCAACAATTTAGAATCAAGAATAAACGCCAAGAAACCATTGAATTATTTAGATAGTTTTGAAAATGAAGATATGAAGATTATTATACTGTAAGATAAGACAACTATTAAAATTATTATGAATATATAGGTTTTAGTAATACATTCCTATTTCATTAAATTAAAACTAAAAATTCCCGTGATGTTACTGCTCTTCTAGTGTTCTGCAATATCCTCCTCTGTACAATAAATAACTCTTCGGTTATAGTTCAAGGTATCAAGTGGTATTATTTATATGGCGCAGTTTAGAAATCGCACATTGCCCATCATTTTCAAGGATTATCTCTTCTATAGCTTCTTCGTCTATAAATCAAACGCGCACACTTTACTCCACCTTTCATCATTATTTCAATAATAGTATGCCATAGAAACAAAAGTTCGAATTTTAAAACGATTTTTAAAACTAATTTAAAGTATCGTTAACTTTTACCACGCAATTATACAATAGGATTGGAAGAGCACCGTGTTAAATAACTCCAACTCCGAACTATGATTGATGCACGTTGAGAATGGTAGGATCAGATACGTGTTTTTTTTAAATTATACAATTCAGTGTAATTACAAAAAATAAAAAAACACGACAACAAAGTGCGGTTCACGAGCATCATCATAATACGATAGAAGAATGTATATAATCATAATCCCATTATTGCGTTACGGCTCATTCCTAGAAATACTTTCTTTTGCTCTTGAAATATTAATACATATTGGCTGCCCGAAGGTCGGCTCTTTCACGATCACGATGATAGATGCTGGTCGATGGAACTCATTATTAACTTGGTAAATTAGTAAATTACCTTCTTGGCGAGGAGAAAACGCGAGCAGTGATGATTATTTATAACATTTTTAGACACACATCGGGATCCCACGACTCCACTGCGTACCTTAACATTTCCAATTGTGAAGATAAGTGCGCTAACGAAGATAAATATAAATTATACATTCACCGCAGACATTTCTTCATGAGACCCGAAGGTATAACATTGATATTAATTAAATCTCTCCGTTATGCAAATTACGCCGATTGTAAAATGGTTGGGTTATAACGACTGTGTAATGTTATTATAGTGTTTGTTGTTAATATATTATCGGGTAATTCAGGTGGAAAACGATTTGTTTTTAATTATAAATAGAAATATGGGTGAAAGTATGGAACCTTGAGGTACCGCAATTCAACGTGAAATGTCTTATTTTTCTTTTATTGCGCCTTATTTAATTATAATAGCTTTTTATTAATCATTTTGTTTAGAAAGTTTATAAATAAAGTTAATAGGAGTAGTACAAAATAAATAGTTATTGCATGTAAATAACAATATATTAAAATTTTTACAGTCTACGACATAATGATATAAAATTTACAAGGTAACATCATGTTTTTCCTTTTAGTACTTTATAAACAACAGTAATAAAATGTTTTATTGATGTTTAAGAGGAGTAATAATATTAAATCATTTGAACAAAAATATTTAGCGTACAATTTCTATTCCTCCTTATGTCACCACTGTTTTAAAATTATAAGTAAGATTAATTATACAATAAAATGTTTGCCCCAAATTGTAGAGGTTTTCTGTCTATATTCGTAAAGATGTGCTGAAATAATAGAGAGACATTTTCTGCAA
The DNA here is from genome assembly GCA_963969525.1 of Ontholestes murinus. Lineage (NCBI taxonomy): Eukaryota > Metazoa > Arthropoda > Insecta > Coleoptera > Staphylinidae > Ontholestes > Ontholestes murinus. The sequence goes on from OZ018394.1 coordinate 25,295,677, forward strand.
CAGGTAAAAGTATGTTTATGGGTTTTGAGCGGAATGTAGTATAAAAGCAGATAAAAATGCCATTAATTAAAAAAAATCTAGGATATTGCGTACGAGTCGTACCGCATTAGTAAGATTTTCAATCGCCATTTTAGCATGGTATTTACTTATTTTAGAAAATCAATTATGTCAAATTATTAATATCATTAGCTAAACGTTACAACAAATATTAGAATAAAAGTATAGAACCTTGTGAAACATGTTAAAATGTATTGGTAATTGAAATAGGTAAGTCAACTGTATTTCTTATCACCGTTAAATAAATGATTAATTGTTATTAAATCGTTACCACGTCACATCACTTTTAGATACCGCTGGTCACCTGTTGTAGACTATTTCATTACTTCCGGAGAAATGCTTACAGCATTCTAGACTTTATATCTCAGCAATAAACTATCGGCTATCTCTGATCTCTTCCTTAAACAATGTCAATCAGTGGCGGCGATCGCATACATTTTACAGTTTATAATGTTTTGCGACGATATTAAAACCGCATTAAAGAGAGCGAAAGTGTGGCCGATTCAATCATCGGCAATTCGTTATATTATTTTTTTTTGTAGAAAGTTTATTTCGTCGAATTGATTTAGGAAAATTTAATGGAGAGCGTTGTAAATAAATACGTATCCGGAGTGTTTAATGCATGCGAGCATTAAAAAAAACTAAGTACCATATGTTTCTAGCAACAAATAATTCATTGAAACTGGTGTACAAGTTCGCGAAATTATTGCAAGAATGCTACCTGGAATTAGCACAGTAACCAATAAAAATGGCTCTAGATGGATCTGCTTCCATAATCAGACTAATTTGTGCCACATTACGACATAAACCAGGTAATCGATTCCATTTCTATGTAGTGTAAAGAATATATCCAAAGAAAAGTGTTACATAATGTCGGTAGAATGTGTACCTGTTAAACAAGTAGGTTTTTTTAAATGATTTTATTCATTACTTTGTAATTAATTATATAAATATATATTAATTACTATTATACTACATATTTATTTAAATTATTGTATAATAATCTGAAAATTACATCCTACGTAATTAAATTAATCTATAAATTGCTCACTAATTGATCCTTTTAAACTAAAATCCACATTTTATTCCAAACAAGGTCTCCCTCAAGGCTCTCTCATAGACTCCACAATAGAATGTTTTAAAATATAAAGAATCTCTCTAAATCCAATTATTAATGCAATTACTAACCCGATTTTATAGAATTTTCCCAAACTCTTTATCATTAATCATTAATAAAAACACAGCTGAAGGCAAGGAAACCTAACATTACTATAATAATAACTTACCCGCTACAACAGTGTCTCAATCCAGCGTACCTTGAGACACACACACACACACACAGATAGAGAGAGAGAGAGAGAGTATTTAAGAATACTTTACAATTTTGCTAGTAACAATATATTATATATGGTCGAGCCGCCGAGAGCTGACTGCGACTCATGCGTTTTCGTACTAAGAATCGTCTAGCAATTAATATCTATCTCATTCTATCACCATCCTAGGATGATCAGGAGAGAAAGAAATGAAAGACGGAATGTGTGCAGATTTATAGATTAAACTAATGCACTTCTGACCTACCACAATATAACGCTTATTGGACTAGCGTACTCTTGACCTACTCACTACAATATGGATCATTTGAGGTAATGTACTTTTGACTTAACCCATTTTTATTGTTCTAGTGTGCCTTTAACTTACTTTCATTATAGTTTATATAAGTTAAAGTACTTTCATAAATAATAAAGTTAAAAATGTATTAGATTAGTTAGGTATTATAAAAGAAAACATAAAGACGAAGTTAAAGCATCGCTATTAAAAAGAAAAATGAAATAAATTAATTAACTATTTCCATAGCAAAAATTGACAATACCCTATCCCAAAGTCAACGCAAGATTTGAAATTCACATATGGCGACGCACTAAACTGTTGGCAACCCTGAATAAAAAAAAACAATTTTACAGCTGGAGGTTAGAGTTAGTAAAAAAGGAGTGTTACAGGATACAACTTCGTGTTTTCATTATTGAACAATATCTCAAAAATAATGAAAAGTTGGCAGCCCCAGTTCATACAAAATATGGTATGTCAACTGTGAAGAGATTAAGTACAAATTTAGGTAGAATTTTTTTATAGGAAAATTTATTTGGAGAGCCCTTTAAATATCAATGTCGAAGCAGTGCGTGAGAGGGTTGATGAAAATTCCTGAACATCATTTCGACGTCATGAACTAATTTCAATTTTCTACAACGCATACTCACAAAAAACAGAGTGTTTATGCTTACAAAATTTAATTAACACAAAAACTGAAGCCTAATGAGACAGAGAAAAGAGAGTGTTATACAAACAAAGTTATTAATGTGTTTCATTTCTATTCAACATGTATAACGAATAAATAGAAAAAACACGAAAATATTTTCGTAAAATCTACAACAAATGAGTCTTATTAAGACTACAAGAACAAACCACTTTTGAAACAACTACTTCTCTAGCTAATACTTCGACAGACATTGAATAATACAAAAGTAATTTGCGTGTTACAAAATAGCAAGGCTATCAAAGCAACACTAGTTTGAACGTATTTCTTTCTGTAAAATGATTCTCAAAGAGAAGTAGTTGTTTCAAAAGTGATTTGTTCTTGTAGTCTTAATAAGACTCATTTGTTGTAGATTTTTCGAAAATATTTTCGTGTTTTTTCTATTTATAAAGGACTTATATATTTTATTATGTATAACGAAGTAGAAGCCTTCAACATCAACAATATTTAAACTGCCAGTGTAGCAAAAAGGGCAAAAATGTACTTTAAACTCCGATTGAAAATAAAACAAGCATCCCTCAATATTAGATTCAACCAGCAGTGTCTCAAACTAAACCTAATACTAAAACTCGAACAAATCAAGACAAAGTGCCAATCAGTGGCGGCGAAGAAAACTACGAAATATGCCGAAAAAATGTGGATAAAAACGTGACTTCCTTTTCACATACGCAAAAATTCTACACTGTGAGCTGACCCATGACCTACACCAAGTGGAGTTCGACCTTTTAGACGACTTCTTCAGAGAAAAAGTCAGCTATATTGCACACAAGAAGTTCCTGCCTCAGAGAAGAAAAAGTTAGAACAAGAACAAAAGCAGAATATTCCCAGCCCGGACTCACAACTTAAATTTAATCGTTGAATCGGAATTAGCCCTTAAGGTCTCACCAAATTGCAAATTAACCAAACTAAAAATTGCAAAAATCATTAAAAATTCCAAAATGAACAACACAGCAGATCAAACGGTTATAAAATCTATAAAAAACAAAATCACTCAAAACAATTTAATCATAATAAAGCCCATAAAGGAAATTCAATAGTCATTCTAGATAAAATATATATTTCAAAAATGAAAGATTTTCTAAACACTCCGGATATCATCGAACTAAACCACGTCCCAACTCATTCATTCCTCAAACAGCTAAAATCAACACTTAACAATTCCCAATCTATTTTGAATAATACTAACAAAACCAAATTAATCCCTATTAATCCTATCTACCCTAAACTTTATGGTTTTGTAAAAATTCATAAAGATTCTTCTCATTTGAACTCCTTATATAAACACAACAGATTTTTGAGATCCTTATTCAATTAAAAACTCCATAGAATTATGCAACAAATTAAAATCCTTTAACATACTACCCAACTACAAGCTAGTATCGTTCGACGTAACAAATATGTTTGCTCAAATCCCCCCTGAAAATTTTACAATTTAAACCGAATTTCTAAATTTATTACAACTGATTTTAGATAACAATTACTTCTCATTCAATAATACATGTTATAAGCAAACAGAGGGTGTAGCAATAGGCTCCCCCTTAAGCCCATTGTTAGCAGATATTTTTATGCACAACCTTACGCAAACATTTTTAAATTCAACATAAGGTATAAAACATATCAAGCTTTGGCACCGATACGTAGACGATATATTAGCTTGTTTTGTTGGCACTGACAGACAATCAATTCCTCGACTTCATCAATAACCTATGTCCTAAAATTAAATTTACCATAAAAATCGAAGCTAACAAAAACATTAACTTTCTAGACCTTTCCATTACTAAAACCAATAATAAATTAACTTTCAGCATCTTTCGTAAACCTTCATAAACAGATTCAGTTATTCCCAGTACATCACGACATCCTATTAAACATAAAATGGCCGCGTTTATCTCGATGATACATAGAGCTCTTAATCTGCCACTATCAGAACTTCATCTAATAATATATATATGTCAATTACATTTTTGGTGCGGTTAGTTCACAAATTGGTAACATACTAAAGAAACATAATATTACTATTGCAAATAAATCATGTTCTAAATTAAAATATTGTATTTTTAACCAAAAAGAAAAATCGCCCGCACTTGAAAAATCGGAAATATACAAATTAACTTGTCCTGAGTGCAAAAAAGTGTACATCGGCCAAACTGGTCGTAAATTCAATACGAGGTTAAAAAAACATCATCGACTTTCCGGCTTATGCAAGAGGATAAATCTACTTTCGCTGCACATCTTCTACAAGAAAAACATCCTTTTGGCGAGGATGTACTCTTAATACTACATATTACCAAAAAAGGCTCCAAGATGGATTTGTTGGAACCCCTGAAAAACCAGAAAATACGACCAGCTAGGCCTTGTATACACCCCTATTTCTAATTCGCTCATGTAATTACGGCAACTATTTATACCTGTAAAATAGGTTTTTTTAAATTACTTTATGTTTGAAAATGGTACGTGCACTTACCGAAACTTGAGTCACAAAAATACATTTCGTGTTATACAAAGTTATTAGTGTGTTTCATTTCTATAAGAGAGTTCGTTGGATGGATTATTAAACATCAAACAATTTTTTTAAGCATAATCAACCTAAGCGATGAAGACATTTTCACCTTCATCGCTTCGTTAATCGGCAAAATTGTTTAAAAACAAATACATTCAAAATTTGGTGCTGGACCGTACTTTTTCGAAAATAAAGCTGACCAAGCAGCGAGTATTACTGGTACCCGATATCGGGACATGATAACACAGTTATGCCCAAATTAGATAATATTGATATGGCCAATAAGTGGTTTCAACAAGACGGTGTTCCATGTCACATCGTAATATTAATGTGGCCAGTATGTGGTTTCAATTTTCATGGGATTATTTGAAATCAAAGGTCTACGTTGCAAGCGCATCATCACCGATGCATTATAGGAGGAAATTAAACGCTGCATCAACGAAATTCAAGCACATTGATGCAGAATGGTCAAGGAAATTTTTGACAAATGAGTGCGTGCGTGCCAACAAAGCCGTGGAAGCCATTTGTCATTTGAAGTTTAGAATTTAGTTTTTAGTCTGTTTTGATTTGAATTAAATAGAAAAATTGCGTTATTTTTAGGATAATCTTTAAATATTAAACTAGTTGAAAATTCCTCATTTTTTTCTTGAGATTTGAGAATATCAGGATTTGGAACTTTATGCAAATTCAAAACACAGGAAGAAGTTTATGTTCTTGAATTTGACTTTCTTCTGAATCTATAATCTATTAGTAGTCTACTGCAATCAAAACAGTGATTACTAAAAAATAAAGAAATGTAATTATCCATTGGAGTATGTGAAGGTACAGATAGATACAGAGCCATGGCTTTGCACGTAAATTTTAATTTAGCACATGAATATATTTAGAATTATTTGGTCCTAATTTTATATGTGTCTACCTTTAAAAAATCTGTTGTACTTAGGACCTCTTCCTATACAGAAAACATATAATTCTCTACTTATGATGCACTTTTGTATTTTTTTTTGCCATGAATAAAACCAATGAAGTGTTTATGATCATTGTTTCATTACAGTGTACTAAAAAAAAATACAAACTCTACCTTCAGTTTAAAAGTAACACTAATACAATCCATTATGTTTATTTTTACTTTGACAACAATTGCACTCTTTGGAAAAAAAGTTGCGGATAATCCAAACTATTTCAAATGCATTAATTATTGTTCCCTGTCAACAACAGCTACGAAACGATTTCGATCTGTTTTGGATCTCTTGGATCTCATCAGCGTAGCACAATTGGAGACAGAGAATCGAGATTGACTTTGGAGTAATTAACTCTCCGGGTTAATCATCGATTACGATATTAACACAAAGGTGCCATCTATTGTCTAAACGTTTTACTAGATCCCAAATGGGTGGGTAACCACCGACATTATTGTTATAATTGTCGCTGTTGACAGATCCCTTTAATGCCGGTGGTTATCCACCCATTTGGGATCTACTGCAACGTTTAGACAACTTTATGGTAATATCGTATTTCAAATGCTCACCACTCATCAGTCTAGATAGTGATAATCTCACAGCTTCAATATTAGAATAGAGTTATCGATTGAAGACTAAGCTATATTGCTTAAATAAACCATTAATACAAACAGAAAAGTATTATAAAAGTGTCTGCGACGATTACTATACAGGGTGGAAACTTTAACTGGTATAAAATTCATAACTTCGATATAGGTGATTTTTGCAAAGAATCCCGAGACATGTCAAGTATTGTTTTTTCTTGGCCTCATTTCTATGTATATGCAGTTTGTTTATCTGTTCCCGGAAGTGCCCACCCACCACCGACCTTTTTTTCAAATGGAAAGGTATGTCAAGTGACACCTCGTTTGAAAGATATCTTCGCAAGGAATACAACTCATTATTTATTCCATTGTTTAGGGTCGTCAATGTCGCATTGTATTAGGCATAAAATACGGCAAGTCACACCAGAAATGTTTAAAAAAAAAACATAAGAGATGCATGATATCATCGATTTGCACTTTGCCAAAAAAGAAACGGTGCCCATTTTGAACATTTGTTGCATAAAATAATATTCAAGTTATACATTTGGTTTTCATTTTTATCACGTGGGCTTTGAAAATATTCAAGAAATAAATAGCGGGTTGTATTTCTTGCGAAGAGATCTTTCAAACGTGTCACATGACGTACCTTTCCATTTGAAAAAAAAGGTCGATGGTGGGTGGGCACTTCCGGTAACAGATAAACAAACTACATATACATAGAAATGAGGCCAAGAAAAAACAATACTTGACGTGTTTCGGGATTTGCAAAAATCACCTATATCGAAGTTATGAATTTTATTTCAGTTAAAGTTTCCACCCTTTCCACCCTCGTCGAATTTCTCTTTCAGTTTATGCCTTGATCATTATCATACTAATCATCTCTATTGAAAATTGTATACTAAGTTATATCCAGATATTTATATAAATCGAGACTATTGAATTTCTCGAATACTGAAATAGAAATTTGGATTTTGCAAGCCTATGAATCCAATTCACTTTGCTTTATGTGAGCGTAATTATGCTTTATGCTATATAGTCTTCTAAAACCCAGTATTGGAAAATCACTAAAAGGCCTAAAACATATCAAAATTAACTTTATTTTATAGTCCCACAACGCCTGATTCTTTCTACTTAACATAAGGTTACTATGTGATTTTCGTAGAGAACAAGTCAAGAACCGTAAACAATATAATAATTCGTAGTATAGGAATACTTTTGACTTTACACGGATTTTACAACTTTTGTTGGTACTACAAGCAATACATTTTTTGGTGAATTTTAATTTCATTATCTTTATAATATATTAATACGAAGGAAAAGGCTTACAGCATTATGTTCTGTTTATGTCTTATAGATGTCCATGTTTTTAAGTTAATCTCAAACTTAAGATATAATTTGAATGGTTAGCATACAGTTGTGATAAAATATACAACCTCTGACAATAAAGTTCGGTGAATAGTCCTGTAAAATTAACGTAGATGAAATATTAACGAAAGTTAGCTTACGGTCCTCACATCTAATGACTATACACCGCTAAGATGTCCTGGAAACTTTTCAAGAAGGCTTCTTTTGGGATGGAGTTGAAAACAGCCTCGTAAGATTTTGTTGGATTTCAGGAATATCAAATCTCTTTCCCTTCAATGCTGTAAGATACATTGAAATTTTGAACCGTTCCATGAAACGTCTACGCACAACAAGGTTCATGGTTTTTTGTTCACGAAAACACTCGCCCTCACTCAGCCAATATCGTCAAACAGTTCCAGTTTCGCAAAAGAGAGGGTGCTGCAAATTGAACATCCACCATACTCACCAGATCTTAATCCTTTATACTTATTCCTATTCCCATGACTCAAACTCGCTTTAAAAGGAAAGAGGTTTAATATTTCTGACATCCAAAGAAACATGATGAGGCTTTTGAAATCCATCCCAAAAGAAGCAATCTTGAAAAGTTTCCAAGACATGTATAGCAGATCTCAGAGGTGCATAGCTATGGGTGGTAACTATTCCGAAGGACAGAAGTGTATCTTTCGTTAAAATTTCATCTACGTTAATATTACAAGACTATTTATCGAACTTTATTGTAAGAGACTGTATATACGCACTTCAATCAATCAATTCATTCTAAACTCATTACAAGTCACTTTAAAAATACGTGCATACTATTGTTTTATATCAATCTTTGCCCTTCCTTTTTGTTATAAAATTGCTAAAAATAAGTCAACCTGAACAACACTTGATAAAATAAACTCCAAATCTATTAAAAATTCTCGAAGAGGCAAAGAAATTACTTTAAAAGTCTTAAAACCTGAAATAAAAAAGTTGTAAAGTTTTTTGAAATTAATGCAAAGGAAACTAATACTACTCGATAAAAGAAGAAATTGGAAGATAAAATAAAGAAGAGAAATTGCTGAAAAACACTTGAGCTAAAATAACGTCTGATAAAAATTTCTATAAAATAAAATCACAAGCTTGTAAAACTTGTAAGAAAAACTGTCGAAATTTTCTATAAAACAATTGTCAACAATTATGGAAAATTCACGAAGGGGAAACAAAGAAGAGAAATTGCTAAAAAATCTCTTGAAATCTAAAAAACTGATACAAATGTCTATAATATAAAGCCAGATATGGAAAATATGGAAATATAACGCAGAAGAGAAATTGCCAAAAAGTCTTAAAACATAGTAGAAAAGCTAATCAAAATTTGTATAATATTATATCAGAAGTTATAGAAAATTCTAAGGAAGAAAACGAAAATTCTTGCAACAAAGTCAGACAAAAAAATCTAAAACGAGGAACTGCTGAAATTAATCTGATAGAACCATAGATTAAAAAATCAGAAATTATAGAAAATTATGAAAAATTCACAAAAATAAAACCATCAAGAGAAATTTCTAAATATAATTCCTAAAACCTAAATGTAAAATCATCGAAATATGTATAAAATAAAGTTAAAAATTATGAAAAATCTACAGGCGAAAACGAAAAAGAGAAAATCCTGAAAAACTTGTAAAGCTTGCAAGGAATACTGATGCAAATTTCTATAAAATTAAGTCAAAAATAAGGAAAATTTTCGTAAAGAAAACCAAGGAAAGAAATTGCTAAGAAACTCTTGAAACCTTGAATATTTATGCTTAAAATTTATATGAAATACAGTCACAAATAGTGAACAATTCTCTAGTAAGATGCAAAGAAAAACAATTGGTAAAAAAACTCTTGAAGCCTAGAAGAAATACTACTGAAATTTTTATAAAACCCAGTCAAAAATAATGAACAATTCTCAAAAATAATTCCAAGAAGAGAAATTGCTGAAAAACTCTTGAAACCTGGTGGAAATTTGTATAAAATAAAGTCAAAAAATATGGATATTTCTCGAACAAAATAACGAAGAAGAAAAAACTTGAAACACACTTGTGAAAACAGAACAGATATTGAACAAATCTTTGCATTGCATTGCAAAAAAAGCTTAGCTTCTCTTCCACACAAACACCTCTATCCACGCTGCCCAGGACAAGGTCAACACTCTTCGGAATGGCAAGGCTCGAAAAATGTGTTCTTGTCTCATACTAGCAGCTTGCTGCAGGTTGCTCGGCACGACGACTTTTTGTTGCTACATCTTTAAATCATTTGTAAAAAACCCTCGTAGTAACCTGAAACCTTTGCCCTGACAAGATAGGGTGAGCATGGTCCCAGTATGGCACTCGTGTCCGAAGAAAAATTCTGGAAATTTTTATAAAGTAAAGTCAGAAATTAGGAAAACTTCTCGAAAAGGAAAATTATGATTCCTGGAAGAAAACCAGCGAAAAATTTCTATAAATTATAGTTAGAAGAAAATTTAAGTCGATTTGCCTCTATGCTTAAATAACAAAGTAAAAAATAGCACATAGCAAATTCTATACCAACCGAAACAGATGAATTATACAGAAATCTGTTTATTAAATGGTTAATATTTATACAACTCAGGTTGATTTTATTTTCCCTTATAAATTATTTTTCGTCCAATTGAACCACGTCCGAAACCCCTCAAAAATAAGAAATCAAAATAAACACGACATTTTATAAATCTCGGCAGCTCACAAAGTAAAACGCACTCGGCCATATATATCCAAAGATCCAAACGAGCGTATAAAAAATGCACCCCTTATGACCATACTCGTCCTGCAGCGGGTTCGACAAGTGAAAATAAACAAGAAAAATGAGGAGGAGATAATGGTAACAGAAATCAAATGCACTACAGTATATCATTAGAGTACATTTTTTCCAATTTCTTCAGTTATTACTGTTTTTATTGCCCGAGTCTACCAGTTAAAAATGAATTCCTATTTATCTTGATAACTACCTTCACCAATTAGAAAACATAAACCTTAAACAGAGGAAGTATCATACAGTTTCAAATCCTAATCTTCTCAAGTCTCAAGACAGAAAGGAATAATTGTTTTCTAAATTCAAGACCTTACTAATCGCCCTGTCAGAAAAAAAACCATAATAAATGAAAAAAAATATTAGTTTATTTGTGAAAGAAGAGGTCGTAACTACAACAGGTTCTAGAAGATAACTAAACATATATAAACAGCAAGAGAAGTAGTTGTTTCAAAAGTGATTTGTTCTTGTAGTCTTTATAAGACTCATTTGTTGTAGATTTTACGAAAATATTTTCGTGTTTTTTCTATATATAAACAAACTACCTAATTGATTCTAAATCTTTCCAGAGGCCACTTTAAAAATTACGTGCAAACTTTTATGTAACGTCAAATATTTGCTTTTTATTTTTTCTAATGACCCATTTTGAGAAAATTATAAGTAAAAATTAAATGCACAACCCTTGGACATTTGATACATTTAGTAATTTCTTCAGTTATCACTGATTTAATTACTGTAGTCTACCAGTTAACAGCAGCCTTGGAGATTCAAAGGAAAGTTAGGCAAAATTGTGATGAAATGGAAACGAGATTTATTGTGAATTTTACTTCCGATCTTTTCCATGCGAGTTGGGCTCCTTGGAGAGCTATTTTTGCGACTGATATGGTGGAACAAGTTTTGATGTTCATCTATCTAACTAAATGTCCTGGGATGTAGATCTATACTTCTTCATTCATTTGTTATAAAGTTTGGTCTGTTGTGCCGTAAAAGCTGATTTGAGCATTGATTATTGAACTATTATTATGATCAAATGATATTAATTTTATCTACTACTTTCACCAATTCAAAAATATAAACCTTAAACCCAGAAAGTTGCATAAAGTTAGAAGTTATTCTTAAGTCTTAAGGTAGATAAGAGGATTTATTCTCAGATCAAAATCTTTCTAATAATCTAGTTACACTAAAGCGCTATTAATTGCATGCTAATGGCGAAAACTATTAGTCACCTATAAGAATGCAAACCTCGTGTTAACATTATTACTTACAACAAGTTCTGCAAATTTTGCGTCCAACTCATCTTGTGGGGGCATGGGCTGGGTGGGCGTGATGGCTTGAAGTGACAGTGTTCCAGTATTTTCAACAACACAATACGTAATTTCGGGCGGTTCATCATCCTGAAATTAAAAACGATATAAATTAGACAAACAAATCATCGAGCTTCCTAAATTGGCAAACAAATTAACACACCTTTTCAGACATACGAATTCATATCTTAAATATTCGCCCGTAGGCAACATAATTAAGTCTAAATAACAACATATTGCAATATGTAATAATTTTTAAACAAGTAAAATACATTATAAAATTCCTTCAGGCCAATAATAATATCTCAAATTTTAATATCTTCTTTATTACGAGTAAAAATTACGCAAACGGTTTCAAAAGATGGAAACAATGCGAAGTGTATTACTAAATAATTCCATTTTATAAGCGGCGAAATGTTACTATTCGAGATACCATCAATCGGATCGAGATAATCCTTGACATTATCCAGATGATGCATTCTTTTTAGGTGGAAATTATGCAAGCCGGACGACAGTAGAAAGGAATAATTATAGGTTCGGCGTGATTTGTAATAATTGTGGTTATTTAGGCATGCACAATTTTGGAGTGATTAATTTAATTTTAAGTACTAAGACAATAGACGCAAACAATTACTCATCAATACTTAAAGTATGCTAATTTGGTTTATTATTATAAAAATACGGTGATCTAAAGCCTTTCATACGATCATCATGAATAATTGTAATAGGAGTGCTATTGTATATTGTTTGTTGATAATTTATTAGAATAAAAGGAAATTTAAAGTTGAGGTCATCGAAGGCTGAAGTATTGTTTTCAATTAGGTTTCCACCTACTATTTTGTTCATTATTTAGTACAAAAATGCGAAACGAAATAAAATTCTAACCAACCTTATTAAATCACAATATTCTAGAAGTTTTTAGTAGTAGCAGTGATTTTAGGCCTTTTGCCTAGAAGTTTTTATTTAATCAAAAATAAGTAGTGACTATACAATATACTATAGCCTTTCACTCCGTGTTACATTATAATAATCCAAAATAAAGTAAATAACTTTTTGGTAATAAATCTTTAATAACTCTTATTACTACAGTTTTGATATATTTGGTTTGCCATTATCAGTGTTCAAAATTATTAAAAGTGATTCCAAAAAATATATTCGTTTAATTATAATACCGCTGTTAAAAAATATTAAAAATTTAGTATTTTAGTTAGTAAACTACATATTGTTTAAGCTAAAATAGCTTATTAAAGTGGACGACACTAAATTAAAAGAAAAAGTAACAAAACCCTTAAGTGGCGCGAATGAATATGCGCAAACACGTCCCTATAATAATACACCTATTACTTTTAATTAACGTCACCTCAAGATTTTTCACAATAATGGTTAAACCTACATCGGCCACAAGGATGCCGTTCTTGAAACTCAATTAACGAGCGGCGGCTCAATAATATCATGTACATGCCCCCAATACCGCCAGTCACTTCCTTTTGAACGATTCCAGGCATAGTTATTAGAATCAATTTTTTTAAATCCTTGCACCATCAAGTACGTTCAATAAAATCAAAGCTAATTAGCTTCGACCGAAAATGGAACCATCGCTCGGGCATGCATTATTTCAATACATAATCGCTTGCGATAATTACAGTGTTGGTTTGAGGAATAATTAGTTGCAGATTTGTTAAGTAAAAGGTGAGGAACAATTGCAATTGTGTGTATATAAGTACCAATCAATGTTAATAGGAAGCTGCAATTAACTGCGATGACTCTTTCGTCAGCGTTTGTAATTGCGAAATTGTGAAAATTTCTTGGTAGCTCGGTAATATTAATAATTGGTGTGGAAATTTTTAAATTCCCGTTTTAAACATTCTATTGAAATAATTTGGCATTGTAATTCAAACTGTCTTTAATTGCCTTCGAATAAACACAACTATAGATCAATATATGTCGCAGTTGAAGAGAGGCTAACACACCTCACTAAGACCCTATTTAACCTATATCCTATTGCCTTCGTAAGATTTACATGATCATGACTTTTTTCGAATTTGAACAAAATTGCGAAATTTTTAGGTTCCCTGAATATTTTTAAAATGAGTTTGTATGTGACATACTAAGGATTTATAAGTATATTTTATTAATTATTTTGTCATCTTTTGTTCCATAAACTTTGTATTTTCTGGAATTTGATTTTTTAATTAAAAATTTTAAAATATTTTTTTTTAAACTTTCTTTATTATATTTTAATGATCTAAATATTTCTAATAAACGATATAATCCAAATTACCATCCATCGATTGATCAAGCGTTTCGTAATGATCGATAGTAAACTCGTTTCCCAATATTTATGTAATCTCACTTTTAGCTTACAAATTATACCAATTATAGATCTATTAATCAAATAGATTTTTTTTATAAATCGTTGATTAATATTACATGGTTCATTTAATTTGTTTAATATATTCAATATAACTAATGAGATGGCCAAAGAACGGTAAATAAAATTACATATAAACTGGAAATTCGTGGCAAATATAAATATTAAATTATAAGTATTACATTAATAAAAGCCATGTGCGCCATTGTTTGTAAAATAAAGTTTTATGTACAATGATTACCTAGAGATTATAAGTTTAGGTCTACCAATTTCAACTTAGATGATATTGTTGATTAAATTTGATATAACTCAAAATTCTATACTTTATAAAAATTTAGTACATTTCTCTGTTATAGAATAATAATGAATCACAAATATACTTACAAAGAGCTGAGGAATCTATGAACGCTGAGAGCTTATACGAGGGTAGATTGAAAAGTTTCCGGAATGGGCAAGAGATGGCGCGCGTATCGTGAAATTGTTATGATGGTTGTTAAGGCTTATCTATTATAGGTAAGCTGTCAAATTTTCAGACACGTGTGTCGTTCCGTTTTTGTTTACTAGGATATCTTGTGAAGTAAGTCAGGCACTTTTGCAAAAATGGATAAAAACGAATTTCGTGCAGTCATCAAACATTTCTGGATGGACGGGGAAAAGGCGACGGAGATACGAGATATTTTGCAGAAAGTTCATGGCACATCCACACCTTCATTTTCGATTATTAGTTGCTGGGTGAGCGAGTTCAAACGTGGCCGTACGAGCACCAAGGATGAACCACGCAGTGGACGTCCAAAAACGGCCACAAGTGAAGAAATGGTCGACCAAGTCCATGATCTCGTGTTAGCCGATCGACGAGTGAAGTTGCGCGAAATAGTAGAGACCACGGGCATCTCATATGAACGTGTGCAAAATATCGTGCACGAACATTTAGGCATGAGGAAGCTGTCGGCGCGATGGGTGCCGCGTTTGCTGACTATGGACAACAAGCGAAATCGTGTGACCACTTCGAAAGAGTGCTTATTTTGCAGAGTTCCCGAAATCATATTTTTCTGAAGGCTTAAAAAAGTTGGAGCACCGCTGGGAAAAGTGTATCGCCCTACAAGGGTACTATGTTGAAAAATAAAATAAAAAACCTGTTTAATTACTGCGTTTTCTTGCCCATTCCGGAAACTTTTCAATCTACCATCGTATGCCCTTCTCGAGAGTGTGACCGAGGAAAAACCTATTGACTTTGACTTAACCATCAACTAAATTCACATCCCAGTGTGCTATTGTGATATGTCTGATTTTGAAGATAATGAAGACTCGATAGGTGTTTTGATTTTGGTACCAAATGATCAAAATCACCAACAAGATGAAAATAATCATCTCTCTGATACATTTTGTATAAACCAAGAAGATCTTACGTATAACTAGACAAAAAATCAATTCGAAAATTTATTTAAAACGCTTGCATTCGATAGAAATTTTAGACCAAAACTAATAATTAGTGCAATTGTTTTTTAAATATCTTCACAAGTCTATTCGATAAAAAACTGATAATCCTAATAAAAATCTACTCAATACCATATGGTATCAAACTAGATTTGAACAAAAATAAACTAAGGAATGTCATAATAATGATAATTCTATTGGTTGAGTGCACCATTCAATAGATATGAACTCTCATAAGAACAGAATTACAAACTTGATATTTATTATAAGTATCTTGAAAATATTACGTTACTTACATAGAAATGACAACTTAAAAATACCATAGGAAGAAAACATGCGTCACAATATGACATGATTTGTAATTTTCAGTTTATGAATATAAAAAGATATGTGAAAAAAGCTATATACAGGCTGACATATTGTTCTAAAAAGTTTTAAAGAGGAAACAAATAGCGAATTTACTTCAACTTTCAAGTTTTACAGTATTTGTCAAGCTATTAGACACGTATTTAGATAGGTGCAGAATATTTCGTACAGATAGAAGAGTTTCCTCGAAGATTGAACTTGATACTAATAAAAGTTTAGACCCGGGTTATTACTATTTTGTAAATTATCGTTAGATATTTTGTAGAAAAGTGACAGAAGGTATAAATGTTTAATTGTTAAAAGTTAAACGAACTAAATTTTACAAGGGTAAAAAATTAAGAAAAAATTAACTAGCCACCTATAATGTATTAGCTTACTGAAACTCGGGACTATTTTCATACTCGCACATTTTAGAAGCGATCTCACAGCTTTCCTTAACAACTAGTTTCTTAAGGTACTCATTCAGCACACCCAACCAAACAATCATGGGTGGCAATAGTCCCGAAAGCTTCTGCACACTCACGCTTCACCATATCATTTTCAGAAGCATCCCTAAGGGATTCTGTATTCCAAGTTGTCCAAGAACGAAGTGGATTCCGTGGTGGAATAAAGCACTTCCATACTTATCTCTCGCTCAGGACCAAGATGGCATCTTTCGAATGGCCGTTTCTTAAGGAAAACATGGCTTTTTAATGGTCGAATAAGAAAGCCTTTTCATCCAGCAGCACGGACTTTAAATATTTAATATGGATTTTTCGGTTTTGTTTGCTTTCATCACTATGCAACCCTTTTATCTTATAAAGTGCCAATTCACATGTTTCACGAACTTCTTAGACTGGATCCTTTGAAAACTTCTTTAGAATTGCAAGTGATTCTATAGAACCAATTCCTCTCAAGGCCTCAGCAGCTTCGTGTCGCACCATCGGTTCTTGATGTACAATCTCAGATATGACCACCAGTTAATGGCTTCCTTGTCTTGCATTTACCCCAGACATTAAGCCAGTTTAGGTTTCAATAATGCTGACAATGCACTGTTGATGCAGTCAAAGGCAAGGGCCCCACCGATGTTCCTCAGAGTGAATAATGTCCAAAACCTCTCTTTCAACGGTCGATTATGATCATTCAACACTTAACCTATATTTCTGATTTGATATTCATCATGTTTTGGATCAAAAATTCACGTATTTTCCAAAAAAATTTACAAGATTCTTTGACAGAATGTGGCAACGGAAATATTATTTTTATTCCAAACTTCTTTGTTTATAAAGGATTTTGAAAGAAATACGGCTAAATGTTTCTTTTATAACCGATTGTTCTAAAAATATTAGAGACGTAAATATGTTTGATAAACTGCATGTCTGCTATAACATTGCATTGGAGTCGAGACGTTGGTGTTAGAAATTTTTATACCGTCATCCAGTGGTGGCCTCGAGGTTCATGATTAAAAACACGATCAAGATGTCAAATGTTGGATGTTCCACATTAAAAAACTTCTTGTAGACTAGATGTAGTCATAACAAAAAGCAATAAGGATTCATCAGGAACCGTTTCTGTAAATTTGTGTAGGATGTTTTTCGACATTTTACAACAGATATTTTTTAGAAACTAATCTACGACATGATTTTTTTGAAGAACTAATCTAGAATATGGATAATTATTGAAAACCCGACCAGATAAATGTTCTGAGAACTCCTTCCCTTCTAAATAAATTATGAACTTCTGATAATGTTACTTATAATATTTACATTGTTCTAATGCTTATTATTTTTAATGCTATATTTATCAGAAACTTTATCAAATGCCATACATTCATTATAGTCGTCTTTATACTCTCCTAGTATATATGGTACCAATAGAGCGAAGATTAACTTTAGCATGTGCCCTGGGTTTTTGAAATTTTCTCTCTATAAAAGAAAAGGAGAAAGTGAAAAAGAAGGACCTCTACGTGAACGTATTCCAAGGAAAAATACTGAATTTACTTTGATCACTTATTTATAGGTTTTACAGTCTTCGCTTATAGAAAGGTTTTTGTATAGCTATCGAACAATTCGTATAAATAAAAAGGATTCCCTAAATAATGAACTTAATATTCATAATACGACCCTTTAAATTATTGTTAGATATTTGGTTGAGACGTGGAAATAAATGCGTAGTTATTGCAAGTTAAAAGCTAAATTCTAAACTCTAAAAAAATTCCGATTATTATAAAAAGATGACGTAAATAAGTTTGATCAGTTGTAAGCCTTATATTAATGTTGCGCAGGAGTCGCGATGTTAGTGTTCGAAACTATTCTACGATCATCCACTCTTTTATATTGTATAAAACTGCATCTATTTAAAATAAAAACACAAAGGTTTACATCAGAAACACTTTAATGAATCTTTTAGGCGAATACTCTGTCAAAACTGATGGCCTCTTGATTAATGACGGAAAAGGAAAGAACACACTGAAGAAAATTGAAAATATAATCTAGGGGTAAAATGACAAAAACCATAAGTCCATCGTACAAGGTTTGCGAAAATTTGTTTTGGATGTTTCGCTCCTGATTTGCTAAAGGGCTAGTCTAGAAGATGGATAGTGATTGAAAACTCGACCAGACAAAATACATATGAAAAAATTATTTTTTCTAGAATTCACACTGATTATCTCTTTTGTACGTATGTGATCTTCTTTCACCTATTCTTGGTTGATTGTTTTTTTGTAAATATATTTATTTTATTATTCCTTTCCTTCCTAAATATATTATGAGCTTTTGAAAATGTTAGTGATAATATTCGTATTATCCTGATACTTATTATTTTAAACACTGTATTTATCAGAAAGATTCCTTCTCTTGAATATTATATTAACTTTATTATCCACGTATATATTAGATTTGATAGAAGGTGTTTGTTACTACTAGTATTCCATTATTATTTCGCTAAATACTTTTTTGTACTATTTCGTTTAGCAATAAATTCATATGTTTCTTTACTTATATTTTAAATAAAATACAACTTTACAAATTTACATGTAATCAACATATGAAGGCCTTTGTCTTTGTATATATTTCCTCTTTTCTAACCGTGTCCTGGGCGGCGCGGGTATTTTCATACCTGCAGGATTTTCAATTTTAACTTTCAGCAGATTAACGATCATCTCGCGCGCCACCTTCACCACCATTACGGCACAGGTGTAGTTCGCCGCCCCCGGTTCCGAGAAAATAAACTTGCGATTATCACGTCAGTTGGTTTAACTGACCTCAATTTAAAATTTTAATCGTTTTGCCGATTGTTGCATATGATTATCGGTGGATTCCGCTGGCAACTTTTACGTCCAAACCATCATAAATCAACTAATCTCCCAAATTTCAATACATGTATTTAGGTCTTGCGCATAGCAGATAGAACCTCAAAAGGGAGTCGCATTTGTATAGGTCGAAAATATCAATATTCGGAGCAGATTGGATTTCAGGCACTTTTGTCGGGCCTCACAATCCATGTATATCACCCTGATAAATACTCGGCCCAAATCATGTTTATTCGACACCCACAGTAGAAGAGCGCCAGCATTGGTATCTCCATAAAACCTGGGGATTAAAGCCCAAAATCACGTATTGGCTGTATAGAACGGCGGTGATACCCATTGTCACCTATGCTGCCCTCGTGTGGTGGCCGAAGACCTAAAAACTAGACACGCAAAAGAAGCTGAGTAGGCTTCAACGTTTAGCATGTCTAAGCATCACAGGGGCCATGCAAACGACCCCAACCGCGAGAATGGAGGCAATCATTGGTCTCACACCGCTCCATCTAGTGGTACAAAAAGAGGGACTTGTGGCAGCCCTCCGACTACACCAGAGGAAGAAAACACTGCCGGGGGACTGGACAGGACACTTAGAAATACTGCAGCAAATCGACCCGGCCCTTCTGTCCAAACCGACGGACATTATGTCCAGGAAGCTCGAATTCGAATTACCGTTTAAGGTGTCGATCGAGGACCCCAAAACGGCTTTGATGAGAGTCAAGGAGTTTGGACGAGGGATATCAGCCTGGTACATGGATGGTGCCAAGAATACCAGAGGTACTGGAATAGGCATTTATGGGCCTAACCAAAACCACAGGAGCTTCATGGCTCAGGGCACGACGCCCACGATTTTGCAAGCGGAAACGATTGCAATTGATATGTGCGCCAGAGAATGCTTGGATAGGCACCTAAATGGCGCGCATATATACATCTGCTCACGGACTGTCTGGGAATGTCGAAGATCCCTCTCGCAACTGGCGAAGAACAACTTGTTGACCCTCATGTGGGTCCCAGGGCACGGGGATATTAAAGGCAACGAAGTGGCCGATGAACTCGCAAAAAGAGGTAAAAATGCCACTCCTATAGGACCAGAGCCGTTTTGTGGACTCCCCATGGCGCATAGAAGAGGTGTGGTGCAAAAATGGGAAGAGGACAGAAGACGTAAGTATTAAAACAATGTACCAGGTCTAAGTCAATCAAAACGACTCCTGAAACTCGATCTCGATCACAGTCACAAGGTGCTTGAACTCACAAGGAACGAGCTAAGAACTTTCACCGGACTCATGACAGGGCATTGTGCCCTCCGATACCATTTGCGGAAAATGGGAAAAGAGGAAAGTGGAAACTGCAGATTGTGTGATTCGGCAGATGAAACTACCGAGCACATACTATGCACTTGTGTCGCGATTGCTCACAAGCGTCTTTCACACTTCGGCAGGGACCGATTATCCCCCGAAGAAGTGAGCATTATCACCCCCAAGATAGTTACCAGGTTCATGGTGGACGTGGGACTGCTTGGGAAGTGATTGGTTAAGGGTTGAACAATAGATCTGTTAGGTCGCAGTTCACGAGAGGCTAACACACTTCACTAAGACCCTACTTAACCTATAACCTATATTGGTATCTCCATTATTTTGATTGATCAATATGATCTAGTAACTATCTCTCATCGTGTGAAATGATGTGTGAAATTATAGACCTCATCGAAGCCTCGTCCTCTTGAACGTCGGGATTTTTGCAAAAGACTTCTGCTTTAATAATATCGAGCACGGTTTCATAATGTTTGTCCCTTATATCATCCACCTTGAAACCGTTAACGAGATCTCTCAATTATGAGTAATCAACTACTCCTGCTAAGATTGTCGTAACGTCCAGTCAGCCCGGATTGGCGAAGCGAGCAGTAGAATGGCTAATTGGCAGGGTACCCTTCATCGACAGTCACGAACCAAGAATTTGTCTTATATACCAGGGCATCTAGTTAAACACATCGCATCTGGTAAACCCACCTCCACGTTGTGCCCACTGGAATTCGACTCACTCGGATACAAATGGAGAGGCGCGGGATCTAGGCCAAAATTTGCCAGCAAGTCGAATTCCAGCGAGCAACACGTAGATGTGGAGATCGCACTTGATTTATCAGCTAATGCCTCACAGCCCTTTGAGATCGTAAGCTTCCTTAGCTTCCTTGTCATACCCCTGCTCTTAGCTCCTAGTATACTCCTAAATACAACAACATATAAACTTTCTACATTTTCCATTTTTCGTCATTTTAAATATGGCTTGTATCTCTAGTTATTTTTATTAAATTGTTGTATTAGTGCCTATTATTTATTACATCTTATATTCCCAATATGCGAATTACTCATTTTTCTTTACGTTTTCTTTCTTTTTTGGTATATGTTCTATTTATTTGTGATTATTCGGCTTCTCTTTCATGATCAGAATCATTGCTTCTCTAGATAGGGTGTCTAATATTGTTTATAGTTATCTTGTACCATTTTCTCTTCTTCTTAAAACCCTTGCTGTTTTAACTAATTTTTCGTTCACCTTTTCTTCTTACTTTAAAAAAAAATGATTTCGAGTAAACAGCTACTTCTAAAGTTTTACTAAAAGTTTAAAGCTTCAGTTTAAACTCTTTTGCGAACATATTTTTTCTAAAATTGCTTAAATACTGCCTAGTGACCCGATTTGTGTTGTATAGCATTTTCAAAAACATTTCGCAATATATTTCAATACCTGTATCAAGCAATTGAAAATTGAAAATTCTGTTGAATAGAAATCGAGTTTCTAGACAATATTTTAACAATTTTTATTAAAAAAATATGTGATTGTGTTTCTGTCTGTGTCTATCTTAACAAATGCTAAAGATTTTGAACTTAATATTTAAGCTTTTAGTAAAACTTCAGAAGTAGGTGTTTACTCGAAGCCATTTTTTTGATTTTTGTTTTGATTTCCCTTTTGTAAGAACTAAATTCAATTAAAACTTTTAGATAATATAACAACTAAATAACTTATGTTTATACTGTAGGTTGCTACTTCGTTACACATTTTATACAATAAATAAAATACTGGTTTTAATAATTGAATAATTTTTATTTGAACATCAAATTTGAACAAACATTCAGAATCAAATTGAATATCGTGGTTTTTGAGAAAAAAAATTCTATCGAAAAGCTTGATTACAGCTTTACATTGACCTAAATATGTTGAACCATGCTACTGATTACATAGAAACAATAATTTAATGTTTATTTATTAATAAATTCTCTTATTGGCAATTACATTATAAATTACCATATAAAAATATTTGTTTTATAGTTGATAATTAAATTTTCTACATATCCTTGAAGGCCTAACTTACTACCCATTATTATAAATAAGATTTTTAAATTTTGCAACAAGATAATACTTTTTGTTTGCGGCTAAATAAAATCTTGATTGAATAAATAACAGATATTAACTCGAATTTGCGTAACGGCGTAATTATGCGGTCTGTGGTAAATCACTTCCTAGTGTAAAAAAATATAGCGGGTGTCGCAAATATGACGTTATGCAGAAAGTTGTGACTCAAGCCATTACCCAATTACAGGAAAATCGATTGCCGGCATGATATAGTTCAAATATTAAGAAATATGAAAACTAATGCATCGAATTCACTTTATTTAAAAATGTAGTTTAATTATATTAATTAATATATAAGTAATCAATTAATTTAAGCATGAAAACTATTTGTTATTTTTCTTGTCTTTTACTTATGCATACTAGGTCCATTTCAAATCTTAAATTGTGAGTAATTGCGGTTACTATTTAAAAAAAATTAAATACAAACTAATTATATAATATTGTTTAGTTTTATAGGTTGTAATTTTTTTTATTAAATATTCATATTAATGTTTCAATAATAAAGAATTTCAAAATTTCTAGAAAAAACAACACAATAAAATATTATACTACGAAACTGAAAGGAAGCTGCAATATCTAAAAATCCTTAAATATATTAGAATTAAGTTGAAAAAAGTGATTTGTCAAAATTTTTAAAAATAGGCTATTTATGCGAATTTAATCTGATATAAAGAATTATATAATTTAATTTGTTTTAAAAAACCCTATTACATATTCCTACTTGATACTTATAAATTAATATACTGTTAACTATAAAATTTATTATGAATTAAATTTTACATCTTATGTTAATTTGATTCCTAAAAACATTAAATCATGTTCAGTTAATAATTTATTAAGAAACAGAAGCTACGTGTATGCATAACATTACCAAAAAAATCCACAAAATATTACCTATAATTAAATTTCCATTAAAAAAATTATTGCAGACACCATAAAGTACAACATTGCGCACAGAAAATCTCTTAATTATCAGCTGGTGTTTTCTAAAATTAATTTATAACCCCGCACCTGAAACACGGCCCGCAACTTTCCCTGAAAACATTCCACGATTGATTAACATAATCAAGGGATATCAAGTGTTTTATTGCGCCAATAACTTTCAAACGGCATCCTAGATATGCAAATCGGCAGTTTCCTTCAGCAACTGGAGAAAAAAAATCACACTGCCCCATGACTCGATGATTTATGCACATATATTGGCTGCATGTGCTATTTATTTCAATGTCTTTATAAGTACTTGTAATTTTCTTGGGTGTAAGTCATTATCATTCTTACGACGAAAGTTAGTCTCAACGAGATGAATAAAATGTATTTTATTTAACACTTTCATTGAAAATAGGATTTAAGTACATATAAATAATAATAATAATTATTGATAGGGGCCTTTTACTAAAAATTAAAAAAATATTAATATATTAAAAATACCGTATATGGATATTAATAAATTTCAAATAAGATAATGGTGATATTGATTTTTATTTCAAACAATTTTAATATGATGAAATTCTTGATGCCTTAAATTTAATTTATGCAAACAAACACCTAAACATTGATTTTGTAAATTCCTAATTAGCTAGTGGATTACACTAATTGAATCAGAGTTGAGGATGTTGCCCAAGAATTCAACAGCACTTCCTATTTCCTGTTCTTGTTTTAGAACGTGCACAATTTGCGGAGAACAATAAAAAATATATTAATATCACCGACTAGTAACCATTTTTTTTTCAAACACTAACATGCATCGCGGAACGAGTAAAAGCAATTTAACAAAGCGCGGAGAAAGCGCACTCGAGATAATCATGAATGAAAGCCCTTGGGACACGATTATTTTTTTAAATTTAATTTTCGCGTATTTTCCGATTAGAATTGCTTTTGAATGAAAAAAAAAATACATTTCTCGGTTGCACCTACATTAATAGGTTTCTGAAAATTAAACAACCATGAAGTAAAGTAGGTACACTTCCGCGCCGCATCACCTACAGCAATCGCCTATAATTGCACTTTCGAAATTTAATTATCTTCTATATTATCCGTTAGTAAGTTAGTTACACATCATTGTAAATTGTTATTGGTGGTTTAAATTAATGACTAAATTTGTTTTGTTATTGTTTCTACATTAACGGTAAGTTGTAGAAGCGGGGACCTCCTTTGTTATTCTTGGTCGAATTTTAATATTTCTACTAACTAACACAGGGCACAGCAAAATAAAATGTTATTTATTTGGCATCCAACGTAAACGCAAAAAATATCTGTTAAACGATAGTCTGGCTCTTGGGAATTTAATCGTTACTCGGGAGCCGATCGCGTAAATGAGGCACCAAGCACACAGCTCTTTAAAAATTGATGATAAAATTTAAGGAGACCAGTCCAACATTGGTAAAAACCAAAAAACGGGTTTACAAAGAACATCAACAACGCCAGAGAATGTAAATAGTGTTAACCAGTCTGTTGATGACAATCCAAACCTTACTATTCGAAAGCGTGGGGCTAAATCGACATTACACTGTATTGTGCACAAAGGCCTTAAGTTGTGCCTCTATACAATTGATTTGGAGCAAAAATTTAAGCACTAGAATTCCAGTTAAAGTGAAATTTTCATTGGCAAATTGATCATCAGGAGTGGTATAAATTGGCTTACTTGCAGTCCTGTTTTAATATTTAAGAACTTTTTCCTATGAGGTTATCTTAAATCTAAACCAAAATTTTTCAGTTTTACTAATGCATTATTACTCATAGACATATTCATATTATGCCTGAAACCAGAATTAGTGCAATCCATATTTTTAGCTTTTAAGATAAAATTTGTTTTATGCTACAAAAAGTCATTCAGCTTAGATTAAATATTTGGCTAACTACGTTGATGATAATAATAAGTAACTAATACTTAAACGTACTTAAGCGTTCAAATAATGAAGTTGCGTCCAAGATGTTGAAAAGCATATATCTTGAAAACAGTTATCAATTATTTTTAAATGGCAAAGTCATCACAAGATAAGACAACGCATAAATATAAATTTCAAAAGCTATGTATAGCTTGTAAATAATATAGAATAAGTAAATACGTTGCAAAAATAGTTAGTTCTTAGAAAAAGTTTTATTAAATTTGAATGAAGCTCCTCAATGGGCCATCCGAAGCCTTTCTTAAAATTACATTGGGTATTTAACAATTGGAGTGTTTCCACGTCAAAATCAATATTGATGCGGCTGTCAATGGAGGACAAACCTTCCATAAGTTCTAAGGAAAAAGGCCACATCTCTAATTTATGTCGAAATAAGGTCACTGGAACGGTTCGTGACAGGCTTGGGGTAGGTTAATGGTGGATATTACATGGCAGTTGGTCTTAATGTGTAGGATTCCTTCAACTCCTTCCCCTTGCTTTCCATCCACTCGCCATTCAAAGATAGGAGAGTTTTGCCTTTGCTCTTTTCAATATTAGCAAGAGGTTTATTTTGTGAATGACTATGATGGCAGTCAATCATAAGCCTCCTGTTATAGAATATAGTATATGATAAATATTAAGTCGTTACTATTGTCGGCAGACGACTTGTTATTAGTCGTCAGTAAGAAGAATATTGAGTATGTCTTCAGCACTGTTCAGAAGGCCAGAAAGCGGATTGAAGTAAACTGAGGCAGCTTTGTTATCAAGGCGGAGGGCAGACGGTCGAACAGCTGTTAAGATGGATAAGGTTACTTGCCCATTAGATTGCATTAAAGAAGCAGAAGTATTTGAATATTCAAGAACATTACCAGACGACAAATAAAACTATACTTTGTTAATATCATACACGGAATTTATTCAGTGACTATAGTTTCAACCTTTACAAGGCCATTATCAAACTTATAGTGAATTACAAATTTATCTAAGAAGGTATTTATACAATAAAGAAGTAATATTACATAATAGCTTTAAAAAAGAATGAATATATTATGTCAGTCTGGTCGTTAATTAAGGGATTTTCCGGACAGTTCCGCTTTATAAATTTCTAGAGATTCGAGTTTTGGACCTTTTTCGGTAAAATTGGAAGTCGCTAGGGCCATCTCTACAAGGTGCTATTTTGTGCAGCTTGTTTGAAGTCAGAACATAACATTTTCGATCTTATTAAGGCCATTAGAATCATCGGATATAGTCGAGCAATCGAGTGCTGACTGTGACATGCATTTTCGTACTTAAAACTGTATAGCAATTAATATCTATCTCGTTCTATCATCATCCTAGGATAGCCAGGACAGAATGAAATGAAAGACGGAACATGTGTCTAATTTTCAATATAGACTGAAGAGTCACGAGCTCGTCTATATTATAAAATTACATCTACCAAAGCGGCATTTGCGGAATTAGCAATTGCGGTCACAGAAGAAATCTTCATTGCCGACAAGGAAGGGGGTCCGCAAATCAGAGCTTAGAGCAAGGTTAATGCGATGCAGCTAAATCGGGACGCATTTCTAAGCGCCCTAGATCCTATAACCTTAGTTTAGGCGATCCTTTATTCGAATAGGTTTACGAGGCATCAACAGCACGATACAGACAATTTTGGATGAATTGGAGGGATACTTTTCAGTCCATTAATCAGTAGCCTTCTCGCTGTAATCTTCCATGGATTCAAAGAGATGTTTATTCGTCGTAATTATTTAACACATTGCTGACCGGACATTCTATTGCTAACCGTACCCAGTGGTCGGGTATTTTTGCGGCAAATATTTTTAAATTAGTGATGATTTGTTAGTAGTTAGTAAAAATGAATGATATTTTAATATTTTAGATATTGTGGTAAGCCTATGTTTTGTCAAATTGTTCCACACAATCTGGTTTTATGTTCCAGAAATGTTTTCGCAATGGATGTACTATTATAATAATTATCCTAATTTACGCGGTGCCACAAATCAAGATATAGATTTCGTTCAGTTGTTTTTTCTCAGCAGTATAAATTTGATAAGTTCTTTCATTAATGAGCAACCAATCAGATTCGTTCATTTTTGACAAACGCCGCATGCTACGCACACTTAAGGCGGCAATGTCACCGAGAACTGAAAAGCTCCCTAGGGAAATTATCGATAATCTCCCGGCTGTGAAGTTGACATTTATACCATATCCGCAGTTGCCCTTGAGTTAAAAAATACAGTCGATCTGTCAATGTATAATCAGGTCCGTCCGAATCACGCTTCGGTATAGAATGTAATGAACCAACTAGTTAATAGAAAAAACGACACTAGAAAACACGGTTAAAAGTGAATACTTACGGAGGCCGTTCGAGCATTTTTGTGAGGTTAGGAAATACGAATTAAAACATAACCGCCAAATTATGACAAAAGACGGAGCGATACGCCAGAGGTACCAACTTACACGCTTAATCATTGTTCTTTCAAAATTGTTTATATAATAAATAACTTTTAATATTTTGTAAGTTATTCAAGAACTTATCTTACCGAATGCCCCTCGGGCAATGATAAATACACGATAATTTTGACTAGTTCCCTCAAGTGTGTTGCTTTAAGTAATTGCCCTCCGCCTGACGGCGTCGGGCAATTACTAAGCAACACACTTTCGGGTAGTCAAAATTATCGCGGATTATCATTGCCCTTGGGACATTATATCTGAAAATTACAAATGTATCTGGTAATTTTTCGACGATTGTGTGTCCGAATGACGCTCTCGTCCAGCGACAACTGTTGCTTGGGTTTGTACACTGTATTGAATTTCTCCAGCAAGTACTGGTTGAATTTGAAAGTCGAGTTGAAGACTGGTCTATTGTCATTAAAGTGCCAAAATTTTCATATCTGTTCAAATCTATTGCGACTCATTGTTTTCGGAAAAATCGGAACTCCTAAAGGTGGATCAGTTGACCAATATTCCTTCCAATTTCCCTTTTGTGTACGCCCCATTAAAATTTTAAGAACTAAACATGTTTTAAATTCTGTTGGACTGACAGGAGACCAT
This sequence comes from Ontholestes murinus, assembly GCA_963969525.1. NCBI lineage: Eukaryota > Metazoa > Arthropoda > Insecta > Coleoptera > Staphylinidae > Ontholestes > Ontholestes murinus. The sequence continues at coordinate 25,324,324 of OZ018394.1, forward strand.
TTCAAAGATTTGTTATTTTCTTGATGTTTGACTATAATATATGGATGACTGATGAATAAACATTTCAAATAAATCATCACCCAGTATCAATTTTTTTACTTCTGGGATACTATCTGGCTTTGGTGGCAGAATTGCCAAACCCCAATTACCTTCAAAGTCGTCCATGCTCTGTTGACCAATTAGTACTATCCAAATTTACAGTCATCACTCTATCAGATAAGTTGTTGCTTAAATGATCATTTATATTTTTTTGGCCCGCATAACAATCTCACTATCTGCTCTTTCATCGCCATAAAAATTGCAATCATTCTCTCTGTCTCTGTCACTATCCATTTCATTTAGAACTATTTTCCGTTTTTTTACAGGAATCACAACTTCTAAATAGAAAAAACACGAAAATATTTTCGTAAAATCTACAACAAATGAGTCTTATTAAGACTACAAGAACAAATCACTTTTGAAACAACTCTAGCTAATACTTCGACAGACATTGAATAATACAAAAGTAATTTGTTCTTGTAGTCTTAATAAGACTCATTTGTTGTAGATTTTACGAAAATATTTTCGACTCATTTGTGGTAGATTTTACGAAAATATTTTCGTGTTTTTTCTATTTATTAGTGAATTATCTACAACGTAAAGGACTTAAATATTTTATAATCACAACTTCAGTAATATCTTGAGAGTCATCACCGTCCTCACATTTCTTCATGTTTATTTATTCATATTCTCGTCATCACTTGTTATATCCGATAAACTGTCCGCAAATATTTCTGTAATATTGCTATTCGTTTTGTCGCTATCAATATTTCACAGCTTCAAAGAATTAATATTACGAAAACAATTGTATTCGTTTGATAATGTCGAAATAGCATGAAATAAAATAAAGTGGTATTATTTTTTAACCTACTTCGTAATTAAGATGTATCACAAAATAAAGGCTTCAACAATCAATCATAATTAATATTAATTCGCAATACAAATTACGAAAAACTGCCGCTGACAATCATGTACCAACTGTGTTGATATATCTCGTCAGTGGCCTTGAACCATGAAATACGCAAGATGAGATATCTCAACGGCCCCGAACGACGAAATAGGAATTATTAAATATCTCGTCAACCGTCCGCAATGTATATAATGCCCTTAGGTAAAGTATAGTATTATTGTTATACAGTTGATCCGCTCATTAATCCAAATTTATAGGAAACAGCGTTGGATACGAGCAGCAACAAACTCCATAAATAAGGATATGTATGGAGTCAGACCTATAGGCAGAACCTTCGCATTGCCCTGGTAAAGGGTTGCAAAGACATTTACTATTTCTACATCTGATGATGATTTTTAGGAACCTATTATAGCTATTAAGGCAACTTTTTTACCATTTCTGCATATTGTAATGATTTTTGGCAAGAAATCTCCATATTAAGGCTATATTTTAACTAATTCTGCAGCTAATAATGATGATTAGTAATCTATCATTATTACTAAGGCAACATCTTTGATATGTCTGCACAGACATTCAGCACACTCAACGGGTTGAAGCCTAATGGGCTGGATCTAATGTAGAATCCAGAGAAAGCCCATAAAACTCTTGTCTTGTTCAAGGTGCTGGGGCTGCGATTATTGGGCTGAAGGATGTTGTAGCCCTCATATGCACATCACGAGTAGAATATACTATGACCATCATTCCTAAGTAGAAAACCAGGCTAGTCTCTTGTTCATATGAAGCCTTTCCTTATCCAGATGGTTAATCTCACGTTTACTTGTGCAAAACAGGTTCATGCCATGGTCCACACAAATGGGAAACTTAATGAGAGGATATACCTCAAAAATGATTGTTCCATTCCACGTCGGTTAAAGATTAGAACTACGAAGTACAGATTCCAACAGCTTCCTGCAGGCAAACCTAACGAGCTAAAATCTTGGGGCTACGGTTACCGGGCTGAATGATGCTTAAGCCCTGATATGTAGGACGCAAGTAAGAAACACGGTGACGATGACCAATCCGAACTACAGAACAAGGAGGAGCTATACAGTTTATACAGGGTTTCTGATATGTATGGAAACGGTCGAATATCTCCTAAAGTAAGAGAGCTAGCGAAAAACGTTAAGATACAAAAGTTTTAGGTTTTTTAAAAACTATCAGTTAAAATTTTTTGGAACTTTGAAGACAAATTCCGGCTTAACCGTCCACTTTTGAATATAGATATGTTGGGTTAACTCAACATATTTTGGCCCCAGGAATCGGTGGTCCAGCCATTTCCCCACATTAACGGGACACCCTGTATACTGTAGTCTTTTTATTAAATTATCTGTATATCGGAGAATATTATCCTAATTTCTATAAAAACTGTCTATCTCGTCTAAAATAAAAATATTTTTCACCAAGGAGAACAAGAAGACCATATGATATGAACTTTACATGCGTTATTAGATTAACCATTTTGATTAAAATGTACAAAAAGCACCTATTAAAATTAATAATATTATTACAATGACAAAACTAATAAATAACTCCTTTCATATGAATCATTGAACCCCACCACATTTCAACGATTCCGCAAATAGGTACCTGCAGAGAAATTTCTAGTAGCGCATACATTGATTTCATACCATTATGCAGAGGAATGCCCTGAAAGGCTGCTTACATTTACAAATATTATTCCATATCATCAACTTTCACACAGTTTCCTTCCGCTGAACCCGTAATTACATTACGTACGCAGTAAAAAAAAACACACAAGGATTAGAAACGAGGATGCTTCGTGACCGATCCGATCGGAAAATATTAGACGACTCCGTTGAAATTAAGAAATGATTGATGTGTCGAAATTTTCGACTCAATTCCGTCCTCTAAAATTACACATGAACTTTATAATATATTTTAATTATATGCTTAATACAAACACTAGGCGATTGCAGAATGGGTAATTCGTTTTTGATTGCTTTGTTTCGTAATTACACATTTCGTTAATTTGATATCCTTCGTATTGTGGCGTCGAATTGATTTATTTTCTATTGGGTTTTGCGTGGGCTTTAAAAAATATCTTTGATTCGATGAAATATTAAATATGTAAAGATATTCTATATGTAGGACGCCCACGTGAGTTAATGATTTATAATTAGAATTATTGATTTGTAATACAATGTGACATTCTTCGATTTGAGTAGCAAAAAATATAGACCAGAAATTAATTGGTATTTTATAAAACCATCCATGATGGGAGGCAATAAGCTTTTATAGGAATTGAGGAGCTTTTGGTAATGTAGCAAAGTGTAGGAGATAGTTGGAAGGATTAAAGTAGAAAGGATCGTGATTATAGACATTAATGCAATAAATGTTAAATTTTAGAGGTGAAAGAGGAGAGCCTTAGGGAAGTCCTTGATTGGGAGTAAAAGAAGAGAAAGAGTTACTATTTTTAACTTTTAGGGATCTATTACGAATAAATTGCTTAAAAAGTGAAGAAAGGAATATAACTGTGTTTCAATTAAGTGATATAAACCTTCACGTAACTCAAGTAACAACATTCATAATGAAGGGATATTTAAGAAGTAACACCCGGATAAACACAGAAAATTTATTCAATTATGTTTAATGTACTTATTTTTTACAGTTAAATAATTAAAATTTGCATATGTCTGCAAAAAATTACAGTAAAATAAAATGTTTATTGATTAATAAAACTAGTCGAAAAATACAAATTTGCTTTCAAATTCAATTTAATGTTAATTAAAAACAAAATAATTACTCTAAATTACACAACGATAACAAATTAATTAGCTAAAAATTGATCGGCCAGATTCGCTAATTTGGAACTTGACATTGAAAAAAAAAACTGTGCAATTTCTAATTTACATATATGCAAAATAATTTTGGATGACGTGCACGTTCACGCAACCGGTTTCACGTCAAGTATTTGGAACGTAAACAAACTCTTTGCTTTTATTTTTACTTTCTTTCTCTAGTTAATTTATTGACCTGCCCACTTGGAAATTTAAAAAAAAACAAAAGGATTGTTCAGAATGGTATAAATTGCTTCGATTATTTACATTCCCGTTTAATTCTGCATAGATTAATGTAGAAAGTGTTTTGCAAATTCGATTATTTATTGGTTGTATTCGATGTTGTCTCAATTGGTGATGTATGTGTATAACGAGTGTTAATTTATTAAAAATATAATTGGGTGCTCTGTAGAGCAGTGTTTATGCGTGTTTATGAAAGTGAGTTGTTGTGAAAGTGCAGTTATAAATGACATCATTGTTAAATATGATGTTTTTATTAGTATAATATAATAAATAAGTATTTATTATAATTTCACCACCTGGAGCAAAACGTTTTCAGTTCTAGTATATTATTTTAAAAGAGTATTATATTTTTTTGGGGACATTTAATTACAATCTTTATTTATCATTTTTATTTTTGATTCATTCAAGTTTAAAGACATCATTTTAAAGTCTTCTTCTGTTTTGCAAACAATAAATGTTCTATTGCGTGTCGTTGGCTATTTTATAATCAAGCTGGAATTTACATTCATTTCAGTTAAACGAACTCTCGTGAACAAATCACGAGAATTAATATATCACTATTACCAGCTCTTGACGTTTCGTGACCGTATCTGAGAAACCTTGTATCTAACAAGGATCACACTTCACTTAAATATCACTCGCCAATCATATATTACGTGAAATTACTTCATTCTTAATCATTATCTTTTTGGCATAACTATTCTAATAATAATGATGATGATTATAACGCTTTATTATTACTATAATAGATTTTGTACAGGCCAGGAATTAAATGAACATATTTTGCAATAATAAACTTAAGTGAATAGTATACCATATGAAATATGTAATGTGTGTGTTAAATAGTGCTCTTAGGAAAACTTGTAATTGACATAACAAATAATGCCTTACACAGCTTATCTGCATACGTTTATGGTACCAGGCTCATTGATTTGTTATCCAAAGTTATTCTCGTGAATTTTGAAGAAGATACTTCACTGTTATCCTTAAGTGAAAAATAACATTTTTTAGAATTTAAGGATAATTTATTTAAAACGAACTTTTGCAAGATATGTTTCACAATTTCTTAGTGCAGATTTCAATTCTGGTGATTTATTAAGATAGGATGTATCGTCGGCCTAAAGAATATTATAGAGCAGTCGACACTTGTTGAAAAATTATTGACGTATATTTAAAGAAAACGCAAAAGTCCTAATATAGCCTCTTGAGGAACACCATTTTATATAGTTGTTGTTTAACAGTTAGCAACTTTCCAGGCTGATACAGTTTTGGCAGGAGAATGTCATAAGACACACAGTCAAATACTTCACAAAGGTCCAGAAGTTATGCAATTGCATATAAGTTTGAGATTAATCCATTAAGAGAAGCCTCTACAAAAGCAATTACTACATCGTATTTATCTCCCCTGCGGAAACGGTATTGTTCTAATAGTTGACCATCAGATTTACTAATATTTTTTCGAATATTTTAGAAATATTACATACCATCTTTAATATACTCTAAAAAAATTAGATTTGATGTGCTTCAGACTGCAAACTGTCCACAAGATCTATAGTTTAACTTTACTGAAGCTGGTGAGATTGTTGTAAGAAACGAAAAACTGTCTCGTAAAAGTTGGCAGTCACATGATATTTATTGAATGCTTAAAATTTTTAATTAAAAATTTATTAAAACTTGCTCTTAAAAAAATTAATTACAATCTCACTCCAAGTAACGAATTAAATCTGTGATGAAAATAAAACCTTAACATCTGATTTGGAAATTTGGGCATAACTGAAAAGTGAAAAGTATTATTTATTTTGAAGGCATCTACTTCGTTATACATGTTGAGTAATAATTACAACAATTTAAACTTTGTTTGTATAACACTATTACAGTGTTATATAATCAAAACTTAAAGTGTTTTAATTATGAATCCAAAGTATTTAGTCTAAAATTTTACATTTCAAAATTCTCTTTGAAATAATTGGATAGTTTAATCTGATAAACTGCAAATAAACAGTGAATCAAATTTGGCCTTTCTTGTTGACTAAATATATTGGTGTGTTTTTGTCTTCAGAGCGGTTTTTCCCCAAATGCGAAGACAGTCCAACGCATTTAATTTTGATATTTTCAACTTCTCTTTAAGAAGTCAAAAACTACAGGCAGTTAAACAAATACGATTTTATTAGAAAAACTACCTCAACGTCTCTTTTGAAAATTTAAGCTTGATTAGCGAAATTAATACAACTAATATTAAAGCTTTATATTTACACTGAATTGAAAAATTCACTATGTTTTAACCATAATTCAATGTAAGTATGGATTACAACGTAGTAACGGTCGCAACTATTATCTTTATTAAATCTTCATTTATTAATATTTTTCAAGAATCTCAAAATTTATAATTTTAGTGTTAAATATATTAGTTACATTTGTTTAATTAAGTCCAAAACCATAAATGAACTATTATTTTCACTATAAATAAGATTTTGTTAAATAAAACTTTCTCAATACTAATTAAATTTTGGTAAACTTCTTTTAAAAATTTCTGAACGTCATGTGTTAACAATTTTTCTTACTTGTCATTATCTTTTAAATTTTTATATGAAGAACTTCAAATCTTCTGAAAACATAAGAATTGTTTCAAAGGAAAAAGTACTTGAAATTAAAAATCATAAAGACCTAAAATGGTTAAAAACCATTGAAACTAAAACCAATATTTCAAAGGGTTTTTTTTCAATAACTAAAAATTCTTGATGAATTTGTCTTACAAATTATTTGAATTTGAATAATTTCAGCTAGTTCTCCTCTTGATTTTTATATTTGCATATGCAAGAATTAATTCAAAGGTGTTTAAAATTGAAAGGATTTATTTCTACAAATCGAAAACTAATAAAACCATTCAAATTCCAAAAGGAATTTTATTTCAGGTAATCCTGTAATATCAATTTTCTTGATAAATTGAAAGTTTCTTTATTGTTTCAATGAAAATTCTCAAGTGGGTGAGAAAATCATAAATCATAAGACCTAACGGCAATGTAACAGGAGAAATTCTGATGAAGATAAAAAATGTATAATTAATGAAGGCCTAAACAAATTTTGTTTCAAAATATAAGTGAATTAAATTGAACGTTTAAAAGTAAACCGAAACATTTTTAAAGTTTTATATTATTTCGGCAATTCAGTTAAATTTTTCTTACAAAATGATTTCTTTAATAATAGATATTTATTAATTGAAGGTTAATTAATATAAAAATGTTTTACTACGAATCAAATGAAAATTTAATTCATCACCTATTTCTTATGTTTTTAGAATTTTCTTTGAAGGATTTTTATTTATCCAACAATTTATATTTAATTTTTAATTAACGTTATTGAAAAAAGTCGCCAGAAATGCGGTTTGGAGATCTGATTAGAGCAACAACAGATGGGAAATCATATGCTGAAACAGTCGCCAACCTCCGCTGGGAGAGGCACCTACAGAAGAAGAAGTTATTGCTTTAAGTAAAGATTTTTAAGTGAGAGTTTCAGAAATTTCCATATTTTCTTCTATGTTGCTAAATTTTTGTTTGAAGATTTTAGAGTTGTCTAGCAAGTTCTTTCCAAAATTGTGATTATTTGTTTAGGAGTTTCAAGAAATGTTTTAGCAGATTTCTATTTTTATTTGACTAATTGCAGTTATTCTATAATTTCTTTCAAAAAATTTTTGCATAAAGCAAGAAATATTTTAGAAAGATTCTAAAATATTTCTTGATTTATGCAATTAAAAGTTTCAAGGATTTTCTCGTCTAAATTGCGAGAAATACGGAAAATCCTAAATTTCTCAAGAGTTTTTCGGTTCTTTTCTAACAATTTTAAAGAATTTATGATATTTATGAACTTTTTGAGAGTTATCTAGCTAAGTTTTTAAGAAGTTATTGCTTCAAGTAAAGATTTTTAAGAGAGAGCTCCAGGAATTTCTATATTTTCTTCTATGTTGCTAAATTATTTTTTGAGGATTTTAGAGTTTTCTAGCAAGTTCCTTTCAAAATTGTGATAATTTTCTTAGGAGTTTCAAAATTGCAGTTTTTCTATAATTTCTTTCAAATATTTTTTGTAAAAATTAAGGGATAAAAATTTTCTAAAATATTTCTTAATTTATGCTAATAAAAGTTTCAAGAAATTTTACGTCCAAATGGCAGAACTACCTAAATTTCTCAAAAAAATTTCAGTTTTGTTCTAACAGTTTTTAAGAATTTTTGAGAATTATCTTGCTAAGTTTTGCAAGAATTGTCTTGCAGGAATTTCCATATTTTCTTCTTATTTACTAAATTTTTGTTGGAGGATTTTAGAATTTTCTAGAAAGTTCTTTTCAAAATTGTTATAATTTTCCAGAAATATTTCAGCAGATGTCTATTTTTATTTTATTAATTGCAGTTTTTCTATAATTTATTTCAATTGTTTTTGCGTAAATCAAGAAATATTTTAAAAAGAAGGAAGAGGTAAAAAATTTCTAAAATATTTCTTCATTTGCGCTATTAAAAGTTTCAAGGAATTTCTTGTCCAAATTGCGAGAAATTCAGAAAAACTTCAATTTCTCAAGAGTGTTTTATTTTGTTCTAACAATTTTTAAGAATTTATCATAGTAATATTACATCTGATAATAAGACAATTAGTATGTGTCTTCTCTTCTTGTTTTCTTCATTGGCTATCGACCGGTGGACTTTCAGCCGAATTTCTGATATTTTTTGCACTTTTTGTATGATGAATGTAGTAGAAAATTAAAAATTATTAAAACCTAAAAGAGATTTTGTTTGAATTGTGATTGAATTCATTTGAAAAATGAAAACTAAAACCAAATATTTTAGGAGTGATATATTTTGTCAGCAATTCAGTTGAGTTTTTCATACAAATTGCTTTAAATTTCTTAGAGAGTTCTCGAAATTTCTAACTAGACCAATAGATTTTTATTTGGAAGAATTACCTCTGAAGATTCTAGAATTACCCAAGAATTTCATTTGGCGTTATCCTGAATTTTATATTCTAAAAATTAGGTATTACAACAGATATGCATCAAATTTTCTTGATAAACTTCTAAATAAAAAAAAATAAATTGCTCCAAGAGAAATTCTGAAGTAGATAAAAAAATACAAATTGTTAAAACTTAAAAGTAATTTTGTTTAAATTACGATTGAATTGAATTAAACATTGAAAACTAAAAACAAACAATTGAGGAGTGATATTTTTTTAAAGCAGTTCAGTTGAGTTTTTCTTACAAACAGCATCAAATTTCTTAGAGAGTTTTGAAATTTTCTAACTAATTCTGCCCTGGACCAATAGATTTTTATATGCCAGAATTACCTTCGAAGGACCTAGAATTTCTCAAGAATTTCAATTGGGGTTAACCTGAATTCTAAACATTTGGCATTGCAACATATTTATACAATTTTCTTGATAAACTTCTAAATAAAAAAATCCAAGAGAAATTCTGAAGTAGATAAAAAATTTCAGATTTTTAAAACTTAAAAGTGATTTTGTTTAAATTATGATTAAAGTGAATTATATTTTGAAAACTGAAACCAATTATTTTAAAAGTGATATATTTTTTACAGCAGTTCCCTTGAAATTTTCTACAAAATTTCTTCAAAACCTTTAAAAAGGTTATGGCATTTTCCATCTATTTTCTTTAGATTTTTACATTTTTACGCAAGCCCTTCGAATTACCCAAGAATTACTTTTCAGGTTATTCTGAACTACCAATTTTATGCTCTAAACATGTGGTATTATAACATACTTATATGTAAAATTGTCTTGATAAACTTAAATCTTCTATACAGAAATTTGAATTGTTCCAAAGAAAATTCTGGAATAGGTAAGAAAATTATAAATTAGTAAGACTTAAGAGAGATTTTCTTTCGTTTGTTTCTTACAAATTGCTTCAAATTTCTTAGAGGATTTTTAGATTCTTATGCAAGAATTTTCTTTGGAACCTCTAGAATTGCACACGAATTTATTTTTCGATAATTCTGAAATAACAAGTTGGTAGGAAAATTATAAATTATTAAGATCTAAGAGGGATTTTATTTGAATTATGATTGAATCAAATTGAATACTGGAAACTAAATACTTAAGATATATTATAAGAGTGATATATTTTTTTCAGAAGTTCAGTTGAGATTTTCTTACAAATGGCTTTAAATTTCTTAGATAGTTATGGTATATTCCATCTAATTCTTCTCTGGATTGTTAGATTTTTATGCAAGAATTTTCTTTGGAGCCTCTAGAATTGCCCAATAATTTCGTTTCAATTTTCTAAGAGGGTTTTGGAATTTTCAGCTAGTTTTTCTCTCCATTTTCAGATTTTTATATGTAATAATTTCCTTGGAATAATTGCCCAGGAATTTCCTTCAAAATTTGTAATATAACAATTACAAATACACTTAAGATGAAACTCATTATTACGATGAATTAAATTCTCACTTAACCCGTGGGTTTGATTAATCTTTTAATTACTCATTATTATTTATACAGGTACACAATAACTTAACATATTAGGCAGTGTGACGATGGAAGACTTTTGTTAAATGGTTCATAAATTGATACCATAACCTCTGTTCAAGAAAATCGGCATGTAATTATACTTATTAATAAACTTAAAATTAATGGATGATGTAAAAATTTAAATTTTAGATAGACTCTTTGATAGACTCACCTGCAGGCAGCCGCACCAGCCGCGGCGTGAGCGCACGGCCGGCATGGCTGGGATGTGTAGTCGAGGCAGGGCGTTCGTGAAATTATCCCAGGCTGGTAATTTCAGACTGCACTTGGGAAACCCCTGGAAACAATAATAATACGGCATTAGCGGGCTCAAATACCAAAACATTGTATTTATACAATTTGTCCATGTGATGCATAGAAATTTCCCAGATCAAGGAAAACGAGATTACGCAGCGTTTAATTACTGACGCCGGTCACGATAGGCCTATAACTAATTGTTTTCTTTTTTTCAGTGAAAGTAGCTGATTATGTAGGTATATGGGAAGTATCATATGCCGACTTCGCCATAACCATCGCCCGGTAATCAATTAATCAGTAATCAACCATCAATGCATTACATAAAACGTGCGTTTTTATATGTATAATATTTTGGTTCGTTATGCAAATAGTACTACACTTAAAATTAATTTGTAGTTATAATAGATACATTTATTTGCATTAGCTTATAGGAAACCAAACAGAACATGCTTAGAATGTCTATTGAAAGAATCCGTTTAGCTAAGTGATAAGGAATAAATTCTATTAAATCATGAATTAATTCTTAGAAAAATATTTAGTTGATATGCTGGACTAACGTTTTTGAAGCCTATTAATTGATGAGGCCGTTATTTGTTGAAAATTCATATCACTTGTTCATCCATCCAAAATCTCACAAGCTACCTGCATACAACAGTATGATGCATAGGTAAATTAATATCCCCATGACAGAAAAAAATTTCCAAAAAGAACTTAATATCATTCATCAAATAGCTAACAAAAATGGATTTAATAACACGTTCGTTAAAAATATTTTAAATAAAATGAAAAATAACAAATTCTAAATTCAGTTGACCCCACAATAAAAGATTAATAATTTCACTTCGTTAAAGTATACAGGACCAGTTTCATTAAAAATTGCAAACATTAAAAAAAAAAAAAAATATACAAGTATCATTCAAAACAAATAATAATTTGGGAATGTTAATAAAAAACAATAAAGATCCTAATATTAAGAATCAAGGTAGTGGGATATACATGTTGACATGTGGTGACTGCACAAAAACATACGTGGGTCAAACAGGGCGTGCATTCTCTGAGAGAATTAAAGAACATAGAGCCACATACATTAACCACAAGAAGACTTCCACATTCGCAAATCACCTACTAGAAGAAGGACACTCGTTCAATGACGAATTCAAAATACTCCACCAACAGCAAAAGGGAAGGAAACTAAATTACTTGGAAAATTTAGAAATAAACAAGAGGAAAGACACCGGCCTTCTCGTAAACGACCAAACGGATATTAATAGATCACCGTTACTTAATATGTTCAATTTTAAAAATAAAACTAAAAAACAGGGGGTTGGAGGATTTTTACCTAATTAGTATTTAAATCGTACACAACTCTGTACCGCTACCATTTCTTCGCCTGAAGAAGCCACAGTATGGCGAAACAACTGTTGCGTGTAATTCCAACAAATAAAAGTTTTTGAAAATTAAATAAGGGATTTTACTTTAATAATTTGGCAAGTTTTTGAAGCCATATACTGTGTCAGTATTTTATTAAGTGACAAGTTGATATGGTTTTAAACTTTATTGGGTTAGTTCGTCTTTTTCTTCTACGTGTAATTATGATTGGTCCAGCGGTGGTAAGCGGGGATTCCCCGGACTCCATGGAATTCGAACTATCTGTGATTCTTGGACATTGGTTTGTTGATTAGTGACTAATCGTTTCGGGACATTAAGGGCTTGGGTGATATTAATTCTAATTGCCGACTTCCGGGTATTCTGTACGGATGCTTCATCATATCCCTAATGCAAATTAGGTGAATTCGTTTTGATTTTCAATTGCCTAGTTGGAACTTAATTGAAAGAAGATGAATGTTGGTCGTCATTTTTAGTGGCCAATATGTGTTTTTAAACTCAACGATTAGTTTGTCCAATGTTATACAATCCGCACATAAAAGTTTGTATACCCCTTCGTTTCGTAATAATAATCTTTTGATGGTGTTAATGTACTATTCATTTCATTTCCGGTTTGTGTGTTCTAATCCTAAACATTATAACTATTATACCGATTTGGCCTTAGGTACCTTTGATGTAAGATAATGTGTTGGAAGCTTTGAGATACTCGTTATTTGTATGGGTCATGGTACATGGTCGGTTTATTGAATGATTTTAGAGATTTTATCGTAATCAAAATTGTTCTGAATGTACCAATATGTAGTGTTTTTAATTCTTGCTTTTTGCGTTTGTTAATCTAATAGATCTTTTTACTAGTTTTGGCTACTGCATTATTTAAACTAGGTGCAATTTGGTATTGGGTAACGACATGTGTGGGCGTGTCCGAAAAGGTAGTTTTGTCTCTATAATAAATTTGATTCGTAAGTGGATACTGTTTAGATGACCTAGGATATAAAACTTGTTTAACAGACTGCGTCCTTAAGTTAATATTACTATTACATATCTGAGCCATCCTTGGGTATGAAGGGGTAGGTTTCCAGTCTTTTGTTCTCAAAATTTTCCACATAGATTTTAACTATGGTTGAGGATAGTAGTGCTTATTGGTTAGCCTTCAATTTGTTTATATTTCTGACCACTGAATGTAAAGTAGGGATTGTTTGGCTAGTCATATTTAAATATCGGATTGATGAGGCTGTTCCTTGGCGAAACTCCATTATGCACTTAAATTAATAAGACAGAGATGTTTAAAGAGTTTCGCTTTATTATGTAGATGGCAGATAAGTAACACTGTCCCTATATAATAAAGCGAAACTCTTTAAACGTTCGTGTTTGATTAATTTTTCTCATATTTAGTCGAACGAGAGTTTGTATTTCCGTTTGATGATGATGTTTGCTTCGTCGATTATAATTTGACTGAGCAAGTAAGTAATGATTTTAAGTTGAAACTTTTAATTCTGTCATTTGATTCTAAATTTATGATTTCTATAAAATTATTTATAAAATAAGTTTTTGAGGTAAAAATTAATTTTCTTCACTAACGGTTACCATTCTTTTGCATGTAGCCTTCTAGAAAGTATATTGGTAATCCTCTTGAGGTTAATATATGACTTTGATTATTTAATTCTTTTTTAAAAATCCGTCAAACTTGAGACGTATTCATAGAAACTAAAGACAATAAGTCTTTTGGTAAATTAAAGTTTTTATTTTATTTCTAATTTGATCTGTTTTGACCTTTTTGTATGCTTTATTATTTAGAACTCTTCTTTATAGTCTTAAAATCTATTATTAAATTGATATTTAAAAAAAAAATGATTTAGTTACTTATTTCTATGTCTTCAATTTTAGAGTCATAGTTTGGTTTATCTATTACAACAGTTGTATTGCCTTTGTCAGCAAATGGCACAATGATCTCCAGATCCTCTTTTAAGTCTCTCGGTGTGTTAGTCCTTAGTTATGTTAAATTCCGGTGGATTAGCGTTCCGCAGAACTGAGGCCACATCTTGTCTGATTATCTATGATTCTGGTAGAATCTAAGTTTATAATCAATGCCTTTGAAAATATTTTTCTCGGTCGGTATGTGTTTGGGTGTTATAGTGTAGTTATAATCTGACTTTAATGTTATTATTCTGCTTTTGCATTGATTTTTTTGATGAGATAGTAGTAGTAGTAGTATTTATTTATCGATTACGCTTACATAATAAAAGCGAAAAAAATCATATGTAACAATAAATTCTTACAAAAATTTTGATTGCACAAGGAAAGGCTTGAGTTTATAATGAAATGTTTTTCCACTCTTGTCGGCTTTGATGACAGTGCTGCCACAAAAGGTATCTATAATATTATTATTATTATTATAATGAAAGTTTCACCAGTTTTTTTGCCGAATTTGGCTTATTTTCCTCTAAGGAGAGTACTTCAAATTGAATTGTAAACTAGTTTATTTGGCTTATTTAATGCAATGACTTTTTTTACGTTATATATTGATTACTTAAATTTCTTGATTAGCCTTCTGGTTTCTTATTCCGCATCTGACTCACTTCCGTGTCGATCTAGTAATTCTAATTTGTTACATAAAATATGGTGAATCTTGTTACATATACAGTAACAAAGACCTATCAGTTTTCCTCCAAAAGCATCTAAATGTTTTTTACTGGGTGGATATTTTTTTACTTGGAATTGTAAACAAACTCTAAATCAATTGCCCAGAAGCTCACTCTAATGCGGGTACCAGGCCACGAAAGTATAATAGGCAACGAATATGCCGATTAACTTGCCAGGGAAGGAGCTGCCAATACCATTAACAGACCAGAGTCTACATGTGGGCTATCAAAAGCACATAGGAAGGGCGTGGTCCAATAGTGGAAAAGAAGGTGCAAAATAGATACTTCAGGTCCTAATTTTTATTGACCTCTCGCCAGGCAGAGCTAAACAGCTCTTCTACCTCACTAAAAGCAAGACTGTTCAAGGGTCTCCTTTCAAGATCTTGCTCTGTTGTGTTAGTAAGCAACACTACTTGTAGGCTATGTGGTTTAGTAGACGAAACGGTAGAGCACTTCCTATGCGAGTGTGTAGCACTGGCTACCACCAGACAAGCCCTAATTGGAGAAATAACGCCAGAACGGATCAAGGTATGGCATATCCCAGAACCACAGACTGTATTGAATTGAATTCTGTAGTCATACTAAAAAAGTAATTTTGATCGAGTAACGTGAAGATGTTGCAATATAAGATGCATATGTAGAAAAATAAAAATAAACTGTGTAGCAAGTAATTACAAATTATTTTGTATATAAATAAGTCTCTTCATAAGCGGATCAGGACATGGCTTCCTAGCAATTAATTGGCCTCATCAAGTAAATTGAATTCCTGGGAATATACTAATATGTAGTAGGGTACTGGTATAAAAATCTACTCGGGTCGCAATGCTTCAAGGCTGCTTATAACCAAACCCGTTTAATCTAACCTAAGGATTCACTGGTATGTTTTTTTTTTGTTTTATTTGAGATATTACAACAACATATTTACAATAATTTGCCACGTACATGTATAATGGTTGTCCATTTTTAAAAATTGTGGTGGAGAAAAAATCATAATAATAAAAAGTCATTTTCATTCACTTCACTTTGGTGAAAATTACTAAGGTGTAAAAGAACCTGGAGCATCTAAACTTGAATTTGGTGTGGTTTTTCTTGGGGTAATTCTTTATTTTTAAAGATTTGGTATATTTCCTTCCGGCCCTCAAAAGGAAATCCTTGATTTCTTTAATTCCACGTGGCATTCTGATGCGGAATAACCTTGTCCAAAAACCAACGTTGAAGAGCATTTGTGTTTGTCTGGTACTTTATATTTATGCATGTTGTTCTTATTTGGTTGTCCTTGCTTCGATAAAAGAATGTCAGATTACATAGTAGTTATGCATGTTTTGTTACTAATTTCACGTAAATCTTTATCTCTTCTCCGTAGAGGTTTTGAAAAATCTGTTATATGTTTTTGGATTTGGTTTTCTTTTCGAGTGTTCGTAGTTGAGATTACTTGTGAAATCAAAATCCCGTATTAAAAAAAGTAGATGATGAAAAGAAGGAAATTAAAATTAATAACACCCCCTTAATCCCACAAGTAGAATAGTAACCAATCAATAGATTAACGTATTAACGGAAGAATCACAGAGTGGTCGAATTCCATGTATCGCGGGTAATCCCCGACTGTCGGGGATCAACTGATAGTCACTGTCAAAATTAGAATTAAAGCAACCTTAAAATTACAAATGATTTGTATCATAATGTAAACGTCTGCACAATCAAATATTTAATTAATAGATTAATTGAATTATTTCCCTATTTTAATATTGTACATATCCTTAATGACCTCCAAACTTGTACACTGCAATACAATCAAAACAAATCCTATTAAGAGATTGTCTTAGGAAGTCAATAATATATATTGTCAAATAATTAAATCGCTTAAATAATTAATACTATCGGTAGTCTGGTTCAGAAGAAAATTAAAGGTCATTTAGTCATAAGCGATGTATTCTGTAATCAATAAGTTGTTCAAAGTGCAAAGAAGAAAAATGTTTTTGAGTCACTAAATTAAAAAATTCACTATTTTTTAACCACAAATATTACTTGTAGTTAAAACATAGTGAAATTCAGTGTAAGTATGGATTACCAGGTAGTAACGGTCGCAAACATTCTCTTTATTAAATATTTGAATCTTTAAGATTAAAGAAATGGGCATTTTAATTATTTTGCATCAATTCGACAGCGCTAATTTTTCTAATTTAGTGTTCTTGGTTTAATTATTTATCGTTACATAAAGCTTTTGCCTATAGATAGAAGATCTAGGCATCTCACTAGTAAATTATAAAGAATAAAAATTTTATTATTCAACACACTTGTAATTTACTAATTATTATAGTGGTATGTCGGATGTTAACTCCTTCAAATATATCGTTTTTACACATATTGCATAGCCTTATTTAAGCAACTTAAGGTTAATTTGCAAAATGTAGGGATGTGGAAGTTTACAATGTCCGTATATTTGTATATGGAAATTGGAAGAAGACCATTTGTTCTCTTATTGTAACTTAATAGAGTTAAACATTTTGCTGATAATTTCTTAACAACTTTGACCTTTTTGACCAAATTTTTTTCATAAATAAGATATGGCTTTATTTAATAGAGAACGCCCATTCGCAGCATATAAAAATATATACTATTGCAAGTCCAAAGATTTTTATGTCAAAGAATCTCTAGGTTCTTAAATTAGCGTTTAGTATGCACTATGTCCCAGAGGCATAATTGGAAAGATTTTTTAAGATGTCATAACATGTGAACGGAATAGGTAAAAGCCAAACAACTTGATGTTGAAAGAAGGGTGATACTTTTTATTAAGATTGAGCAATAATACACAATACTACAGATACTATTAAAATGACTTCTTTGTCTTCTTCTTTAAAAAGTGAATATAAGTTTCCTCCTAGATCTTGTAATAATACTGTATGTGTGTTCTTCTTGTAGTGATCAAATAAAAACTTCCTTTTACAAGTGCGTTGTTAATTTATAAGATAGAATTATAAAAATAAGTAAATCAAGTGGCATCCTTTGATTTTGGTGAAGAAAAACACTTGTTATGTTCCATATTGTTACTTTTATTTTCACCAAAATTACATATCTGGTTCCATCATGAGGGTAGATCAACAAGTATCAACTGTATCCTATAATGTTGAAATTTAAATGCATTAGGCGAATATTATATTATCTCAAGCCCAAAACCTTGATCTTATTCAATTCAAAAATTGCTTTCGATTTTATTACTTATATTATATTTATATTAAATATTCGTTACAGTGTCGAACAGATTTTCTCAATTTACTGTCCTCGTTAACTATTTGAGGCTCGTTCCTTTCCATTTAATCTATAAAAGATCTGATGATAACTAGTTCGTCCTTTGATTAACTTCAATTTCCCTTTTAATAACCCTTCTAAGATGCAAAGAACCAAAGAGTGTACATAGTTTTAAATTAATATCAATGCATAACCAATAACCATATCTTATTAATTGATTTTAAAATAAAATATTGTTATATGTTAGTTTCAAAAAATTTTATTTAATGTAATGCGTGAAAAGTTGTCATATTTATGATATGTACAAAATAATAATTTTACTCAAACAATATGATTTATTGACCAATTATCTCACCCGGCCTTACTATAAGCCAGCAATGAATAACAATTGCAGTAATAAGTAATGTTCAATGTAATATCCAATAAAAGTACTTATTTATTACTTCAATTTATCAACAGGATTGTAATGAGAATTGACTGCAAACGAACTGGAAATAATAGGCTTTGCTAATAATTTAATCGACTGGTGTCAATCAACTCGTTAGTTATCTCAAGCAGCTATTAACAGCTCTTATGTTTTAATAGGCTATCAGGATATAAATTGAATAATTTGTTAATTTGCAAATTATTAAAAAAAGTAACAGTAGTTATGTAGTTGTGGTAACATAACATATTTAATAACAGTGTTTTAATTCTGGAAACAAAAAGGCCATTAATGGCAAGTAAACTGATGGAAAGCCATTAAAGTGACCTCTACTGGCAGCAGAGTCAATAAGGCAGCATTGGGCGAGGACGTGAACTTGAGCCTTTCCATGTGAAGTCGAAATGTTTGTATACATTTATAGTATGATTTGTAAGTTTTTCGAAATTTTTATGTTCTTACAAATAAATAAATATAAGTATATCTTCATTTGAAACCATTAAGGCGTCATCTATTATCAAATGTTGCACTAGATTTCCCTCAATGATTTGACAACCACATCCAATAATATTATTAGTGTAGTTCACAACAAATTTGTAGGATTTAAGTAAATTAAGTTAGTTTTATATTTATTATTTATAATAGTTAATTTTTTCAAGGTTGACCTTAATTTTAAGAGATTAATAACATCTGAATAAACATATCTAATCCAGTTTTACCTTAACTCATAAATAACCAAGTACACCTGGCTAAGCTACATGCTAAAAATTAGCAATTACGCTGCACCTGACGGTAATTCTAATGAATTATATGACTAGAAACACGTTTAAAATTCAATTGTTTCATCTGTTACATACTTTCCAAATGTGCCCGACACTAGTAAACGTATGACACACATAATTCGAACATTATGTGTCACACATATGTAATATATTCCTTATATTGGGCAAAATAAACAATGACTGAACAGCATTTGTAGGTCCGGCAATTAAATAAAATTACACGCACGTCGCGTACACCATTACAATTTTAAGCGCCTCGGGCAGAAGCACAGAAACCTACAAAAGTCCACTAGACTAAAAGACGTTTCGAAATTGATTTACATAATGCAAGTCGGTGTCCAGGTAAGGGCGTCCTCAATTGAATGTTTTATTCGAGCCACGCGGACATGGGAATGCACTCCGGAGACGACAGGAAAAGACAGTTTTCACCTACTTAATGGCATGCAGATGTATTATTAATTTTACGTAAATACTTAAGTAGGAGACCGTGTTAGAGAGACGTACTGGACGGGCAGAAAAGCTTGTTCGATCGATTTTCACACGGAAAATCACTTTCGTTAGCTTCGCTTCTCACCGTTGACCTGATTTACCGTACAAATTGGATTGACGTACCGTGAAATGAAAAGTTTGTATTAAGGGTAAACCAATTTTTGTATTAAAGTTGCTTGATTTTGCGTTTTCTATAAATTTAAAATCCACTAATTTATATAACGTTAATGCAGTGCTTAAATTAAAGCTGACCTGAGGTTGATCTTAATTTTAGATAGTTATATAACTTTAATGAAATGTAGATACTTTAATAAAATATTATTAATATAATACATAATAAAAATTTTGTTGTTTTAAATTATAACCTTCAATATAGTTACATGGTTTTGTGTGTTCCGAAGAAATGCAGGAACCACAATATCTTGATTTTCGATACTTGGAGAATTTGCACCTCCTTCGAGCAGTTGAAGTCGTCGGTCGGGGCTCTTCTGTGACTGAGACACCAGAGAATTTAGCCGCTGATAACCTTACATCCATGGTAGATTTGGCATACTCGCTCGTAGTTTTATGTTTACTATCACTTAGTTTTTGCCCAAATTTTCCAAAGTTAGTCGTCTGCTTTTTAAAAATTCTCCATCTAGATTGTTCGATTTTTTTATTATGAATGCTTTGATTGCTCCTACATTGAGCCTGCCAAAAAAAAAAAAACAACTAATGGCCATCTTATTTTATTGTGTTTCAAGCTACATTATAAGATGTAACCATCGCGTGGACTACATCGGCACAGCATTTGGTGGAATTGTAGAATGTTGGTAACTCTGGTTTTTTATTATCACCAGTATTTTCTTCTATTTTGTTATCGTAGTGCATTGACGATACAAGTAATTCATTCTTTGACTTGGGACATATAAAGTTATGACACTTACTTCGGCACGGAATGCAAAAAATGAAGACTTTACAGGTCTATCTTTAACATTTTTAACTTCTTTCGGCAAAGACTTTCGACTGGATTGTATTGTGCTAACTAAAGTTAGGCGGGTATCGATGGTAACATTCCTTCCAGTTTCTGAGTTGTGGTTCGTCATTCTTAGAATGACACCATCGATCTCCAAATGGGACGTATAAAATGTTTTTGCATCCACCGTAGA